>JAVUPR010000255.1:1200000-1800000 GCA_036785695.1 Gentiana straminea | reverse complement strand
CTTTTTGTATCTTTTCTATGTGTTTATGATGCCATGAGAATAGATTGGAAGATTTGTTTTCTATTGATGTTGATAATACGGAAGTTGCATAAACGTTAGATCACCATGGAAAGATAGGATTTTTAATCGTTAATGATGACAAGTTAATCGATTAATTATCTAGGTTGTTAGATTCTAAAATACGAGAGTTAACTCGAATCTACACCGAGTGTTGTATGGAAATCAGTTTCAACTTACGAGAGAATAGAGATTGATAAATTGGATTTACTAAGGAATTAGGAATCCGTAGTTTGAGAATAAATTCACTAAGGAATTAGGGGTTTATGTCTCGTGAAAAGGTGAAACCACAAATCGAATTAGAATCATGAGATTAACTAGGATTGAGATCACATAGGTTTGTATATTGGTTGTTTGATCCCATGTCTTTAGTTTAGATTGTTTTTATGTTTCTTAGGTTAGATTTATCTTGATTGTTCTTTTCTGTTTTTATGTTTTGTTGTTTCGTTTTTTTTGTTTATTCGTTCTTTGAGTAACAATTGGTAGGATTAGTGAAATTAGATTCAACATCCCAATTCCCTGTGGATCGACCCTGTACTTACCCTACTATGCTATCAACTACCCGATATTTGGTCGGTTAGGAGTTAGTTTGCATGTTAAGTATAGGTTTATAAATTTTCTTTTGTTTTTTATGATGCAAAATCCTCCCAACAAAAGTGGTGCCGTTGCCGGGGAATCGGTGTTTTGTTGAATCTAATTGAATTAATTTTTCGATTTTGTTACGATTTATTTTTGTATTCTTTCAATAAAAGTAGCGTCGAATAGATTGAGAGTTTTTATTTTGCCGTGTTTCGATGACCGTAGGGTTAAGAATGTGCAAAAGTTTTTTACTCAATCTGTTTTACGTGCAGTTTGTGTTTAGTTGTTACCTAGTCTAACCCCTGTGCTAAAATTTATCTGTGGCTGTTATCTGTGCTCTATGTTGTGTTTATAAGATTTAGGGTTTGCTGTGTTTATCCTGCATACTGTGCAAATTCGTTGTTTGGACGAGCGTTCAGGTAAGTGAACGCCCGTCCAGTTCATAATCTGCAGGTGAACGCACGTCTGGTATGTTGGACGTTCGTCCGTCCCAAAACATATCAACTCTGCTCTGGTTTCAAGAATCAGACGGGCGTCTGACTCACTGAACGCCCGTCCGACCTGTTTTTATTGCAAACGAGCGTCTGAACTATTGAACGCTCGTCCGGCAGTCCAGGTTCATGAATTTTTCTTAATTTAATTTTTAATGCTTTACTTAACTTGGATGTTTTCATATGAGCTTCTGTGGCTATTTCATTTTACGTAGATGTTCTGAACTTGCATGTTTACACCTTTCCATCTATGAATCCATGTTGAATAATTGATTAATTTTTTTTTTTTACATGATTCATCCATGCAAGTTATAGTTACTGTCGGTTCTCGTATGCTATAGCTGTTCTTATTGTTAATTAGTAGCTAATGTCGGTTTCCGTATGCTACATACCGCTGTGATGAATCTTTTAAGCTTTGAGACTTATGTGCTTCCTTGTTGTTTTTGTAACTCATATGGGTAGCTACTGTCGGTTTTCCGTATGCTACGTCTTAGGCCATATGAGTTATATCTGTTTAGTATAGCTAACTGTTGGTTTCCATAATGCTATCACTTTCAACGAGTCTTAAAGCGCGTCTACACTACATGTAATGAACAGCACTGTCGTTTATCGTAACCTGTCATTATTTGGTAGACGTTTATTATATACATGTCATGTTGCTAATTAGTGGGCTAGTTTTCTTCCTTTTATTTTCTTTTATTTTTGCATATCACTTAGATGCATATCATTTAGTTGCATATCATCTAGTTGCATTGTTTTTCTATTTTTCTTTTATTTTTCTTGAGTGTAGTTAACTGTCGGTTTCCGTAATACTACCTCGTTTTTTTTATAATGGTTACTGTTGGTTTTCCATATGCCATCATTATTATTATTATTGCATATCATGTAGGCTGCATTGTAGTATATTTTCATGTAGTTGCACCTAGCCTACTGTTTTGTGATATTTTCATGTATATGTGTCCATCTTTATGTGAGCATAATTTGAATATCTCTATACATTCTTTTCCATGTGCTTTATTTGTATAAGTCTAATCTTTTCCCCGTAGACTCTTTTTGCACTAATCAAGTCTCAGGATACTTTCTATAGCGATTGTGCACTTTAAAGATGTATTCGCCTGTCCCGTGATGCTCCACGCTATCGAGCTATGCAAGCAATCCTGGTTCTTGTTGGTTCCTCCGAATTGCCGCATCCAATCGCCTAAGTTCTCTAATTTATTATTTCGTATAACTTGAGGACAAGTTGCAATCTAAGTGTGGGGGAAGGGATAGATGATTTATGTGTCTACTTTCGTTTGCTCATATTTTTAGTATTTCTATGAAAAGTGCTTAATTTTCAAATTTTTTGTTATATCCCGAGTAGACAAAGGCATATCTTTGCTTGAGTTTATATCATTTTTACTATATTCTGTATATTTAGTAATTTTAGTTGTTTCACCCGACACTCTTTTTCAAATGCCATAGTAAATGATGAGCTAAATGTTGAAAGCCTACCCCATTTTAGTTGGAGATTTTTTATGATTATAGCATGTTTCTTTGCTTATGTACAATTCTTGAAAAGTTTAGTAGTTTGTATTCTAGGATTAAAGTATGACATACCGTGAATATCCGTAAGTTTGAATGTGATAAGTGAAACGTGATTAAGTCTTTGCAATAGTAATAAATTGTTTACTTGAGGTGTTATGCTCGGTGGTCCGTGCTACTAGAAAATAATCTTTTCCACCGCCAAATTTAAATCTCTAAGTAAACATAATTGTAATTGTGTGTGTCGGAAGGCTGGTTTATGATTTGGGTGAGGTAGGGTATACCACGTATGTCCTATTCCACTATGATGACCAAAAGCTCACGACGGTCGCTTTATAGTCGCCTTATGATTGGAGTAAGGTAGGGGATTATCTTGAAATGTCCTATTCTGCTATGAGGGCAAGAGCTTATTCTGATGTGTGTTAGAAAAGTGTTTAAAAAGTGAAAATATTGAAATATATTATTATGAATAAGTAAGGACTTAGTTATCGTTAATCTTATCCCCAGTATAAACTGGAGGATATGTTGTAGGGATTATCCTCTGAGTCTGTCAGAAATGTTTTAGATATTCTCTACTATTTCTTTTTGGGATATGTATGTTTTGTAAAGTGCCTGTTATAATTTTTGAATATTTCTAACTTAGATGGGAAACCGGGCTAGTTTTGGTTTGAATAACTTTCAAATTGTGGAACTTAGTGGAAGTTTATTATGGCTATGCACACACTACACGGGTGAACTTCTAAGTTATTGAATATACTTTATATTTGTATAGATGTTTATTTCTCTCGAGCTTGATCTTTGTTTTGTTTTGCTCGAGGATGAGCAAAAGGATAAGTGTGGGGGTGTTGTTAAGGGCTAAATTATAGTGATTTTTATATATATTTTCTATATCAATTTCCCCTACATACGTATGATTTTCATAGAAATCGAGCTTTATATTGAAATATTGAGTAAATGATGTTTTTAATAGTTAAATTGCAAAACGTGACGAATTATGTGCTTAAATCATGATTTTATATTATTTTGGAAATATGTTACACTTTGGTATGTTTTGATCCTTGTGTAGATACTCATTGATGATGGAAAAGATGATCCTAAAGAGCTAATTTCGAGATGAGAGAGGATCAATCAAAGATATGGAAGAATAAAAGAGATAAGGAAAGAAATCAATGAAGATAAAGATGGAAATATCAAGATTTCGACAAAGGATCGGCGTCCAAATAAGGCGGACCAGCGTCCAGATCAGAACGGCGTTTGAAAATCTGCACCAGCGTCCAGAATCGTAATTCACATTCAGAGAGTTCAGACGCTGTCCAAACGAGCATCCAGTCTCCGTCCAAGCATCCTGGACGGGCGTCCGGTTGAGTGAACGGGCGTCCACCGCCGTTTTTGCTGAAACCGACTTAGGTTACTGTAGCAACCGCCTCTGTTTTCTATTTAAAGCACAGCAGCCCCAAACCCTAATTCATTCCGAATTTCATACACATCAAACACAAGAGAGCAGCCGCATCTTGAGAGTTTGAAGGCCGGTCACCCGAGCCTTGTGCTCGGGTGAACCGAGGTTAGATTAGGAGTAGTTTAGATGCTTTTCGTTTTCGTTCTTGGATCCTTCAATGTATGAGACTATGTGAGTTCTTCTTGATTTATTCAATTCAGTTTTTCTTCATGAGTTTAGTTCTTTTTGTATCTTTTCTATGTGTTTATGATGCCGTGAGAATAGATTGGAAGATTTGTTTTCTATTGATGTTGATAATACGGAAGTTGCATAAACATTAGATCACCATGGAAAGATAGGATTTTTAATCGTTAATGATGACAAGTTAATCGATTAATTATCTAGGTTGTTAGATTCTAAAATACGAGAGTTAACCTGAATCTACACCGAGTGTTGTATGGAAATCAGTTTCAACTTACGAGAGAATAGAGATTGATAAATTGGGTTTACTAAGGAATTAGGAATCCGTAGTTTGAGAATAAATTCACTAAGGAATTAGGGGTTTATGTCTCGTGAAAAGGTGAAACCCCAAATCGAATTAGAATCATGAGATTAACTAGGATTGAGATCACATAGGTTTGTATATTGGTTGTTTGATCCCATGTCTTTAGTTTAGATTGTTTTTATGTTTCTTAGGTTAGATTTATCTTGATTGTTCTTTTCTGTTTTTATGTTTTGTTGTTTCGTTTCTTTTGTTTATTCGTTCTTTGAGTAACAATTGGTAGGATTAGTGAAATTAGATTCAACATCCCAATTCCCTGTGGATCGACCCTGTACTTACCCTACTATGCTATCAACTACCCGATATTTGGTCGGTTAGGAGTTAGTTTGCATGTTAAGTATAGGTTTATAAATTTTCTTTTGTTTTTTATGATGCAAAATCCTCCCAACAAGAAGTGATCGGGGAAAAGTGAAAGCGGAAAGGAATATCAAGAATCCGTATAAGTTCAACGAAGCTGATTTTATACCCGTCAACGCAGCTCTGTCAGAAATCTTATACGAGATCCGAGATCGGATAGAAACCAAGGCCACTGAAGTCTGATCCCAAAACATGGGACGTGACCAAGTATTGTGACTTTCACGAAGACCACGGACACATCACTGATGAGTACATTAAACTGTGAAGAATCATCTATAAGATGATCAAAAATGGTGAACTCGATAAGTACAAGAAGAAGAGCGGAGGTGATAAAAACGAGCGGGCTCCTCACATGTATTCGAACGAAATAAAGATAATCATTGAGGAATTTCCTGCAATCATCAGCTGAAAAGTCAAATCAACTCGATAATCCTCCAAGAAAGAGAGAAACCAATCTTTTTGGATCTGGAAGAACATGCGATCACATTCACTAAAAGCGAACTCATAAGGCCATCGGGAGCAATGGAACTGCCGATGACCGTTTAGGTGGGAATTAATGACACCGGGGTCAACTGTGTACTGGTGGACACTGGGGCCGCAAGAGATATCATTTATCTGGATACACTGAAAGCATTGAAAATCAGGGTTTCAATGTTAAGGACATATCTTGGTACATTAGAAGGCTTCTCAAATGATAAATTCCGGGTTATTGGAATCATCGACCTGGAGGTCGAGATCGGGGATTATCCTCCTTACAGAAGGGAACAGGTAAATTTTCTGGTCGTGGATCTGCACTCTCATTATACGACAATTTTAGGGATCTCGGCACAAAGAAAATTCCAAATGGTCGTTTCGATGCCCCACTAGAGGGCTAAATTTTATACCGACGGCGGAATCGGAATGATCGTGTCGCGACACAAATTGCTCCTCGACCACGTTGCAAAAAATAGAGATGACTACCCACAAAGAGGAAAGTACAAGCGGCTGCAAATTGAAGCCTCGGACTCGTCTTCTACGAATCGACTCGGTCGGAGAGATGACAATTGAGAAAGAACCAGAAATGATGGAGGAAGTAATCAAGCTTGTTCAGGAGGGAGTTGCCGAAAACGGAAAGGTTGTTTGCGACACTCTCCGAATGAGAGATGAGCCCGAATTATCCGCTCAAGACGAGCTTCTAGATATTGTCGTTAACGAAAAGCACCCTGACCAAAAAATCAAAGTTGGGAGTCAACTGGAAGAAAAAGAAATGGAGGACCTGACGAGATTGTTGAAAGCCAATCTTGATGCCTTTGCTTGGGTAGTCACCGATATGAAGGGGGTCGAACCGGAAATAGCACTGCATTACCTGAACGTCGACCCGAGTTTCAAACCGATCCAGCAGGGGACCATTATTTTTCAAAGGAAAAGGAGGATGCCATAAAGGCAGAGGTCAGAAAGTTGCTCTAAGTTGGTATCATCAGGGAACTGTAGTACCCCACCAGGTTGGCATATGTCGTAATGGTAAAGAAGCATAATGGGAAATGGCGTATTGCGTCGACTTCACTGACTTGAACAAGGCATATCCTAAGGACCCATACGAGCCACCACGAATCAATAGAATGGTCGATAGAATCGCGAGTTTTCAAAGGTTGAGTTTCCTGGTCGCGTATTCTGGCTATCACCAGGTCAGAATGGCAGATGAAGAGAAAGAGATGACTGCCTTTCGAGCCGCAGGTGGCATGTGCTACTATCAGATGATGTCGTTCGGCCTAAAGAATGCCGGGTCGACCTATCAGATAATGGTCAACAAAGTTTTTGAGGGTCAGATTGGAAGAAACATGGAAGCCTACATCGATGACATGGTCGTCAAATCCACTAGAGACGGCCACCTCAAAGATCTACAAGAAATGTTCGATAACATCAATAGGCTTTCGATGAAACTTAACCTGGAGAAGTGCACCTTCGGGGTTCAAGCAGGGATGCTTTTAGGGTTCATGGTCACCCATAGAGGAATAGAGGCAAACCCAAAAAAAATTCAAGTCTTAGTAAACATGAGTGAACCCAAGACCGTTAAAGAGCTGCAAAGGCTGAATGGGAGAATCATCGCTCTGGGTCGATTCATCTTCAAATCTGCTGACAGATGTCTGCCATTCTTCAAGGTCTTAAAAGGAAACAAGAAGTTCGGATGGGATGAAGAATGATCCAAATCGTTTGAGGAACTGAAGAGGTACTTGGCCTCTCCGCCTCTCTTGGTCAGCCCAATGTTGGGAGATGAACAGCAGTTGTATCTGGCGGCCTCAGACTGGGCTGTAGCCGCCGTTCTTGTCAATGAGGACGGAGCCCTCCAAAAACCCATTTTCTATGTTTCCAAGGCTCTCAGTCCCATTGAGAGTCGTTATTTCAATGCAGAAAAGTTGGAGTACTCACTTGTTGTTGCTGCCCGAAAATTAAGGGCTTACTTTTCATCACACACCATGATAGTGCTCACTGACAGTCTGTTGATGCAACTACTACACAAACCAGACCTCTCGGGCCGCTTGCTTTGATGGGCTATTGAATTGACCGAATTCGATATTAAATATCAAACCAGGAAAGCGATAAAAGTGCAATCTTTGGTCGACTTCATAGTCGAAATGAGCTTCAACAAGGAACAACCAGCCGTGCAACCTTGTTCGCCGAACGTTGATGAAATAAACACCCTACCCGTGGCCACGCCGAAACGGCTGAGTCACTGCTGGTAGATGTATGTCGACGGGGCCGCGAGCCAAAATGGTTGTGGAGCAGGGATCATACTCTTAGAGACAGGGACATCCGAGAAATCATAAAGGCACTGAGGTTCAACTTCACTGCTTCAAACAATCAGGCAGAATACGAAGCAGTCATAGCCGGATTGGAGTTGGACAAAGCAATGAATGTGGAAAATTTAGAAATCTTTTGCGATTCAAAGGTAGTGGTGTGCCAAATCAACGGCGCATTCGAAGCAAGAGATGAAGTGCTGAGACGATACCTTAATCTTGTGAAAAGATTAAGGAGTAGTTTCAAATAATGCGATTTCCAGAACATACCGCATGAACGGAACAAACGGACAGACTTTCTGTCCAAATTGATAACGAAAGACGAGTTCACCGATCCGGCAGTCATGTTTGAGTACCTCGAAGAGCCAGGCATATGCAGAGCAGAAATTATGGATATTGAATTACCCGCTCCTTGTTGGATGGACGAGATCAAAGCATACATTGAAAATGGAACGCGGCCAGAAGATCCTAAAGAGTCTTAGGCTCTGAGAAAGAGAGCAACATGGTATACGATCGTAAATAGAATCCTATATCGAAGGTCTTTTTCAAAACCGCTGTAGCGCTGCGTGTGGCCCAAAGAGGTCCAAGGAATAATGATGGAGCTATATGAGGGGGTGTGCGGAGGCCACCCCTCCAGACGCACTTTGGCCCAAAAGGTTTAATTAGCAGGATACTACTGGCCAAAGCTATCTGAAGACTCTGAAAGGTATGCCAAAAGTTGTGACAAGTGCCAGCGCTTCGCCGACATACCCATGATACCTTTAGTAGAACAAAGCATCGTCATCGCCGTATGGCCTTTCGATATGTGGGCAATCGACCTTATCGGTCTGCTAAAAAAGAATCGATCGGGCTGCAAGTACGTCGTCGTCGCCGTGGACTACTTCACTAAATGGATCGAGGCAAATGCACTGGTAAAAATCTGCGCTAGGGACATAATATATTTCTTGCTAGATCAAGTCTGGACTCGATTTGGAGTACCCCGGACAATTGTATCCGATCACGGGCCGCAGTTCAGAGATGAATTTGATGAGTTTTGCAAAGAGCACTGGCAATCCTCGGTATGCTATCCATAAGGAAATGTTCAAGCAGAAAACGCCAACATGCAAGTGTTAAAGGTGTTGAAGAAAAGCTTAGATGAAAAGGCCAAGAAATGGGTGGATTACCTGCCCGAAGCCCTATGGACATTTCGAATAGCCCGAAAGGTAACCACCGGGGAGAGGCCATTCGTGTTGACGTATGGATCAGAGGCAATGGCACCCGTCGAGATGTCATTGCCAAGCATAAGAGTTTCCCACTTTGACGAAGCCGACAAAATCGTCAATCGACAGATCGAAATAGACCTTGCAGAGGAAAAGCGCTTAAAAGCCTGCGCTCAGCTGGTAAACTATAAGCAAGCCGCAAAGAGGCATTATGACAAGCGAATCCGTGATGATTCTTTCGCAGTGGGAGATTTCGTCTTGCGCAAAAGATAGGCGACCGGCCAGAAAACTGACAAAGGAAAGTTGGCCGAAAACTGGGAAGGTCCTTGGAAAATTTCAAGGATAGAAAAAAAAAGGGAAGACCACTACTCCGCTCTTCATTCATCCGCATCGGGATGAGCGTAATATATGTCCGTGTTGGACAGACAGGCATCCCACGGCTCCGGATGCACATATTGGAAATCATCCAAGCGAATGGCACTGACAACCCACCGTCCATCGTGGTGGTATACTTGATCGCCTCAAAGTGGATCTGGCAACCCCAGTTGATAGTCACCTCAGGGATCGAAATGGCATAAAGAACCAATGCCTCGGCATCAGTAACCTCGTTAAAGTCGAGAAGACAGAAAACCCGAGTGTACGGGAAGCGTTTTCACTTTCTCTCTCTCTCCGGTCCAGCATGTCCACCGTCGCGCTCATACTATCCTCCCACTCATTACGAAGTATAAACTGGAAGACGTCGTGCAGATGACCATAAAAGTCGATTGGGTCGTTCAGGTTCCAAGAGGAATCGTAATCCTCAACTAGGTTTGAAGACCGTTAAACCTATTAATGGCCGCTGGGGTGAACTCCACCGTCACCCCACGGACGGAAACAAAGGTGGTATGCTTTGCATGGCCGTTCTCCGACAAAGCAGAGTAGAACTCATGCACCAATGACATGTTGTATTCCCCTACCGGTGTAGCGACAAAGTTATCCCAACCTGAAGCATGGATGGTATGCCGGTGGCCCGGCCCAACACGATGCAAGTTAAGCCTCCTCTCTAGCATGTGACCTTGATGTCGAAAGCAGGTCATGAAATTGTTCATTTCCGTCGGTGAAGCAGTAAGCCGGAAACAGACAAAGGGCTCTTTTGCTGCATAGGGCTCGAAGGCATTGGAGCCTTGGATTGAGGATTCGGATGAAGACATAATGAAGGAGTATTTCAGAAAAGACGAAAGAGTTTTTCAGAAAAGATGAAGGAATTTTCAGAAAATTGCAAGTGAGGAATATGAAGAAGACCTCCTTTTATAGACCCAGAAAATCAAAGGGCGGGAAGGTCAAAGGTCGCACACATTCAAATTCGGGTGCAAAGCCTCCATATTAACCGAGCTGATGATTCGAAAGAGCAGCCATAAATACGTCGGTTGAGTGAAGAATCATGAATATGCCGGTCGAGCGAAGAGTTATGAGGCTTCACGATTCCCAAGAGCCCAAACCGTTTCAGTCGGGTCCGACCGAAGTCAGCGGCTCCACTGAAAAAATGGGCTATTGTCGGACACGATGAGGTTTGTGTTTTCACTCACGACTATCTTTCAAAGGCCTTACAAAGACACACTCATCTCATTCAAAGACAAAGGGGCCGCAGGCCAAAATCTTGAACTCAGAATCAAAATTGAGGCAAGTACAAGGCGGAAGAGAAACGATTTCATTATACAAAGAGAGGCCGTTAGGGCCAAATCATTACAAAGATCAAACGGAAAAATGAAATCAAAGGCTAATCTGTCGATGAGTCCGAAGCGATACGTTCGAACTCGACGTTCGTACGCGGCGGCACCAACACATCATCTTGAGACACGGGCACCCCGAGAACGCCGATACACGGGCCGGAGATCAACCGAGGAAAAGGGATGGGCGATGAAGGTCTGTCTGGCCAGCAAACCACAATATCTCCTGATAGACCAACCGACACCAATCAACGTTGACATCCTCATCGGCCATAATGATCGTATAAAGGAGATGTGACTCGGTATCCGAGATCGCCTTAGAATCATACGAAGGAAACACGTGAGAGTTGATCGGCCTTTTCCACTCTCGATTGACCTGAGACATCTCCGAGACATCTTCGAAGCATAGCCTTCTGGCAAAGGGTCCCAGTCGCCCGATATCAAACGCTTTAGGGCCGCAGCTCCATAAACGCGCCTCCTCAACTCACTACCAGACTCCAAGCCGCTTCGTAATGTACATACGGAGGATGAACATGCAAGTTAAAGAACTCATTGATGGCGGCCGGAGTAAAGCTGACGTTAACCCCCCGGAGGGGAACGACATTTACAACATCATCGACCAAGACAAGTGTCGACAATACGGAATAAAACTCACGTACTATGGTGGCGTTATATACCCCCGAGGTGCCTTAGTAAAGCCAGACCACCCCAACTTGACGATACGGGCACATTCGGAAAAACTAGTTTTTGAAAGTTCAAACCCTCTCCGCCAGTAGAGGGAGATGGTTAAAACGTGAAAAGAAATTGGCTATGGCTAATGGTGATGTTGTTTGGAAGAAAGGAGAATCACCAAAATTGGCCATAATTATGATAGAGCAAAGACTGAGAGAAGATGTGTTTGAGAAGAGAGCAAACTCCATCCTCTTATAGCACAAAAAAATTAATCCGACGGAGAAATGAAATGAATCGAACGGCCAAGATTAAGGGTCTATTCAAATTTCAAAATTTGAATAATCATTTATGGCGAAGCAGTTACCGGAACCGCCACCATTATGAGCACGATCTCCAAAATATCTGAAACTGGTAGGGAATAGTAACTGGCCAGAGGTGGCAGCTTTGCCTCAAAACTTGTCAGAAAAAGTCGACAACCGCCAGAATTTACAACTGGAGAATTTCAAAAACCGCTTTGAACGTGCCCGCCTAGGGATATAGTCGTACACGCACAAAGTAGGGGGCCGCATCGAAAATTTTAAAGCAAACGAACAAACCCTGTAAGGCCTTCGGACCAGCGACCTGGGTAAAGACTATTGTTTCGACTCAGATCCACGCGCCGCGGCCTCGATCTCACTCAAAACAAGGGGGCACATCGGATTTTTTTGATTCAAATTGTTAGCAATCATAGAGGTTTCGAAGTGAATTACGTATTATTATTTCGATCAAGTTCACACGTGACCTTATTCGAAATAAGGGGGTCGCAAGCCAAAATTTTAATTCAGCAACTGCGGATTCGATCAAACAAGTCATTTTGGTGACCTCGGCACAAGGGGTTCTCGATCTCACCAAAACGATGGGGCTACATACATACAAGCTCCAATGATAGGAAAAGCTTAAAAAATGAAGCATTTCAAACAAAGTACCAGATATACTAAAAAGCCATACCAATAGCAACCAAAGTGGATAAAAGTTATTACAAGATTCAGACGGACACAAGAGAAAGTAGTCTAAAAAGGCCGAAGCCACTGAAGTTTACGAAATTACAATCAAACAGGCTGAATTCACTTATTAGAAGTCGGAGTCAGAGTATGATCTCCGGTCAGATTCATAAAATCATCGCCGAATTGAGGAGTGCCGGCTTCACCCGGTCTCTCCCCTTTATTAACGGCTCCATCCTTGAGCTCTCCACCGCCACCTTTAATTCCATCGATTACCTCGTTGTCCTGAGCAGCCTCTCTCTTTTCCGCCTCCATCATCGAACGCATATTAACCTCATTGATCGGCGGAGGGCTCCAAACAAGCTGGTCGTCCTTCCTACACTTAACTGCAAAATCAGATAGCTGTGATTTGGTGTAAGGAAGATCAGAATGATGGACTCGTAAAGAAGCATCAAGTTGGGACGTGAGTTGCCAATCAAGCAATCCAGATTGATCACTTCATCCCCAAAAGCCGTCCTAAAGCATCGGGCCGCATGAAAAAACCCTTGGTCATAACTCTATTCCCGGGCGACCCTCAGCCTCAAGATGCTTTTGCAGATCTTTATCAGCATCGTTCAACTCATCCATGAGGATATCAATCCTCTTTTGGCTCTCTGCACACTTAGACGGCCTCAAACCTTTGAGCTTCAACAGACCTCAGCGACTCACTGATCTCCTGAGCTTTCTTGACATTGGCCGCATTCTCACTACGAAGCTGGGCGAGTTCGGCTCAATCGTCAGCGGACTGCTTGTCAGCCCCTGTGGCCCTCTCCTCAGCCCCTACGGCCCTCTCCTCAGCCTTTTTTAACGCCGCTTTCAAGTTGCAAATCTATTAAAGGAGTTTAGTCTGCGCCGCATCATGCTCATATTCGGACTGAAAAAGCTCGGTTCCAAGCTAAAAAGAAAAGCATCAGCACAAGGCAAGCACCTGAACTAAAAGCAAAGCACGAACAAAACATAAATTGCTTACCTCACTCGCGAAAACTCCAAGTAACCCGAAGGCGCCGGCCAGGCGTTAGGATCGGCTCGACAAACCCATAGTTGCGGTCGAAGCCACTACATCCTCCTGCACACAGTGAGAAATAATACCTCGGCCTACAACTCACTGAGCTTGATCGGGCAAAGTAAACTTCAAATTTTTAGAGGCAGTACGTCGGCAATGGCAGTAGCCATTTTCCCGGCATCCCTCAACTCTAAAGGTTTTTTGGCAAACTCCTTACTCATCCATATAGCAGGGCGGCCTCGAGCACCAACCGGGCCCCCCTCTGGACTGGTGGCGGCTTCAGCCAACAAGAGGCAATCGCCTCCCTCTTGCCTTCATTGGCCGGTTTGTTCGGGCTATCAGTCAGCTGGATCACGGTAGACGAAGGGGGAACCACCTCAAGGTTTAAGCCTGCAGAAACGGCATCGGCAACTTCAAATGCGGCCACAGCCTTGACGCCGCCCTCACTCACAGTTTTCTGGCTTTCCTTGGGAACGGACACGTCTCCCACGTTGACCTCATCTTCGTCAGCGGCTCCTAAAGAAGACTTCACCTTTGCGGCACCCCTTTTCCTTTTTGGCTTGGGTATCGCAGTGGCCGTCGAACCCCCCGCCTCAGTGTTTAAGGGTTCGTCGAGCGAAGCGGCGTCAGTAGACAGTGCAGACAAACTCACAGTCTTAAGCTCTACTTCTGCATTTTTAGCCAACAAAGCCTGATTTGCTTGTCTCCACTCCCTGATCTTAGCAAGCCGAGAAACCCTATCCTCAACGGAATCAACCGTCTTGCCTGAAAAGAACATAAGAGTCGGTATCAGAACACAAGATAAGAAATAAAGCTACAAATTAATATGAGCCAAAATGCTGAAGAAACTATAAACAAGTAAGAGAAAGGCAAAAGGTTACGGTGATCATTTGGCTGGCGTTTCCCGGGTCTTCCGGAACAGACCTAACATTTGGACGGATAGGTCGTGGAGAGATGGCACTCCGCATACCAGTCTTTGTCGGCCATCAATTTTTTAACGTTTCGACAGTAGCGGCCCCGTCGGGGACAAAGCCAGGAATGCCCGCCAAAGCACTGTAAGGCTGGCGAGTATCGATTAAAGATCTCTAACTAAACACCCTTCCTAATTCGCACCGTCCCATCCGAGAAGGTTGTAAATTTTGTTGACCGCTCCTGCTCACAGGTCTCAAGTGTCTTAGAGACAGTGATCGAATTCAATCTCTTCTCTAGCCGCACTTCAAATTTGGGAAGAGGCCAACCCACGGCAGATTCGACAATCAGACCACGTTGCTCCCAGTCCCTCACTTTTCCGGGAAGCCAATAAAACAACCGACACGAGTTAACTTTGGCTCCGGACCAACAATAGATTGCGGGTGTCGATGGGATCGTTCGTCGCGTCCTTCCCAAAAGTATAAAACTTCAAAAAAATGGGAAAGGAAGGCTCATACTTCAACATCCGACACAAAACAAAGAAAGCCGAAATTATTTTCACCGCCCCGGGACGAAGTCACAAGGTTGGGCGGCCAGCCTATCCATTACTTCCACAAAGAAAGGATCGAAAGGTGGACGCAGCCCCGACACGAAATGATCATAAAATAGTATAAGACCATCCGTCTCTAGGCATTGACCAGCCCGATCAACATCCACGGCAGAATCACCCGACTCTGGGCGCTCCTTTACTTGGTCAGAACCAGCGGCCGCGCTATCGGGAAAGCTAGTAAAAAGGCAATCCGGGGAAATGTTATAGATGGTAAAAGGTTCCCGAGGCAGCGAGACCCATCCGGATGTCGGGCCATTGGCTTTCGATTTCCGTATCCATGGCGGTCATCGACTTCTCCTCCTCCGTAGCCTCGGGGTTGTTAGGTATGGGAGTCTTATTCTTTTTCACAACCTCCTCGTCACCGCCTTTGCTAGCCGCAACCCTTCGCATGGAACCCCGAGCCCTGGAAGCATCTTTAAGACCCCTAAGTGTGGTCCTTTCAGGGGATTTGGTCAACTTCGTAACTACCCAATGAATAGTAGCTTTGCGGCGTCCGCCCTGTGATGGTCCGGGCCACACCCGAATCATCTCCTCACGTTAACACTGGCCATCCGACTAGAACTCGCCTCCTCGTCGTTATTCCCAGAGGCATAACCGCGGACGCCATCATTTTCTTCATCATCACCACTTTGAGACATCCTGCAAAACCAAAAGGACGAGGCGGATAAGCCATCACCCAGGACAATTGAAGTCAGGCCAAGATGAGCCACCTCATCTCGACACGTCTTGTTTCACATTCAGACACATAAAATCCCCATAAATCTGGGGACAAAGGCACCAAAAGAACGCTCGAGACTAGATAATAGCAATACAAGGGGAAAATTAAAGGCCACGACAATGAAGACAACGATTGAATTCTAGAAAATCATAAGAACAAAGATGAAAACAACAAGAGTACCCATGAATTTAAGCCCAGGAAAAACCCAAAATGTACCATATCATCAAAAGACGGCAAAGAGCACATGCAAAACGATCCACAAAAGCATGAGAAATCGAGAAAAGAGAGCAGTCTTACGTGGTAATCGACGGGAAGTACAGAGAAAATGGGGAAGAATAGAGCAAGCCCTCAAAGTTTCGTCGGAAATCGCCTCACCGGAGAGTTTCCACTGACAAACCACCAATAAACAATTGCCGAAAAAGTTGAGAAATTCAGAAAGTGTTTAGGTCGGAACCGTCCCTCTTATATAGGCATGGAAGTACGGATTCGACGGCCACGATGACAATGATCCAACGGATAAGATCAATGGCGGGAATTCCGAGTTTTGAATTTCAAAATCACCATCATTGTGGCGCGGATGACGAAAGGACCACATCCAATCAGAGCATGCGGTGGATCACATCAACTGTCACATCAATTGCGGATGGGAAAGACCGCTCTGAAACAGACACAGACCGACGTGTAGGCAAGGGGGCCGATTCGAGGCCGCCATTTAAATTGGCTAGGGATCAAATATCCCAAATTAGCCAAATCATATGAAGTTAAGGCTATCCGCCAAATTATGACTTCAAATTGGCTAAGGGTCAAAGATCACAATGAGCCATATCATACGAAGTCAAGGCTATCAGCCAAATTATGACTTCAAATTGGCTAGGGTTCAAAGATCCCAAATGAGCCAAATCATACAAAGTCAAGGCTATCCGCCAAATTATGACTTCAAATCGTCTAGGGATCGCAGATCCCCAATGGGCCAAATCATACGAAGTCAATGCTATCCACCAAATTATGACTTCAATCGGCTAGGGATCAAAGATCCCAAATGAGCCAAATCATACGAAGTCAAGGCTATCCGCCAAAGTATGACTTCAAATCAGCGAGGGACCAAAGGTCCCGAAATGCCAAATCCTATGAAGTTAATGTTATCTGCCAATCTACAACTTCACACCGGTTAGAGGCTAAAAGCCCTAGACAAGCCAAATCCCATGAAGTTGAGGCTATCCGCCAAATTACAACTTCAGATCGGCCAAGGACAGAGAGCCCAAACAAGCCGATTCGCGTGAAGGCCATCTGATCAGTCGAGTCACCCCAAATCGACACATAGAGTGAGTAAAGCAGTATGCCTAGTGACGATTACTCCCTACCTGACACCTCGAGGTGTCGCAGGTACGGAGTAAGGGGCCATTATAGGTCGGCTCCGCCGTGCGGACCCAAAGACCCATATCCGGGTCGACTGAAACCCGAAGATATGAGTCAAGACGGGGGGGGCTGAGAGCCCATAAACGACCGAATCGATGACCGGACAAGAGGATAATCCCACCGCCACAAAGAGCCTCGTCGGCATACCCACAACAAGAATGATCGAGTTAGATGCAAGGCACACTCAAGCACAAGACTGATGGATCCACTAGAGATCACCCCGATATCCTTGGAGGAAGACCGACTGAGGCACCAGCCAGCTGGGGACATACAACGCAAGCCTATGGATCCGCGCCGCCATCACCCTGTAGCGGCCCGACCAATCACCGCAGATTTAGTTGTACTATGTCCTTAGTTGTAAATATGTTAAACTTAGTCGGTTCCTACCCTATAAATAGGGCTCATATGTAATCTAAATAATAAGCTGCTAATTAATAAAAGAAGGCAAAACCCTGCCAAATTCGCTACTCTTTTACTGTTGTATTGCACCACCACCACTCTCATCACAGATCACACAGGGCCACCACTCACCACCACACTTACAACTCCATTACAGCTAGATATCCACCATCAAACAACTGCTGAACACCCGTGATAATTTCGACGTTATCAAAAACTGAACTGACTACCCAAGTTTAATTAGTGTTTTTGCCTCTAGAAGTACTAGAAGACAAGTGTTTAAATGATATATTTTGCTAACCATTTTGATGTACTACTTTTGTCTACAAAAGTGCTAGAAGACAAGTTAAGTGATACTTTTTGTTAATTATTTTGATGTCCAAAACTCTATCTTGTAATGTTTATAATATTTTTTTTATTTACATTTTGATTTTTGTTTTACTAATTTAAGAGGCCTGATTTTTTTTATTTTTTTTTTGCCTTTAGGCCCCGGATTCCACGGGATGGCCCTGCATACATAAAATGTATATATAGATACGAATAAAATGTTGGGATTAGCTATGGATGTTTACTGTTGAGAAATACTATAGCCAAAAGGATGATGGTGACCAGCTCAGGCATTATTTTGACTTCAACTTGCTGCATCCTCGTGAACTATTTTGTTTTGTTTTATATTTATTTATTTTTCTGAGATTAAGTCGTTCTTCTGACTTGTATTTAATAATCCAATCAAATGGTAACCTACAAGTTCAAAACTGTAGGCTCCTTTATAAAATCATCATACTGCAGGCTAGTGACAAAATTTTAATAGCATTATTATTATTATTATTATTATTATTATTATTATTTTGATAAACTTATAATTTTATTGATAAGAAAAAACATTACAAGCGTTTGCCATCCTTGGTCTCCTCTCTTCTAAAGTTTTTCATCAATATGCTACCCCACCTCGTTAAAACCTTGGTCCGAAAAACCCGGTGTGGGAAAAATCGGGTGCCAGGGAAAGAGTATGGGTCTCACACATTGGCAAGCCCAGCCCAAAAAGGAAAATACAATGAACAACCAAATCCTAAAACAGTGAATAAACTAGCTACAACAGTGAATAAACTAGCTACAACTTGAAGCCCCTCATGTATCTGCCAGCAGCAAGCATCTACCAAGCCACACACTATTGCAAAGAGTCCTTAAGTTGAAACAGGCAGCCATCATATCATCAAACAGCATCCACTCCCAAACAAAACTTTCAAACAGCATCAAATGCCAGACTTGTTGTTTAGTAGCCAAGCTATAATCCATTGCCTTCTTGGTTCTTGATAATCTGCCAGTTGATAAAAATCTCTTCTATCCCTGGAATTAAGATACACAAGAGAGAAATTTCTGCTTATATTGAAAAGAGAATAGAAACTGAGGATGATGAAAATATCATAGATACAACTTGGTTTGCACCCTTCAGAAAAGGACTGAAGGGTGCTTCCAAGGGAAAGAGCCATATATAAAATCATCTCCTTCATTTGTATCTTATGTGGGCCAATTACAGCATATCTTCATGAAGAATGGATCTCAGGCCAAGGTCAACATCATCTCTGGTTATAACTCTGGTTTGCTGGGTGACACTAGCCTGTTTAGCAAGAAAATCAGCTGCCATATTGCCTTCCCTATAGATGTGAGTAATTTGAAAATGATGCTTGTGAATCATGATTGCAATCTGGTAAATATCAGCCATATGCTTCCATGGGGCCTGAGCAGAACCTTGGATCACATCAACCAGCTGCTTAGAGTCACTTTCTATTTCAACCCTGTCCAAATTCAACTCAATGCACTGATTTATACCAGCTTTAAGGGCCCTCATCTCAGCCTCAAAATTAGAGGCAATACCATAAGCCTGCATACCAGCCAGAACCAGTCTGCTGTATTCATCTCTAATAATATAGCCTCCTCCAGCTAATCCAGGATTGTGGAGAGATGATCCATCAGTATTAAGCTTGAAAGTAGAATGAGGAGGAGCTTGCCATTTGATGGATATTGCAGTATTTTTTGGGCTAGGATCTAGATACTTCAGCATCCCAGAGTCTATGAGAATACTATCCTCCTTATATTTTTGTGTAATCTTCATATTCTGACCAATATACTGCAAATTAGCAATAATATCCTTTGTAATCTGGTTAATACCCATATCCACATCATGCAAAGCATTACATCTACTCTTCCAAAGCCCCCACAGGATTAGAGATGGAAGAAGCCGGATTACTTTTCCTAGGGGCCCCTTTGATGGAAGTGTTCCACCATGCTTTTTGTGCTTCTTGCAGGGATGAGACAAATAGGGAACAAAATGGAGAGCTTTCTCGGAAAAAAAAACCAAACAGATTGAGCTCTAGAACACTCCCAAAAGCCATGGTTTATAGTATCCTCTTGATCACGAAGGGACATTTAAAAGGCCCATAAACCCCCATCTTGATTAGCTGAGGAGCAAAAGGCAACAGCTCATTACAAATTCTCCATTTTAACAAAGCAATCTTGAGTGGGATATAGGGCTTCCAGATCCCACCAAGATCATACAAAGTACTTCTTTTGTCTCTGATCACCTCATAAGCGAAGCAACGAGAAAAAGCCCCGTAATCCGACGGAGTCCAAACCCATTTACCAATAGAATCAGTAAGATAAATCATATGTTGATCCTTATACTCATGTACAGGACCTAAAAGTTTCCAAGCATGCAACTTATAAAGAGGATAGGATCCCGTCATAACCTTTTTAGCCCACAAACCCTGTTGAAGATGAAGCTTCCACCATAATTTACAAGCAAGAGCAGCCTGGAATGTTCTGATGCTTCTAACCCCTAGACCATTTTCACTAGTAGGATAACAAATTTTTTCCCAACTTCTCCAATGCCTTATCTTATGCTGATCATAATCATGCCACAAAAAACTAGCCATAATCTGCTCTAACTTATTGATGGTAGCAATGGGGATCTTCACTGCAGACATAATGTTTATAGGGATAGAAGATAGGACGTGCTTAATGAGAATTAGCCTACCCCCAAGGGATAAGTATTTGTTGTACCACTTAGAAAGTTTTTGCTTCAAATTTTTCAACAATGTGTTGAAAATAAGTGGATTTTGCCCTGCCATAAAAAATAGGACACCCAAGATACTGAAAAGGGAAAGAAGTCTGCTGCATACCAGTGATTGCTTGGACAGCCTGAATAGCCTTCTTAGGTGCCTTGTTAGACATTATGAAAGATCTTTTTTCTCTATTAACTTTTTGCCAGTAGCTTTCTCATAGATATCCAAGAAATTGGCCAGCTTTTCGCAGTTTGTCTGGAGGCTCTAGCAAAAATGATAAGATCATCAGCATACAGGGAATGTGTTACAGGGGCAAAGCTAGTGGGAGTAGCATAATTGTCAACACCAGGCTTCATGATCTTTTTAAGACCTCTAGATATAGCTTCAGTCAGAACAATAAAAGATAAGGCGACAGGGGGTCCCCCTGTTTGATGCCCTTGAAGATTGAAAGAAACCACAAGGAGAGCCATTTAAAAGGATAGAAAAATGACTACCCATCAGATTGTTCATAACTAGGAGAACAAACTTCTCATTGAAACCAAACTTCCGAAGTAACCTACTAAGGAAGATCCAAGAAACCCTATCAAAAGCTTTCATGATGTCAAGCTTAAAAATGATATTGTGACCCCTAGATTTTTTATGAATAAATTGGGCCAACTCTTGAACTAGGAGAACATTGTCAGCAATATCTTTTCCTTGTAAGAATGCAGATTGTTCTTCAGAAATGATAGAAGATAGGATTGATTGCAGTCTCATGGTCAAAATTTTGGTGCAAACCTTGTTGAAAAAAGTACTAAGAGATATTGGTCTATAATCTGCAAAGGATATAGGAGCTATTTTTTGGCAATAAGAGTGATAAGGGTGGATCCAACAGATTTGGGAAGAAATTTGCCTGTGAAAAAGTATTGAATAGCAGCTAAAACCTCATGTTTTATAATGTCCCAGCAGCTTTTGTAAAAGACCCTAGAAAAACCATCAGAGCCAGGGGCACTTGAGGAATCTAAGTCAAAAACAGCACCCTTAACCTCTTCTAAAGTGACAGGACAAGTTAAGGACGCATTATCCTCATCAGTGATTATAGTAGGGATGAAGTCAAGGAGATACTGGGTAGCTTCTTCATCTGTTTGCTCCTCCTGACTAAGTAAGGTGGAGAAAAACCTAATTGCCTCCTCTGAAATACTACGGATCAGTGCACCAATCACCCTTGGCATTTTTTATTCTCAGAATCTGCATTTTTCTGATCTTATCTTTAACAGAAGCATGGAAAATCTAGTGTTTCTATCCCCTTCAGTAAACCATTTGTACTTAGATTTTTGTTTCCAAAACTCCTCTTGCTGGGACAAGTAAAGACGGTAATCAGCTGTTGCATGATGAAGAGTGGCTCTGTTATCAGGAGTAGGATGCTGATCATACCTCTCTTCACACTCCATAACAATCTTCTCTTGATTCTGCACCTTTTTATGGATATCACCAAAAACTTCTTTATTCCACTTTTTAAGGGTTTGCTTCAGTTGCTTAAGTTTATACATGAAACTAGCCATTGAATCAGGTGCAGCATGAGCATTCCAATCTTGCTGAACTATATTGTAAAACTCTTTATGAAGGGTCCACATCTTTTGGAATCTGAAAACAGTGGGACCTCTTTTACTAAGGCATGGCTCATAGTAAAGAGGCCTATGATCCGAAAAACTCTTCCCAAAACCTTAACAAGACCATAACCAAAATTGTCAACCCAGCTTTCATTTACCAACACCCTGTCCAATCTTTTTTGAACATAAACTGAGTTCCTCCATCCTGCCCAAGTAAAAAGAGGCCATGAAGTGGGGGGTTCTTGTAAGGAACACAACAGTAATCATTTGATTAAAATCCCTCATAGATCCAACATCAGGCTGAGCCATACCAGAATATTCATCCAAGGATCTAATAACATTGAAATCCCCACCAAGTAAACAAGGCATCGGGGATCCACCTTATTGCATAAGTCATCCCACAAACTGTGTCTTGAGGATCTAGTGCATTTTGCATAAACACAAGTGACCTGAAAGCTGGGGAAGCCTGAAAACTTAATATGTATTGCCTGCTCATTTATGCAGTAGACATCAAAATGTCCCAACCAAGACCAAAAAACCCAAAGTTTATTCTGAGGAGCAGCAAAAGCATGCTGAAAACCTAACTTATTCTTTATAGGATCTAGAGAATTATCATGTAGCATTGGTTCAAAAATTGCCACATAAGAAAATTTATTGATTTTTATAAGTTTTTTAGTCTTCTAATAGAGCTTGAAGACCCAAGCCCTCTTATATTTCAAAAAAGACAATTCAACATTGTTGGAGTTTTGAACGAAAATCTAAAGATAGGGCCCTTATGTTCAACTCTTTTGGTTTCTTATTTTTCCTCCTACTAGTAACATAAATAAAGCAGATTCATCAATCTGAGGGGTTTCCTCCATATCAATTACCTTACCCATACGGGCCAACTGAACCTCTCTTTGATGGAGCCGATCTTCAAACATTTGTTTGGCATGCTGAAATCCATCTTATCTGCCTCCCTTGTAAAACCCATAGAACTTGGAAGATCTTTATCAAAGACATATCCACTGTCCCTCTTTTCCTTAATTTTCCTAGCCTTTTTTAAATAGGACATAATGCTCATATCCATAGATAGCAAAGGCCCATGTTCTGCTGTTAGGACATGTGTTGTCTTATCATCAGTATTGATTGATGTAATTGGATTATCTTCAACAGTTACTGTAGATTGGAGTGAAGGTTGCTCTGGAAGAACTGGATTCTCCTTTTTCTTTTCCTGCCAAACTTGGGCATACCTCTTTTCCCCTAGCTGCTCCTCATTAGCCATAGTAGGCTCTGTATCAGCCCTTTGGGGTTTTTGTCCTGGGTGTTTTAATCGACATACCTCTTCATTGTGCCCCACATGTCTACAGAAATTACAATATTGTGGTAGCTCCGTTTCAATACAAATTTCCTGCCAGAAGCCCTCAGAAGATCCCTGTTGAATCCAGATCCTATTCGGAATTGGCTTAAGCAGATCCAGCTCTACCTACCCCGGCTACAGAAGGACGCTTAAAGCTTTTTGTAGCAGCATCATCCCGTAAGAAGGTTCCAAATCCACTTACAATTATTTCCAGGACCTCATTCTCATGAAGATGAGCGGGTAATTTAGGGAAAGTTACATGAAAATCAGGGGTCCATTTCAAAATTCTCATTGGCTTACTAGTAACAAACCATTGCGGTCTAGAATACAATCGAATGTAATCCTGCTCCCTTTTGAAATTGATTAAGACATGTTTGAAGTCCAATAGACCGACCGTATAATCTGCAGAGAAATTTTGAACTACCAGAAACTTACGAATAGCCTCCATTGATGGCCGGCCCTGAGAAAACTTGCCTACTAGAGCATAACGAAACGGTGTTGCTAGATAGTCCACCACCCGAGTAGGCAAGACCAGTGCCAGTTCGCCTTTGTATGTTGAAAGCTCCAGATCTAAAGTAGCCGGAGGAGATGATTTTGACTGGTTGAGGACTTGAGCATATGTTTTTGTAGCTGATTGATTGGATGATGAAGCCGCCATTGCTTTAGGTTGATAGTCGGAGGAGCGAAGCCCCTCCGGCCGGTAGCCGGAGGAAGAGTTTGCCGTAAGAATATAGTCGGAAAAGGATTAGTGAGAGAAGCTAGTGAAGGAAAGGATTGATCCCAGCAATCGATTAACATTCATAGCTATCTTAATAGCATTATTTATCTTAATTATTAAAACGTAAAATAAAAAATAATAAATTAAGGGTATGCCGGTAGATGAATAGTTTTAAAAAATCAAACAATTCTATATATAAATAGTCCTACAGCAAACGTTTAAGAACATAAATATTCCGTGGAAATCGAAAGCTATAGAAATTAAAGAAGATGGCCAAAAATGTTTTCCTTACGTTTATACTCTTTGTTACTGCGTCCGCTGTGTTTCTCTCTCTTTTATATAATATATTTTTATCGTGTGCTGAGTGCAAAAATGAAGCTATACGGATCATAAAATTCAAAGGTACGACGAAAATTTCACCTTTGTAAATGCATCCGCTGTGTTCTCCCCTGACAGTGTAAGGGACGAAGCTATGGATCAAATCAAATTCAAAGGAACGGCGATTCGATTCAATTTTTTTTTCTTTTAAAGTACGCTAGCTAGCTAGATTCAATTTGGCAAATTATATACCTACTTATTCATTTTCAACATTATTATGCTAATCTGTATGTTGATGTTAAATGACTTTTTTTTTTTTTGATTTTTGATTTTTGACTGGAGATGTTAAATGACTTGCTACTTTATTGTTTGTCACGATCGGTCGAACCCTTGATCGGTTTGGACAGCTCTATACTCACCTTTCAATATTATTTCAGTTAAACAAGGTCGGTCTAATGTCACATAATTAAATCACTATCAAAGCAACTAATAAAATTGAAAAACTCGAAAATTTATTAACTGTTTGCTCTGAGTGTCCATAGGGCACGAGTCAATGACAATCTAGTGCACTGGCAGATCCAGCATACCCAGAGGCTCACGTGACCCCACTCAATTTCAAAAAATTTTTTTTTTTTTTTTTAGTATTAAAACTATGTAGTTTTGTTGTTAAAAAGTGTCATTTTGTCGATAAAAATTGATGTTTTAAACTTCGGTGACCCCACTGGAATTTTTTTTGGATAAAAGATGTAGTTTTATACTCCGATTACACCACTGAAATATATTCCTGGATCCGCCACTGATCTAGTGCGTTGGAGATTCAACTTTAACTGTCTATGGCATTCCACTAGTGCATTGAGAGCTAAATGTCTGTAGGGCATATATTGTTTTAACATTATAGAAATTAGCTAGGCTAAAGCCCCTAGGTGTAATCAAGCCAAACGCATGAATAAATCCGACTCTACGAACCCGAAGAAAGGCTGCACAACACTAGTAAGGGCGTTAAGGCCCACGACGGTTTTTTCGACTAGATTACCCGATCGGGTATCTTCGTTCAAACGATGGTACGGAAAAGAACGAAAGGATCGAAGTGAGAGTCCGGGGTAGGGAAACGAGTCGAGTCGATCAAGCTCGACGATGGGTTGGCTCGATTAAGGAGTTTCAACTAACCTTTCCTTGTCTAATAGTTCCGTAGTCAGGAAATGAATTACTGAACATTAAGAACCGGCCTTAATTCACTCGTCAAGGAAAGTCTCAAAATTCTCATTGGAGCCCAGGGTCATTGAAACCAGTTCATTAACAACTACGGATACATCTAATATTAAAAATAAATAAAAAATAGTTAATTGTCAATTAGGACACATTTAGAAAAATGTCAGGATTCTAAAATTATAAGAATTTTTTTTTTTGTTAAAAAAGACATTTCATCAATGAAATTGAAAGTGTAAAAATGAATTTGAAACTGAATTACGTTTGATTTTGTGCTGAAAATCAACGTAATTCACAATTTCACTTTCACTTTCACTTTCACTTTCACCGGTGAAATGTCTTTTTTGACAAAAATATTTTCTTAGTCTTTTTTGTCTGACACATTCCATATTGTGTCCTTTAAGACCCTTATCCAAAAAAAAAAAAAAAAAAAAATGTAAATGCAATCCTAATCCTCATCATCACCGTGCATCACTTCTTATTGGATAAAAAATAGGGAAAATGGGCGAGCCAATCATTACCCTTGTAGCACACTTGGAGTAAAAGTATCAAAAAGAAGAAAAAAATGTGGGTTCTATTGACACCATCAAATTACTCTTGGCATTATTTTTCTTATTATTTTTTATTAACTTTTTCATACCACAAAATCATTTTTTGGCAACACGTTACGGGCGTCAGAGTCACTGACGTTTTTATACAGATATAGCTAGGTGTAGTTAGGTCATATTATGCATTAATTTGGCCTTTTTTTTTGGGGTAATATTGCAATATATTATAGTACATAATCAAAGAATCAATACGTGCATAGACGTACATATATTCATTCCCATGCATGCAAGAAAATAAGTATGTTTAAGTTAATCTTTCAATCACGTACTACATGTAAATCATACAATAGAAATCATTATTTTACTACAAGTCACACAATTATCAAGGGTAATAAGGGTTTGGAGTGAAGTTATAAACTATGGCTACCCAAAAGAAATTAATTTTGTCTGAAACCGTTTAATTAAATTGTTGGGAATGGACAGGATAGGTTAGGATCTATGTAAAAAATTACTCTATTACTTTTGCAGTGCCGAAAGTGAACATTCCGGTTCGCATGACAATAACGGTTAGGAAAATGCTTCAAAATGAACAAGAACCTCAACCAGAGCCGGAGTGTGATAATGAAACTCCATGCGAGAATGGCAAATGTGACTTTATCGACGATCCTTCTGTAGAAGAGTGCGTTTGTGAAAGCGACTTACCCGACATTCCCGGCATTTCGAAAAATAAAACACCACGTTGCATGCCAAGTATCGACTCAATTGATTGGGATGCAATTCTTGACACTTCAAGTGACGACGACTCATCTCATTCGGATGCAATTCTTGATGACTAATAAGCAATACATGGGATTTTATACCTTTACAATTTGGACTGTACGTGTTTTAACACACAACGTCTTCGGCTCCACTATTGGGATCCAATATTTGTTAAAACCTACAAATTACCAGACTATGATACACTACAAGTCCAATGATTTCCATCTTAAGAACGTTTTTGAATTTACACAAAAAAAAAAAAAAATTTAAAATTAAAATCTACCTTGTTAAATCTTGTGCTATTACTTAATAAAGTTACCCTTACGACATATTCGATACCAGTACTTTTTCTTGTACCTATTTTCACGTAATTTGTTGTCCATTTTATCCTTTTAAATTGAGTTATTCTCGCGTACTTTGTTTCAAATCAATCAAATACTCAAATACATGGATCAATGATGCTTTTTATGGTATCTTTATGGTATCGTATTTCAAAACTCTCTTTCCACGTTCAAAAGACATATAGCAAAATTGCAAATTAAATTCCATAACTGGACACGTTTTGTAATTTTGGTCCAGGTATTCCTCCGGTAACAATTTTGGTCCTTGGGTTATTTTTTTGCAAAAATGATATTGAACGCTCGAAAATGCTGACTGTACAACTTTTCCGGCCAAAAAATGTCATGTCATCCGAAATTGACATGTCAGCCAAACACGTCAGCACCACTCTCCACGTCAGCATTCCTTTAAGAGGTTATTTTTTTTGTAAAAATGGTCATAAACGCCGGAAAATGCTTGATGGACAACTTTTTTTTAGGGTTTGCTGGACAACTTTTGAACGCCGAAAAATGCTGACTGGACAACTTTTCCGGTCAAAAAAATGTCATGTCATTCGAAATTGACATGTCAGCCAAACACATCAGCACCACTATCCACGTCAACAATTTTTTTTTTTTTGAAGAGTGTTGCAGCATTTTTTTGTGTGCAAAGAATAAAATGTCATGTCATCGCAAATTGAGATGCCAGCACCACTTTCCACGTCAGAATTTTTCTAAAGAATAAAATGTTGCTCCTATAAGGATTCAAACCTACAACATAAGACTAAAAGTCTATACACTTGGTCATCCAAGCTACAACTACATCTATTTTTGAAGACACAACACATTATTTAAAAACACATTCAGTATAAAAATATTATATGATAATGTCGAAATTGTCTCGTGTAAATTAGCGGTTGTTTGGTGGTGAATATCTGGGTATGAAAAGTGTATGAAAGTGGTGGCACGCGGTGGTGCTGTGGAATTCATGGTGGTGGAAGTGGTGGTGCAAACATAGAAGAGAGAATGGTAGAATTTGGCTTATAGCCTTTGATTTTATTCATTAAATTGGTCTCTCTTTAATGAGGTAACATGGTGCCCTATTTATAGGGAAGAGGCCGACCAAAGGTCGGCTTATTTACAAATAAGGACATATAGTACAAATAGGTATTTATCTATACTAGCGAGCTCGTAGTGGAGCCAGGTGCTACAGACGAGGTCGTTGGCGGACCGATAACCGAAGGGATTCGCTTGCCGGCCCCCTAATTTCTTGGCACCGCATGGGGCTAAGGTCTTAGAGCGGGTTGGAAGGCTCGCGACCCCAATTTGGCTTGTGAGTTTGCGGATAATAGTGGCCGGTGGCCTCATCCACTATTTTGGTGGCCGGACAGACCTGAATAAGGATCCGCGGACCGAATTACGATTTAGACATATCAATGGCCCCCTACTCCGTGCCTTAAGGATTTTCTAGAAATGTTAGGCAGGGAGTAAAGTATGCTCGCGGATCTGTTGCCTTGAAATACTGTGACGGCTTGCTATCGTGGTGGATGGCCTGTTAGCTTTGCCTAAATACCGTACTCAGAGTAGGTCTTTTCGTTGCTTGTGTGTTGTTGATCGACTTCGCCTCTTGTGGCTTGAGAGCTTTTGGTCTTGTAGAAGGCTTGCTCGAAGCCGAGTTCCAAATATGTCGCCGACCTGAAGGTTAGTCTTATAGAACATTCGCTCGAAGGAGAATTCCAAATATGTTGCCGGCCTGAAGGTCGGTCTTATAGAACATTCGCTCGAAGGAGAATTCCAAATATGTTGCCGGCCTGAAGGTCGGTCTTATAGAACATTCGCCTGAAGGTGAATTCCAAATATGTTGCCGGACTGAAGGTCGGTCTTCTAGAACATTCGCTCGAAAGGTGAATTCCAACTATGTCGCCGATCTGAAGGTTGGTCTTATAGAACATTCGCTCGAAGGCGAATTCCAAATATGACGCCGACCTGAAGGTCGGTCTTATAGAACATTCGCTCGAAAGGCGAATTCCAAATATGTTGCCGACCTGAAGGTCGGTCTTATAGAACATTCGCTCGAAAGGCGAATTCCAAATATGTTGCCAACTTGAAGGTCGGTCTTACAGAACATTCGCTCGAAAGGCGAATTCCAAATATGACGCCGACCTGAAGGTTTTTAATATTCATAGAGATATTCAAGTTAGGATCACCCAAAGTTTGATCCTTGTCTTGACAGACAACAATCTTGTATCCGGTTTGGTTAAGATCTTTCGTGTTGTTACATTCATCCATAAACACAACCGGGATGTTCTTATTACTATAATTACCCGGATAAAGCACCAGACCAAAAACTGAAACCCCATTTCCAAGAATGATTGTACCGGTGAATTCACGATCAACCGTGCCAGCAGCAAGTGTAATAACCCAAGGTATCCCATTATGTAAAGTTTCAAGAAAATGGCCTTCATTTCCTGCAGAAGTGGAGACAAATATGCTCTTTTCAAAGGCAGCAAAAGTGGCTATTGCAATTGGATCTAAATATAAAGGGACACCATCTAGGCCTAAAGACAGAGACAAAACATCCACACCATCAATAATTTCTTGATCAATTGCAGCTAATATGTCTGAAGCAACCACCCCTTCTGGCCAAATGGATTTGTACATAGCCACTCTTGCCTGTGGTGCTATCCTACTAGCCGTGCCAGACGCGTACCCCAAAAACAATTCGTTATCAACACTATTTCCAGCAGCTGTGGAAGAAGTATGAGTGCCATGTCCATCTGTGTCATGAGCCGAATTCATAGAGATATTCAAGTTAGGAATAATTATTTGATGCAGCTTACTAAACATTCCAAACGACTTAAATCTTTAATTATTGCTTGAAGGTTAATATATAGTTCATGTTTTGAATATAATTCAAAATGTTGAATAAACTATCTAATAAACTTTGAATTTTCTTTATGAAAGAAAATTGAAGACATGACTCTTTTTTATTTTTCTTAAGTCTTATGAAGACTACACTAAGAAATATTTACGAGTGCTTAAAGGATTAAAAGGAAAGTTAGGGCATATGATTAAATAAGAGAACTTATCAAAGTCTTTATCCTAAGTAAATAAGTTGAGATAAATCTATCTATGCTCAAGTCTACTCTAAGACATATGATATCTTACGAGTGTGATTAAGTTAGAAAGATTAAATACATAATATTCTAAGATATGGAAAATGAAGCAAACGTTGCAGCATTTACTATATGATATTCTGAGTCTGGTAAACTGATAAATGAACCAAATAAATGTTATTATGTTCCGGTTCTTATGAAGAACACGAGTTCAGTTGTTTGTTAGGTTTAGTAGAAAAATTCAATTGTAAGGAATAAATGTTATTCCGATAAAGTTGAACGGTCACTGAATCTAACATACTAGATTGTAATCACCATATAGTCGATATAGGTAATGAAATCTCAACCAAATATTAGTATGACTGTTATCCTTGATATTTGTGGTTGTTCTAGATGTAGACTCTCTGGAAGAGAAATGTGTAATCAATTGTCATTCTGATGATATCTGAACTATGTGATTATGAATCATGTGGGTAATACATATCTTACCTTAAGATGACTGAAATACCCTTTTATGAAATGGTTATAAATTCTAGAAAAATTGTCTGAAGCCTAAACATATTGTTGTTTGTTGGCTTATGACAATTAATGCCACGAATGATATCATTGTTTATTAATCTCTTTGACTATTTCAGAAATAGTAGAATACAACAATTTGGAAAGCCCGAAAGGTTCGAGCTAGCATGAATATGAGATCGACAAACTACTTAAGAATTAATCTTCAATTGGATTGAAGTAATTAATACCTGAAGGGTGTTTCAGAAGCTGTCTGAAGTGGAATCAGATTCTTCCTTGAAGGATACCATTTGGTATACACAGTCATATTGTGTTTCTAAAATGGAAATAACACTTTATACGATGAAGATGCGAAGTAAGCCATGCAAAGTATCCCTTACCTGTTTCGGGATAATGCCCTTATACAATACATATACTTAACCGAGTTCCAAAGAATAAAGGTTGGGTAAATTCCATATCAGATATGGAAGACGATGACATCGAATCTATCCTAACTGATGGTTTAGAGTTGTCGTGCTTCTCGCAAGCAGGCAATGTTTGAAAGGCTTGGAGCCTAGTACGACATATGCAACTTTGTGGCATATCTTAGCAAGTACCCTAGATGTTATTTACTTACCTGCGGAGCAAAACTGTTTGCCTCCAAACATGCTGTTTTCTAGAAGAAGTGTCCCTTCCAAAAGAGATAGTAGGAGTAAATGAAATCTCAAAAGAGTTTGAGAAACCACAAAGAGATATTCAACCATTGGAACATGAGCAGGCGCCAAATAATGGTGAGGTATAGGACACTGCTCAGTGCACGCAAGTACTCTATGAGTCTGTAGATAGCCACAAGCCTGAAAAGACTGCTGGTGTGTTCATCTTGAAGAATGAATATCTCGCGACTTATGCAAGAAATGCTTGAATGGCAAGATTAAGAGATATGGCTGGAGCCATAATATCTGAAACAAATTCCATGTGGGAGAAACGGGTTATGAACCTGATATGTCTTACCTGAACGGAATGTCTCTAAAAGGTGTAGCATGTCTTTATGAAAGATAGACATGGATGGTAATACGATTACCTATTATGCTGAGTTGATGGGTAAGAGGCTACGAGGTGTAAGCCTTGTAATTACCTTTATGCTACCAGATGTGCTTAAATCTATTCAGATAGTGCTTGTTGTAGCTATGTATCATAACTATATGATAGAGTTGAAAACGTTGGGCCAATGGCTTGATGTTCATAGACAATAACATGATATGTAATCTTATGAGATCTATTTATGGACTCAAACAAGTTCCTCTGTATAAGTTCTTTGCTTTGATAAATCAAAATAGTTTGATTTCATCATGAAGAAAGATATGCCTCATGTGCAAAGGGTTAGTGGGAGAGTTACAATTTTGAGCAAGGTATTTCCTTCTCGGAATCAACATCCCATGTCGCAGTCAATTAATGTTTGGTAGTTCAAGGTCTTTGTGAAAGATCTAGAGAGTAGCAGTTCTAATTTTGGAAATAAGAATCTATAGTGATAGATTTAGATACCGCTTGATTATCACAGTTCACCTTTATAGATGGGATGCTAAAAGGAGTTTAGCATAGATCACATCAAGAGATACCGTTAGCCAGCATTCTTGGGATCTATCTATGGTAGAGATAAGGTGAAAGATGATACTTGTGGAAGGTTCCCTTTGCTACTGCAATAGGATCCATCATAAGAGTTATGCTAGATGTTCACACTCCATGAAGAGTCATGAGCAAGTATGAAAGTGATTCTAGTAGATGCCGAGAATGTCCCTAAAGTGTTATGGAAGAGTTCTTAGTTTATTATATTGGTCCCAGAGAACGGTAAAACTATAGTCAGGGGGGGTGAATGACTATAGTGGAGTTTCAAAAACTTTTCTTATATTTAAAAGCTTTTGGGCAGCGGATAAGTCCCTTTTTTAAATGTTTATTCAAAGTAGATTATTCAATAACAGATATAGAGTGTATAATAAAATAAAATAAAGTACTGTAAAGTAAATTGCTGAAAGTAAATAGACACAAAGGTTTATAGTGGTTCAGGGTGGTGTAATCCCTTAATCCACTCTTCACCTGTGATGATTGGAGGAATTCACTATTGTTTACACAGATACAATACCACGATTGTCCTTGGCTACACACACTTCACAATCTGCAAGACTATCACTCCCTGGCTTCAAAAGCTTCAGTGACTCAGTCTCTATCACTGCTCTTTGAGAACAAATCTTTCAGCAGCTATCACTGCGGTTGCAACTCCTTCTCAGATTCCTCTAATTCAATTGCCTTAGTTGATGTGAATTGAATTCACATATTTGTTGATCAATCTCAGAGCTTGAAAATGGTATTGAAGTTCTGATTGCTGAGTTGATCTCCTGATGTTTCCTTTAGGTACAGATAGAAGGCTTTGCACTTTGACAGAGTTTCTGCTTGTTTCTTATCAGATTCAATCGTTGTTTTTCTTTTCTGTCAATGACTTCTATTTATAGCCTTGATAATCCTTGATTTGAATTTCCGTCCGTTGGCTATTTAATATGGGGAATAATCCTTGATTTAATTCTTGATTCCCCCTTAATTGTATTCTTCTTGATTTCAGTGATCAGATTTCCTCAAACGTCTATCAGAAAATCCTTCTTTGATTGGTCCTCAATTGATTGTGCATTTAATGGTTAATCTTCATAATTTGAAATCTAAACAAGTAAGGTTTACTTGGCCGTCCCCTGAACGGTTAAGCGATCCTTCTGACTTGGCTGTTTGGTTCTTCGTTCACTGCTCTGTTTTTACTCAGCCGATAATCAGTTTACTCTGCCGGTTTACTACATTGTTATATTCTTTGATCTTTTAGGTACTTCTTGTACTTCACTGATCCTTGATTTGGGTGAGATCAGTGTACACCGTATTTGACATGTATTTCAACATTTAAATTATAACTTAGACTTATCCAAGGTCATCACAGACTTCCTTGGTTATAAGTCAGACCATAATGTCTTCATGCTTCTCTGCTGGTACTTGGCTGGCATCACTCTGCCGGATATCTGTTTTACTTTGCCATCCTACCAACAAGTACAATACTTGTCTGACCCACCTTATACAACATGTCAGACTCTAAATAAAGACTTACATAGAGAATTCTAACTTATTAAAGCTTGCTATAACAGCTAGTATGGCCATCATCAAAACATAATAAAATGTTCCTAACAATTTCCCCCTTTTTGATGATGCCAAAACCCTCATACTCCTGAACATAAGTATACACAATTTTTCATAATAATCAACAGAACTAAACTCAAAAAATTTTGTTCATCCATTCAAGGGCAACAAGATATTTCATCTTTTTCAAAATAAATCAAAGGCATAAAATTAATTTAACAAGATGTATTGGCTACTTGTTCTTTTCTTCAAACCTGATGCCCTTGACTTTGATCCTCTTCCCCTTGTCTGTTGGGATTTCCTTCTTCTTTCCACTGGAACTTTTAGGCTATGAGCTTCCTTCCCCCTTTTGGCAGCACCAAACCGTGTGTAATCCTCCACGTGTGTAATCTTCCACAGTATAATCCTCCATAACTCCTTTGATTTTCCACGTGTATAGAGTTGATTTAGTTCACACGTTAGTTTGATGTTGACTCCAATCTATATTTCGGTGAAGTGCCTTGGCTGGTCACTAGGCCGGTGTAGTGACTTCTTCATTGAGCTGTTGTATACAACTATTCCTAACAATCAGTGTAGTTGGCTTCACTGAGTACCATTGCCTTACCTGCCAAACGAGTTCACCCGTAATGGCAAGTTTTTGTCAGTTGGTGAAGTTACTTAGTTGATTACTCATGTTAGCTGCTCCTTAGAACTTAATCAATTTCTATCATTCCCAACTCAGTTCTCAACTTGCTGAATCTTTCATGAGTGAGTGGTTTTGTGAAGATGTCAGCCCATTGATCTTCAGTAGATATGTATCTTAAGATAACATCTCCTTTTTCAACATGATCTCTGATAAAATGATGTCTCACGTCAATATGCTTTGTTCTTGAATGCAATACTGGATTTTCAGTAACAGATATTGCACTTGTGTTGTCACACATAATTGGAATTGTCTTCTCCTCCATTCCATAGTCCCTTATGTGTTGTCTGATCCATAGCACTTGTGCACAACAACTGACTGCTACTATATATTCTGCTTCAGTTGTTGATGTGGATATAGAATTTTTCTTTTTACTGAACCATGATACTAGTCTGCTGCCTAGCATTTGACAGGTTCCAGAGGTGATTTTTCTATCTATCTTGCATCCAGCATAGTCAGAGTCTGAATATTATATTAGCTTGAATCCTCCATCTCTTGGATACCAAATTCCAACATTGATGGTGTTCTTCAGATATTTGATTATTCTTTTGGCTGCTAGCAGGTGAGATTCCTTTGGTTGAGCTTGGAATCTTGCACATACTCTTACTGCAAAACCTATGTCAGGTCTGCTTGCGGTTAGATTGAGTAGGGATCCAATGATTCCTCTATAAAGTTTCTGATCAACATCCTTTCCACTTTCATCTTTACCAAGAATAACTCTTGCACATATTGGTGTATCTGATGTGCCACATGTGTTCATACCATACTTATGTAACAAGTATTTTGTGTACTTGGCTTGATTAATAAAGATGTCATCTTTCATTTTCTTTACTTGTAGACCAAGAAAGTAATTCAATTCTCCCATCATGCTCATCTGAAATTTGCTTTTCATTAAGTTTGCAAATTTCTCACATAGCTTCTCATCTTCTGATCCAAAGATAATGTCATCAACATAGATTTGGACTAATAGGTTGCTTGTTCCTTCCTCTAGCTTGAAGAGAGTTTTATCAATGGTTCCTTTGTTGAATCCATTATTGATCAAGAATTGTGATAGTGTCTCATACCAGGCTTTGGGTGCCTGTTTGAGTCCATAAAGTGCCTTTTTGAGATTGTACACTTTATCTTCTTTCCCTTTGAGTTGAAAACCAAGAGGTTTTTCCACATATACTTCTTCTTCCAAAAGTCCATTCAGAAATGCACTATTGACATCCATTTGGTAAACTTTGAAGTCTTTGTGGGCAGCAAAGGCTAGAAAAAGTCTGATTGCTTCCAATATTGCTACTGGGGCAAAGGTTTCATCATAATCTATTCCTTCTGCATGAGAGTAGCCTTTTGCAACTACCCTTGCTTTGTTTCTAACAACTATCCCTTGTTCATCCATCTTGTTTCTGAATACCCATTTTGTTCCAATGATGTTGGCTATGTCTGGTCTGTCAACAAGTTCCCAGACCTCAGTTCTTTCAAATTCATTTGGTTCTTCTTGCATAGCTGTAATCCAATCAGCATCTTGGATTGCATCATCTAATGTTTTGGGTTCCACTTGTGACAGGAAACATGTTAGCATATGCTCCAGTTGTCTTCTAGTTATGACTCCTGTGTGAATGTCTCCAATGACTTGATCTTCAGGATGGTCTCTTAGCCAGTTGAGGTCAGGTTGAAGTTGCTCTTGACATGGTGCTTCCACAACTTCAGTTCCTGCATCAGCTTCATGTTCTTGTGTTGGTACCTCTTGGGTTGTGTTGACTGATGGCTCATCTTGATTTCCAAAATTATCATTCAGAATGGTAGCTGGTACTGTTGTATCCATATAAACTTGTCTTTGTGTTGCTTTTTCTTCAAATTCTTGAAGGCTTTCACCATTTGTCTTTGGTTCATCAAAGACTACATGAATTGATTCTTCAATCACCAAGGTTATTTTGTTGAGTACTCTGAAAGCTTTTCTAGTGTCTCAGTATCCTATAAAGATTGCTTCATCAGCTTTATCATCAAAAGTATGTAGCTGATTCCTGTTCAAGACAAAACATTTAGATCCAAACATATGCAAATGTGAGATGTTAGGTTTTCTTCCCTTTCATATTTCATATGGAGTTTTTCCATGATGTTTGTTGATGATTGATCTGTTTTGAGTATAGCATGATGTATTTGCTGCTTCAGCCCAAAATCTCTTTGGTAAGCATGCTTCTGCAATCATTGTTCTGACTGCTTCTTTGAGTGTCATGTTTCTTCTTTCTGCTACACCATTTTTTTGTGGAGTCCCTGCTGCTGATAGTTGATGCAGTACTCCATTTTCTTCATAGTAGGTTCTGATAATTTCATTTAGAAACTCTATGCCTCTATCTGATCTGATCTTGATGATCTTCAGTTCCTTTTCATTTTGAATTCTTCTTAACAAATCTTGTAGCCTTTTGAGTGTCTCTCTTTTCTTGTTCATGAATATGGTCCAGGAGAATTTGGAAAAGTCATCCACCACTACTAGAGTGTACTTCTTTCCACTTACACTTACTGGTGTAACTGGTAAAAAAAGATCCATATGCAACAGATGTAAAATTCTTGTTGTTGATTGATAGGGCTTTGACTTGAAAGAGCTTTTGATTTGGTTTCCTTTTTGACATGCATCATAGAGACTTTCCTTTTTGAATGTGATCTCTGGTAAGCCTTCAACTAACTTGTTCTTTGACAGTGTGTTGATGGTTTTGAAGTTGAGATGATTCAATCTCCTATGCCAAATCCAGCTGGTTGATTGTTTACTTTTGACAAGAAAACATGTTTCTGCTCTTGCTGTCTTCCAATCTACTATATACACGTTGTCTTCTCTTCTTCCTGCAAGTACAACTGTGTTGGTTTGGCTGTGAATCACTCTGCATCCTTCCTTGTTGAATTGCACATGTAGCCTTTATCACAGAATTGATTGATACTTAGCAAATTGAAGTTTAGTCCTTTAACATAGGCTACGTTTTGAATCTTCAAGCTGTTTTTGAGCATTATGCCTTCCCCATTAATTTGCCTGGGTTTCCTTTGCCTCCAAATGTTACTTTGGGTCCATCAAAGACTTTAAAATCAGTCAACCATCTCTTGTTCCCTGTCATGTGTCTGGAACATCCACTGTCTATGTACTAGACATCCTACAAAACAAGTTAAGTATATATGTTTAGGTACCTAACACTGTTTGGGTCCATGCCTGTTAGCAGTCATGCCTCCTACTCCAAGTGTATATCCAAAGGATCTTCTTTTTGGATAATTGAAGTCATCAACTTCATATGTATAAGGCATGACAGAATAGCTTCTATCATTTCTACTAAAGGTATTCTAATACTTCTCTCTACTTTTTGGTGCATTTGCATCCTTTTTCACTCTTCAATATGCAGGAGGAAACTTGTTTTCATGTTGCTTCTTGTGTCTAGGAATATACCTTGGTTTGTTTTTCCTAAACACATGATGCATAGCATGAAATGGTTTCTTCTTGTATTTTGGGGGTGCAACATTCCAATCATCCTCAGAAGGGTAAAGTCTTCCCTTACCTTTCTAAAAATCTTTGCCTTTACTTGGCTGGATTGATGATTTATTCTGTTGTTTCACTACACTAGGTTTTGACTTAACCGGTACATGATGAGTAGTTGAAACTATGGTCTGTACTTTTCTGAATTTTGGTCCAGGCTTGGTCCTTGATTCAAAATTGTGTTGTCCATTGTTTCTCTTTTCATCCTGACTGTTGTAGCTAAGACCAGATCTGGTTTCAAACCTTTTTGGGGGTTTGTAAGCTGGTGCAGTTTTTGATATAGTAGTGTCCTTAACTGGTAGGGATATTTTCTCAGCTGGTCGTTCAACATCAGATGGGTGATCATCTCCTGCTTGTTGATCAACTGAGTAAATTTCCTTACTAGTTTGTTCAGCTTTCATTTCATCCAGTTCTTTCTTTAATCTTTTATTTTCCTTTCTTAGATTCTCACATTCTCGTTCCATAATTTCATGATTTACTTGAATTTCTTCAAATTTACTCATGAGATTTTGAATTAGATTTGCATAATCTAAGGGGAGAATAGAAGATTGTTCAATGTAAGATGTGGATGCACTAGATGATGAGTATGAGCTAGATGTTACCTCAGTTTCATTTGATTCTTTAGCCAAAGGCATAAGTAAGCCTTTTCATTGTCTGAGCTGTCAGCTTCATCATCATCAGAATCATTTTCAGATGATTCTTCATTCTTTTCACTGCTAGTTTCAGCTTTGAGTGCCTTCATGCTCTTTCTCTTTTCAGTTGCCTTGTACTTCTTCTTATGCTCATCTTTGTCTTTTTCTTCAGGGCAATCAGCCATGAAATGACCTTTCTTTTTACGGTTGAAGCATCTGTTTTCATCAACCTTTTTCTTCATGTCTTTGCTTGAGCTTGACTTCTTGTTTTATGATGAACCTCCTTTAAATTTCTTCTTCTTGCTAAACCTGTCAAAATGTTTGATCAGTAAAGCCACCTGTTCTTTCAGCTCCTATGTCTCTTTGCAGCTTGAGTCAGCTGTTTTGCTTTGCTGGGGTGCAACTAGTGCACTGGCCTTGTGTGCCTCTGCTGGTGCACTATCTTCACCGTTCAACTCAAATTCATGAGCCTTTAATTGAGACATCATAGTCAAAGTGTCAGGGTTTGCAAGGTTTGTTGTTCCTCTAAGCATTGATGTGATAATATTCCATCTTTCAGGTAGACCTCTCAATATTTTCAGACAAACTTCATTCTGAGGGTATGTATGTCCAAGTTGTTGCAGTTCACTGATGATGCTTGAAAATATGTGATCCATTTGATCAATTGATTCACCAGTCTTCATTTTAAAGTTCTCAAATTTCTGTTTTGCGATAGATAATTTATTTTCCTTGACTGCTTCTGATCCTTCATTGATCAGTGGCAATTTGCCCCACATCTCTTTTGATGTTTTGCAATCTTTGATCCTCATGAACATGTTGCTGTCCAGAGTCCTCAAAATCATATCTTTTGCAACAAAATCTAGGTTTTCTCTTCTTCTGTCATCCTTGGTCCAATCCTTCTTGAGTTTGTCTAACAAATTTCCTTGATCTGCTCCTGTGCCTATCACAGTTGTGATCTTGATTGGGCCATCATTAATTGCATCCAGTATTTCTTCATGAGTTGCTTTGGAAGATGAGACAACATCCTTATTTTCTATTCATCAAAATTATTAACATTGAATGCAGGTACCTTTGACATAATATTTGAGGAATTCATAAAAACAATTAATATATATATATATATATATATATATATATATATATATATATATATATATATATATATATATATATATATATATATATATAAATATATATAAAGCACAAATTTGAAAACTACTTTGAAAATATGTGATCTCCTTGTTACTGAAATTAGATCGAACATGTTCGGATACTAGGAACACCGCTCTTATACCAATTGTTGGTCCCGAGAGAAGGGTAAAACTACAGTCAGAGGGAGGGGGGGTGAATGACTATAGTGGAGTTTCAAAAACATTTCTTATATTCAAAAGCTTTTGGGCAGCAGATAAGTCCCTTCTTTAAATGTTGGTTCAAAGTAGATTATTCAATCACAGATATAGAGTGTATAATAAAATAAAAAAAAGTATTGTAAAGTAAATTGCTGAAAGTAAATAGACACAAAAGTTTATAGTGGTTCAGGGTGGTGTAATCCCTTAATCCACTCTTCTCTTGTGATGATTGGAGGAATTCACTATTGTTTTTAAAGATACAATAGCACGATTGTCCTTGGCTACACAAGCTTCACAATCTGCAAGACTATCACTCCCTGGCTTCAAAAGCTTCAGTGACTCAGTCTCTATCACTGCTCTTTGAGAACAAATCTTTCAGCAGCTATCACAACGGTTGCAACTCCTTCTCAGATTCCTCTGTTTCAATTGCCTTAGTTGATGTGAATTGAATTCACAGATTTGTTGATCAATCTCAGAGCTTGATATGGTATTGAAGTTCTGATTGCTGAGTTGACTTCTAGATGTTTCCTTTAAGTACAGATAGAAGGCTTTGCACTTTGATAGAGTTTCTGCTTGTTCTTTATCAGATTCAGTCGTTGTTTTTCTTTTCTGTCAATGCCTTCTATTTATAGCCTTGATAATCCTTGATTTGAATTTCCGTCCGTCGGCTATTTAATATGGGGAATAATCCTTGATTTAATTCTTGATTCCCCCTTAATTGTATTCTCCTTGATTTCAATGATCAGATTTCTTCAAACGTCTATCAGAAAATCCGTCCTTGATTGGTCCTCAATTGATTGTGCATTTAATGCTTGATCTTCAACATTTGAAATCTAAACAAGTAAGGTTTACTTGGCCGTCCCCTGAATGGTTAAGTGATCATTCTGACTTGGCTATTTGGTTCTTCCTTCACAGCTCTGTTTTTACACAGCCGATAATCAGTTTACTCTACCGGTTTACTGCATTGTTATTTTCTTTGATCTTTTAGGTACTTCTTGTACTTCACTGATCCTTGATTTGGTTGAGATCAGTGTACACCATATTTGACAATGTATTTCAACATTTAAATTGTAACTTAGATTTATCCAAGGTCATCACAGACTTCCTTGGTTATAAGTCTGACCATAATGTCTTCATGCGTCTCTGCTGGTACTTGGCTGGCTTCACTCTGCTGGATATCTATTTTACTTTTCCATCCAACCAACTAGTATAATACTTGTCTGACTCGCCTTATAAAACATGTCAGACTCTAAAAAAAGACTTATACAGAGAATTCTAACTTATTTCAGGCTTGCTATAACAGCTAGTATGGCCATCATCAAAACATAATATAATGTTCCTAACATATTAAAACTTGGAATTAAATATACGTAGGTACACAGATGTGTGTACCCTGAATCTTATAAAGACAGTGGGAGCTACGGTCTGGGTTTGCAGTCACTTTCATTAAAGGATACAGTGAGCTAGAAATGTTCTCAGCAAATAATCATTGTTGATTCTATAACTGTGCCGAAACACAGTAGTGCCTTAGAGGCACATCGGGAGCAGTACATGGATCTACAAGGTTCATTCCTGAACCTTGTACGGTTCTTCCACCTTTTCTATATAGCTGATATAGTAAGTGGATTCATTGCTTGAAGCAAGGACCAAGGTCTCATCAGAGATTCATGTGTGTGTTGTGGTGGTTCCTTTTGACTTGATCATTTGGAGCATGATATGAAGATAGTCTGAGTCCCCACGGATAGTGATCTGTTTACGCTTAGGGTTGGTTGCGAGTATTGCATGATATTCTTGTGTTTTAACTTGGTCTTGTGTGTACAAGTGATTAGCTTTAGGCTACGCAGGAGATTGTTGAAATAGTGTCCTAAACCCAATTGGGTTGGACCGGATCCGACCGGGTCGGATCATTTCTGCTATTTCTTTATGTTTATACATATGATAAATGGCTTTTCTGTTGTTATATATTTGTTCGTTTAACGGACCAATTACAATATTGTTATATGATAACGTCCTTAGTGTCAAATTATGAAAGAGAAACCATGATAGTGATTATGGTTGATGAGATCTCGAATCACTTTAACAAGTTTGATACTTAAATGTCTCTAGTCGTATGTACTATGAAACGGGACATTGATAGTACGATTAGACTAGCCCGTATTAGATGTCTCTTATTTTATAAAAGTAGGGATAGATCTCGTCTATCGAAGTGTAGAGACACTTGGACTGTACGTGGACATGTATTAGAGAATGTGTACGTCAGACTGACCCACTTACTTTATTAAGTGTCGCACTATGTGGTGGTTGTGTAATTATCCTGAGACCGGAGTCTTCATGGCATCATGGTGTGGATTGTCATGCTTTGACACTATTGAGGTTTCCCCTAGCCATGGGGCGATCATGCGGTAGTGATTGGGTGTGATACTGAAGCATGCGTAGGATTCATGTTGCTCGTCCGGGAATCGCGTATCCTATGAATAGGAGAAAATATCTGAAAGGGCCTTCTTATATAAGGAATGTCTAGCTCTCGTGAATCTTTGCAAAGTGGGAGTAAATGAGTTATTCCGAGAGAGCATGATATCCGGATTATAACATACGATCATTGATGTACTGACACTCGATGTACGATTGAATGGATATTATAACAGCGATAGGATTCTATTTACATGGTAAATGTTTCACATGAAAGGTAGTTGTCATTGCATTTGACACCTCCGATGATTGGGGGTCACGGTTTGTTGCTACACGCTATTCCGTGATCGTTAGATATGAAGGACATTTTCATAATTGCACTTTGTGTCTACGGCCAACATATTCGGAGGCCTATCGGGTCACACACATATGAACATCTATCCGGATTAAAATGTTGTTATAGTGATAACCAAATAAGGAAAGTTTTATCTCGACTATAAAGTGTTATAGTGATAAATTAATATAGTAGTATTTATTTATTATGAATAAATATAATACAAGATATTAATTATGTTGATTAATTAAATATACGTATTATATGTATGAGTCGAAATATATATATATATATATATATATATATATATATATATATATATATATATATATATGTATGTATGTATGTATTTTGCAAATTAATTTATCATAATATTATATTAATTAAAGAATATTCCGGATGCCAATATTTGGCAATATGGGGCGCAAGTCACATGTGTATAAGATACACTTGGATTGTGCAATTTAATTAAAATAATATTATAATATATTAATATTAGATATTAATGACTATAGATTTGCACACATGTGTAAATTGATTTATGTTAATAAAATAAAGATAGTCAATATTGGATATTGACAATGTCTTAGATTTATTTAATATAAGATATTAAATTAAAAGAGATAAATCAATCGAAGTGATTTTCCTTATTTTATTAGGAAAATGTATTCTTTCACCTCAATCTACTCGGAAGCTTCTCCCGATCAGTTTATTAGGGCATAGGGGCGCCACATCCATCTAAAAAGGGGAGGGATTGGTTGGCTCTTTTGTACATCACAATTCCAAGAGACTAATAGTTTCTTGTGAAAAATAGAGAGTTTATTAGAGAGAGATTTGAGAGAGAAAAAAGGTCGGTCTAGCAACCGATTTTTTCTGGTAGCAATCAAGGTGGGATTCCGGCGGGTTGTTCGTGTGGACTAGTGGTAGAGGCCGAACGCTTGGGCGGCTCCGTGCACTACTACTCTCATTTAGACGGTCAAAGCGTCGATCTTTTAGATCAAGCAAGGTATTCACCGTCTACTACTTATTTGTTTATTGCTTAAACGAGTCGATCCTGGTTAAAAGGAAATAAAATTTTAAATTCCGCTATGTTCCTGCGTAGATTTTCTAACAATTTGAAATATTCTACCATTGTTATAAGGATAGAAACCCATTGGTTGTAAATGGATATTTAGGGCCAAGAGGATTCATATGGTAATGTGGAAAGATATGAGATTTGTTTTGTCACCAAAGGCTTTACTCATAAGGAAGCATTGATTATAAAAGGCTTTCTCTTTGGTTTCTTTGAGAGGCTCTTTCAGGATAATTATGGCTCTACTTGCTCATTTGGAATATGAGTTACATTAGATGGATGTAAAGACGATGTTTCTCAGTGGTGACATTGATGTAACGTTGATTTGGTGGAGCCAGAAAACTTTGCATTTGGTGACGCGAAGAATATGGTTTTCAAACTAAATAAATTCATTTATGGACTCAAACAGTTTCCTGTCAATAGTATGTTAGATTTCATCAAATCATTGTCTCATTTGGTTCTGAGTCAAATTCTATTGATGAATATATCTACCATAAGTTCAGTGGGAGTAGGTTTATATTCCTGGTTTAATATGTCGATGATATATTGTTTGCCACTAACGATATAGATTTTGGGCGTGACACTATATCACTTCTCTTATTCGGTTTTGAGTTGAAAGATTTAGGTGACGCTAGTTTAGTTTCGGGATCCATGTATATCGGGATTATTCCTCAGGTATTATTGGATCATTACAAACAAACTATATCAATAAAGTTTTCTTAAGAGATTCGACATGCTGGATTGTAAACCACATGGTTCCCCTGTGTTTAAGGGAGACAAATTCAGTCTCAAATTGTGCCTTTTCTAATGATTTAAAGTAGGAGGAAATGCAGAAGATTCCTTTTGACTCATTTATTGGGAATCTAATGTGTTCTCAGGTTTGTACGTGTCTGGTTATTGCGTACATTTCAATCAGGTTGAGCAGATTCTTAAAGATTCTGGAAAGGGTCATTTGGTCGCAGCCAATTATGTTTTAAATATTTACAGGAAACAAAATAAATAATGCACACATAAAATGAGTCAGATCGGTTAGAGATCATTCGGTATAGTGACTCAAGTTTTGGTGGATGTAAATATACATTTAAATCCACATAAGGTTGTGTCTTCATATTGTCAAAATTGCTAAGCAAACAATTATGGTTTCTTCGACTTTGAAGACAAAATTTGAGGCTTTTGAAGCCACTAGTGATGGGATATAGATGCGGAAATATATTTCACGCTGCGAGTTTTTGGTCATATGAGGACCATTAAGGGTTCTTGTGATAATAATTCTGCAATGTTTTTATCCCAACAACAACAGGAGTTCATCAATGTCTAAGAACATTGATATAAGGTTCCCAGTTGTTAAAGATAGAGTTCAAAGTGGAAGGGTGTCTTTTGAAATTATAATGACAAACTCCATTATTGTGGATCCACTCACTAAGGGGCAACCACCCAAGATGTTCTTGAGCATACTGCTCATATATGTGTCATGTCTGTTAAGGATGCTTATGTTTTGTGGGAGTTTGTAATTGATAATGTTTGCTTCGATATAGACACATTTTTTGTTTTTCAGTTTAAGTTTAAGGTTAAAGTGAAAGTTACAGTTGTTTCTATAGAAATTAAAGTTTTTATTGTTCACACTTTGATCTCGACATTTGATTTGATCTCGCTAAAGTATAAAGTGGACCAGTTGGAAATATACATGTTAAGATCACGTGTCATGTTATTTTCCATGCTACGCATCCACATCATGATCCATGTCATTCATATGTTATTTATTAGCAAATGTGATCATTGATGGGTCCCGCCACGACAGATGTGACGAAGGCCGCTTTGGTCCTATGTTGATGGGATTGATGGACAAGATTGGTTATTGATACATTTTTATGACGACAGCAAAGTTGAGCGCTCATTCGGTTATCTTTTGATAAATAATTATAAAGTTGCACATATAGCCCAAGTGGAAGATTGTTGGATCATTAATCCAACATTGGGCTTATATGTGAAATAATTATTTGTCATAGACTGTCAATAGAGATTAACTCGATATTAAAGTGATCTAATACGGTTTACGGTTGTTGGGCTATAATGTATCATTAGGGTGTGGGCCTTTTATGTGCAGAGACTAAGAGGTAATTTCTATTTCTTTGATGGGTTGAATCAGAAATACCTAAAATATAATTCGTTATATAAAGAGGTTATGGTCCTTAAGTTACACACTATTCTTTCTTTTTTGTCTCCCATCATCATAGAGATTACAGAGAGTTTCAAAATGTTCTCTAAATGGTTCCAGAAAGTGTGTAGATTTAGAAGACCGGATCCTACGGAAGATCTGCAACACTACGATTCAGGTACGCTTCCGTTTCATACTTTAGATTCTGGATAGTTTGACATAAACGATTCTGGATTAAAGTGATTACATCACATATGCTTAGATCCAACATATAAAACAATAAAAGCTCAATAGGAAGATCCTCTTACTTGGATTCCAAACCAATTCTAAGCAAAACTCCAAGCAAACTTCAAAGCAAGTTCAAACTTCTTAATCTTAACCCTAAAACCTATAATCTAACTATGATCAAAGATTTCTAAACATCTAAACTACGTATCAGGCGACTTAAATATAAAAAAAAAGGTTCAATAACTACAAGATACCTTTTCAGAACATCAGAATCTTGGTACCCAAACGATGTCTGCTTCACCACTTCTAATTATCTACTCGAATCTGCAAACCGAACGACTTGCGAGATCTTGTGAAGATTCTCTTTTGCTTTTTTTTTTTTTCCTTATGTTTTCTCATGTTCAGACTTCGAACTTATTTTCTAACAACTTCCCAAGACAAAGGGGAGTTTTACTTTTACTAAAATAATTTCCCAGAAGTTGTTATTTCGATTTTCCTTTTTTTAAAACTTTAATTCCATAAAAACAATAAATATAATATTCGGATTTTTGTAAAATGACACGTATGCTCTTTCTCAAAAATTGGAATATTACACAATGTTTTAAGGATGATTGTATTTCGCAAAATGTCCTTCATTAAACCCACGGTTTTGTTCTTTTAATTTAAGTGGAGAAGATGGTAATAATCCATAAATCCTCAAAATGACATTTAATATTTTCTTCATGAATTTACGGGGTATCACACGACAAGTTGAAAGTATATGCAATATAAAATACTATTGATCAACCCAATGGAGAATATCTATGCTCTTTCCTATAACACACATCAGGTTAACATGAGATTTAGCCGTTCTTCTGACTTGTATATTTAATAATCCAAGCAAATGGTAACCTACAAGTTCAAAACTCTAGGCTCGTTTATAAAATCATCATACGGTAGGCTAGTGACAAAATTTTAATAACATTGTTTAACTTAATTATTTAAACGTAATTAAAAATAATTATATTAAGAGTATGCCGGTAGATGAATACTTTTAAAAAATGGAACAATTATATATATAAATAGTCCGACGCCAGACGCTTAGGAACATAAATTTTCCGCAGAAATCGAAAGCTATAGAAATTAAAGAAGATGGCCAAAAATGTTTTCCTTACGATTATACTTTTGGTCACTGTGTTCTCCGCAGACAGTGTAAAGGACGAAGCTATGGATCAAATCAAATTCAAAGGTATGACGTTACGATTAAATTTTCTTTATAATATATTTTCTGTTATAATTTTATTGGTAGAATTGATAAATAAACTACAAATTGTTGCTACCGTGGAAGTAAAGCTAAACTCAAAGACTTAAAGAGTATTAATATTGAGTGAATTTGTTGTGCATTTGTTTTCCAAATGAAGGTAGTTCAAAAAACTAGATCATAGCAAAGTGGAATATTTCTTCATTCTCATCCTCTTTTCCCCTGCGTATGATGTATATATATAGTAACAAGAAAATGACACTTGGCCTTTATACCATATACTATGCTACCCATATGATACATGTATACATAGTCATATCAATTGCTACAAAATGACACATGTAGGTGGGTGAGTCACCAACATATATGTATAAATAATTGTAGTACCGTAAAATGGATATCCACATATTACGTGTATTTATAACACTCCCCCTTGGATGTCCATTACACAAAGAATCTGCCTCGTTAAACCTTCATTATGAAAAAACCCCGTGGGAAACAAAATCATAATAAAGGAAAAAGAGTACAGCCTTCATTTGTGTATTACTCCCCCTGATTTGAGCATCTCTTCAGGTCTTTAAGACGGTGCATTCGGATCTTCTTTATCAATTTCTCAAATGTAGTAGTAGGAAGTGACTTCGTGAATAAATCTGCTGGATTGTCACTTGATCTGATCTGTTGAACATCAATGTTGCTTTTCTTCTAAAGATTGTTAGTGGCATAGAATTTTGCTGGAATATGATTTATCTGATCGTCTTTTAAGTAGCCACCATTTAACTGAGCTATACATGATGTATTGTCTTCGTATAATCAAGTCGGCTTATCTTCTCGGAACAATTCACAAGTTTCTTGGATCTAATGTGCCAATGATTTGAACGAAACATATTCTCGGCTTGTTTCATGAATAGCTATCATTTCGCCATGATTTGAGGATGTAGCGACCATAGCTTGATAAGTCCAGCGCCATGGTATCGATATACTACCACTGATGGATGAACAACCAATTTGAAGCTTTGCCTTTCGGGGGTTCGATAAATATCCATCAACCGTGTAACTAACAAGCCCCCGACTTGTTTTCCGTTTGATCTGATTTTCATAACGTATATGGCATGTACCAAAAACCTTGCTTGGAAAAAACCCAATGGGAAAAAACCAGTCAAGGGGAAAAGATTCATGACATATGCGCTCTTGTGCACTGATTGCCTCGTTAAAAACCTTTAACTAAGAAAACCCAGTGGGAAATACTTGTTTAAAGGGAAAAAGAGTACAATCATTGGTCTTCAGGACCAATAGATATCTCTCTTGTGCATGTAATGGATCTTTATAATATAAGCCAATTACTCATCTTCAATTATCTTTGTAACTCTTCGGGAGTTCATATTAGATCCATAAATTCTTAGATCAAACCATTTATCCCGCTTTTGGGACAATTCATGTATTATATACTTTGTGTTTCACACACTATACATGCTTCATGCATTTAATGCTTCTAGCATCTTTATGTGCTTCAGGCACTATAATCACTTCCGGCGATTTCAACATATCGAAACACATCTCATGTGCTTGAGGCACTATAATCACTTCAGGCGATTTCAACATGTCGAAACATGCTTGCCTCAATTTATGAACCTCGTTCATAAAACCAAGTGTTGCATTTGTTATCATATCTCATCAATTCAAACAATGATAACATTAATTCATTATCTCAACACTACGAGGTTTGTATTTGGAACTAATATGTTTCTCACTCTTCAAACGTTGAATAATATAACAATATGCGATTTCTGATTCTCCAAGAATTATTACATTTTCATCGGGGGTCGTAAGAAAATAGCACGAGGGAGTGAACTTCAGGTTCATATTCTCCAACCTCATTTATGTATGACAACTACATATTATTTGTTCCACACACATTTGTATTATCAACACTTGTTGACATTTTCTAGCCTTGACCTCTTCAAGGGATTATAATTTCGTTACTCATCTAGAGTACGTCATTGCTCTTTCGGAGCTTCTTTGAATATATATTTTCTGCTCGAGCATTTGCTAACCCTTCCTGAGTTCTCATAAATCATATAGTCATAACCTCTTCTAAGGAATTTTCATTATCGAGCCAATTGGTCTTTTGACACTTACAGCGTTGTTTTCATTAATTTGATACGTATCATATTTTGTCCTTCTTGGACTTTCCCTTCTGGGACAAACATTATCCTCCTAGGATAAACATTTCTGCGACATTTATTCCAACCAGAGCATTTGCAGCTGCTCACTCTTCAAGAGTAATTAAATGCATCCAGTGATAAAATGTGCGTTAATATAATGCTTTTCCACGAGATTTATAAACATTTTCCACGAGATTTATAAACTCCAAGTTTACTTTCCTCCCCCTAATCTCGGGAAAACATTTCATCTCAAGTCATATCTGCTTAAGTTTGCAATAACCCTTTGTGGGATTCAGCATTTCAATGTGATATCCCTATGTGGAATTCTATATTTCAATGTGTATCCATATATATGAGTATCAACAAACATTCCGAGATATTTACTCATTCGGGAAGAAGTATATTATCTCTTCAAGAGATTTACATCTTTTTAAATTCTTCCGATGTCTCAATTTAATATCAGCATCAGGGGATATCCACACAATTTACAATGTTGACTTTGAAAAATGATAAACAAATTTTATCATATCTGGATCATCTTTAGGATGACCGTAACATATAGTATTTGTGTCATGACATTGTCTTTACTATAATCTTTGAAGCTTCATTTTCCTCAACCAGATATTCGCCGTACGACAAGTACGTGACCAGAGGCATTTTAATGCCACATCCAGAATAGTACACGATCGGTGGTCTTTCAATACCACAATATGAATATCGATTTTCATTATTCATCTATAATTTAATTTCATTTTGTTCCACTTCTGGTGGACAATTCTTCTCATTCGAGTAGTTTCATGATTATTCTTTGATAATCATTTTGTTGAATTTAAACCACTTCCTTCAATATTGCTACTACACGAGCATATTATCGCAATGAATAATTTTCTTTTGCACGGATTAAAGAAGTGTCACAATGGACTTACTGAATTTTCTTATTTTGTAGACTTCAGGCCATTCATTGGAACAACATACCCTTTTATACGGACTCCGAGTCCATATTTATTTCTGAGAATTTCATATTCACTTCTATGAGCATCCAAGTGATTTTGTTGAACTCCAAGTTCATCTATATGTCCATATACACATTATTAGTAGAAACGACCATCTTCAGGTGGTTCGATCTTTTGATCCAATTTGTCTACAAAACAAATAATCCTTTATGTATATTGGTTTGTATACCGATGTATCATTTTCACAATAGCATCATCAACTCACTTTTGGTGAGATTTATTGTGATGATTTTAAAATCACAGTCTAATATTTGTCACGTTCACTCCAGGGAACTAACTGACGTGATTCAATACATCGTTAAATATCGGTATACAATATCTAGATTCTGTCACGTTCACTTCGAGAAACTGACTTGTGTGTCTCAATACATTTATAATAATTAATTGTCCACGTTCACTTTTAGGATCGGACACATTATAAATATTTCATTTTGTCACGTTCGTTTGTAGTCACATCCACTTCTAGGGATTGACATGTATAATCTGATACATCTCAAATATTTCTTTTTGTCACATTCACTTCTGGGAATGGACGTGTGTCAATCGACACATCTTATAATTATACATTTTAGTCACGTTCACTCACAGGAACGGATCTATATAATTTGATGTGAAAAGCATAAAAGATAAATTTAAACTTTCTCTTAATCTTTTGATCCCTTATGGATCATCTAGAAACTATCCACATCGAAGTTCATCATATCAGCATCGTCATCTTCAGGATGATCACGACATACAAGATTCGTTCACGATCTTTAGTATTTTTTTTTTCAAATATGTTTGAGAGAGATGTACAAAGTGATCTGCCACACGACAGTCACGTGCCCAATGACCTTCCATTTTACACCGAAAGCATTTCTTATTTGGAGCTTTCTTTTCATTATGTTTCTTATGGTCTGCTTTCTCGAGACCATTTTGTTTCTTGTCATGATTTGTAATATGACATATATCATTCACGACCGCGTCCTCGACGACAGCCTTGTCTATGGCCTCTCTCACGGCCATGACCAAGTCCACGACCATGATCAATATTTGAAGACTGAGCCATATTCACTTCAGGGAATAGACTACCACTAGTCGGGCGAGATTTATGATTTTTCAACAAAAACTTATTGTTTTGTTCAGCCACCAAGAGCATAATATAAGTTCAGAATATCTTCTGAATCATTTTTCTCAATACTGCTGCTGCAGAAGCATGTTCCAGATATGAAATGTGGAAACTGTCTTTTTCTTCATCTCCTCATCAGTTATTTTATCACCACATAATTAATATCTTTCAATATAAAATAATATCACCGTATAATTATATTGAACACAATAAACAAATTGAATAAAATAAAATTTTACCTCAATGCTTTACCTCGGATATAGAATCAAAAATATTCTCAAATGGTGGTGCATCTGAACCTCATCAATTTCAAGTCCCGAACAGCCATGTTGTTGCTGCACTTTTGCCACAAATCTTCAGCCAAGCACTTTATAATCAATCCATGTTTTTTGGCCTTCATATATCATCCCAGGTGTAACGCCCCGCTCCCGGATACCAAGCCCTTATCCGGAAGAGAAACGTTCGGCGCGTATAGCATTAAATAAATCTAATATTATACGCAAGCCTCTACGTCGTCGTATCAAAATAAAGCAAACGGAAGCTAAAAAGACTCGGGTAAAAACGAAATGCTACTATGAATAGAAAACAAGCATACTAATGATGGATAGTTAAATTACAACGACGAAAATCCCAAAGACTTATACATTACGAGGTCTTGAAAGTATACTACAACAAGTCTAAGGAAAGAAGTATAACTAGTCTAGTACAACCTTTACAAAGAAATAAACTAAAAGTTTCGCCAAGACTTCAATGTCTTCAAAATTCGTCATCTACACTTGAGCAACATGTTCGTCTTCTAACCCCACAATGCATACAAAAGAAAATGCAAATGAGGTAAGTACAAAGTACTAAGTAAAAGTGAGAAGCCAATGAATAACTAAGTTATACAACGAAAGGTTATTATTATGATTATTAAATTATCATTATGAGACCGACTCAATCTAGGGTTCACTTCATGTCCATCAACATGTCATGACTAAATGTTTCTAACTTAACTTATCTTTGTTACGGCATTTTTGCGAGGGCACTACACTTAGTGAGATATGCACTAAGACAAAAGACACAACCCTATAGAGATAAATCTCAGCGGTCCCGAGACGAGTCATTCCACTTTGTCCGGCCAACCCTGTAGAAGCCGACCGGTGAATGTCTATCTCGTTCGTGAGTTTGTCCGGCGGAATGATCACTACTTTATCTGGCGGGTCTAGAATCCGGCAGTGATCATCACCATTTTATCTGGCCAAACCTCACATTGCCGATATTGTACTGTGCCTATCCAAGCTCTCATGATGTTTAACCTTTTACTAAGCAAGTACGTATTTATTAAATAGTTAACTAGCCGCCTAAGTGTTTTCAAATAATCTCCCTCACACATACTACTCTCTTCCTAGACCACTAGACATAAACGAGGCCTAGAAATTACACAGACATTGATGAATACTAATTCATCAAAGCCCAAGCCCTTTCATTCCTTTCCGACGGTTCCGGACTTCAACTCCCTTTAAGAGTACGTCCGGTGCCGGAACCAAACGCATCAGAAACTCAATCGAGGCTTGTTCATTTTCATTTAGTATTATTAGATCAAGAAATAACATTTAAACTGGACTCGTAGCTTAAAACAACATTTATCCAAAACTGGGCTGAATGCGTGCGCATTGCCTGAAAAGCCCTAAACATGATTTTCTGCAACTTAACGATTTCTAACCCAAATCAAACATGTTTAACATCAACTATCACAAAGAAACAGCAGTAAAAACCTGATTTAAACATAACTAACCATCACGTAGCATCCAACATTTTAACTACAACATAAAACATGATTCTTTGCTACAACTAACACTCAACCTAAACATTGTAAAACCATAATTATTCGTTACGAAGAGTCTCTTACCTAAATTTCCTGCAAAACCGATATCAAAACACCAAGCAACTGCAACAATTGTTGATCCTCAAACCCAAAACCTATTTGATCAACATGAAACCCTAAAATCCTATTTTCTGGTAAAAACAAAACTGAAAAGGTGCATAAAACTGCTGATTACCTGGATTAATTGCTGCAAAACTATTTTTAGAATAATCTACGTTCCAAGACGATCGTTTCGACTACTCATGGCTGAAAAACAGAGCTACGGATTGAAAGATACGAATTTTTGAAGATCAAACTCAACGAATACAAAAAACTAGGGCTAAACTGAAAACTTACGAAATTGAGAGATGTTATTTTCCAAAGTTGCGTCTCCTTGCGCTGATCACTTTTCTCTCCTGCGGCATCTTGAACAGATGAACAGATTGATCACACGGTTGAAGTTTACGTTCTCCTTTTTCTAGGCATCTTCTGCGTTGCTCTCCTCTGTGCGCCGTTCGTCTCTTTTTTTTTCCAGAATTAACGTGTAACACCAAAATAAGGTATTTTGGGATAATTTTATTTTTATAGCCAATAATTAAATCCTTTATAATTAATAGCTAAATCCCTTAATTAAATTTCTTTTTAATTAAATAAATGGGACAAATAATAATTAGGTCGTAATAAATACACCCAATGACTATTTTATATTTTTACGAAAAGTCGGGATGTTACATTCCTTCCCCCTTAAGAAGAGTTTCGTCCTCGAAACTCGAATGTAACCGAGAGGTACTTGAACTCTGGACTTTGCGAAGCGTTTCGTCTTCTAACTCTTGCAGTCTTCGTCTTCTTCCATCTTCCTAACTCTTTTGCTTGTCTTGAGCCAACTTTAGGTTGCGACGATCCACTTCAATCTCCTCATTGACTTGCTGTATCAAATCTGGTCTCGTATTTTGTTGTCGCTACACTTCATCCCAGAAAACTCGTGTTCTTCTATCTCTATCTTCATGAAAGGTCGTCAACGGTGCTGTTCCAACTCTTGTACATCTTAGTCACTCCGATATGAACTGCAATTTCCATCTCGTGGTTTTCATTCTTCATTGTCCTTCCCAATCTTCCGTATTCAGACACCAAAGCTGATTCCGATGCCCATTGTTGCCATCTTCATCTAACTCATGACCAATGGTTGGTTGGGCTCCAGCCACTCACTTGTAACCGGAAACAACTGGATCTTCATCTTGTTCCTTCGCGAACTCATCAACTGCCTCGAATCTTACAATCATCGGTTCAACACTCTTTGCTTGCTCCTGCTGCCCTATACCCGGAAAGCTGAATCTTCCCAACCGAAACCACACTACTGGCACACTTGACATCTTTCGATCCCAACTTCCATCATGGCACCACAAGCTTGATGAAGAACTGAAAGGATCTCAACTGAAGGACTTCTGAGACTCCTTGGGGATAGAGAACATGATTTGCCATACTTTTTCTCTAGGTCTGGTCCAATCCTTGTGCCAATTAAGGTTAGCTTGGAAAATAAATGAAGTTGAAAAGTGACAGGTTGGGTACCATGGTGGTATGTCAACTAGGCAAGCAAAGGAATGATACAATGCACTTGAAATAAGAAAGGTTGCTTAGGTTATAAGCAAAACAAGATGATTCCGTGCTAGGGAAAAATTGAAGGTGGTTCCAATATGAAGAATGTTGCATTGTATCATAATACAAACGGCAGCCACCAAAGAAGAAAAATAAATGATTATCTTGCAGATGAAGTTCTTTTGAGAGAGTGAAATTCTGCAAGATACGGTGGTCTACAGAGACTTCAGAGGCAGCTTGAAAGAATAGTAATAAGCTTTCATATAAACCTCTAGAAAGTGGAGACGTTAAAGGAAACATCACACAACAGAAAAACAAGTAAATGTGCATGGTCGAGCACCAGAAGGACTAAGAAAACGAATTTAGAAATCAAAAGAGAGTAAGAATCTCAACATGAAGGAGCCATGGAGACAAAACAAGTACACCAAAAGGTCTCAGAATAAAATAAACACTTGTCAAGAAGTGTCCAAGTTTGCAATAGTCAAAGAGAGGTTATTTTAGGATTTAATAGAAATAGAAATTCCCTCAAGGAATTGTAAGGGAATATCAAAAGTTTGAATAAGTAAGCGGCAAACAAGATTTTTTTTTTAAGTGAAGAGGAAAAGACACATAAGAATTGTCGGATACGGTTTGATTTCAAAGAATTAATTCAAACATTCAAAGGAAGTTTAAACGATCATTGACGATCCAAATCAAAGGTTCAAGGTTGCACTACTCGAGAGGAATAGTACACTGCCAAGGAATAAATGCTCAAGGTTAAAATAAAATAGACTTTCAACCGGTGTAACAAAATTGGAATAGAAACGCCAAACAGAGGATGGAAAATCGAAAGGCATATCTGGCGGTTCATGGCTCTAAATGGCCTGAAAGAGAGTTAAAACTGAAAGGTAGAAGGTACATTAATCTAGATTGAAATTCAATAGAAGTTATGGAGTTCAAATGTTGGTTGGCTAGAGAGGTTCAGAAGGCATCTTGAAAAGGTCTACCTTCTGCTTGAAACTGGTTTAGCATAAATTGCTAGAAGGTTAAAGATAAGTAACGAAAAAGGATGTCAAGGTAGGCTTAAAAATTTGACCAAAGAAAAGAAGATATGCATACCTTAAAAGGACGAAAGGCATTAGGTGAAATAGTTACAGCATTGACACTACCATTAGGAGGGAAGCTGAGAATAAACACAAGTAAAAGAATGTTCTAACGTCAGAAGGCTTAGCCAAATTTGAATTTCAAATGAATGATGGGAGTGCAACAATTTAGAACTTTGAAGAGAATTTGTTTCTTAATTTGAAAAGTATGAAAGCATGAATTTGTTGAAAAGAAGGGCTTAAGGCGATATGTTTCTGAGGTAATTCATGACAACAAGCAGAGAGGATTTGTTGAGTTTAAATATATCAAGTGAGAGATTACATGAGAAACAAATTACCAATAAAAGTATAATTACAAAAGGGCACGAAGAGGGTCTGAACATCAAACATGGCATGCTGGAGGATAGTATGATGGTTCTTGTCTACAACTGCAAAAGAAACTATAACGTTAGCTTTACAAGCATCCTACTAAAAGATTTAACTCAGAAGGAGATCAGACTTCGAGGAACTCCTAAAACATAACAATCATAACTTACTATCCTCTTAGCCAAACCTAAGTCAAAGAGGTGAGAATTCCTTTTAGGTTGCTGTGTATGATATTTACTCCAGCCTTGTCATTATCGACTAGTGTAGCCCAAACGAAAAGGAATTTGAGCATGATCAAAAGAGAAAAGATTTAGATACTGGAGTTTCCCAGGTGATATAAAAATATTGGAATTTTTGAATGAGATAAAGTCGGTCAAAAACAATTATTTCTGACAATTGCACAGGCTGTCAGAATTTTCCAGATTAGTAAACACTGAGTTGAATTACAAATTGAGATCAAACGAAAAAGAATCTGAACTTAATTCCAAAAGGAAAATTGTAGTTTTGTCTGCAACATATAAAAAATTCAGGTCATTTAAGGGTGTTTAACCAGTTCAAAACAGAAGAGGAAGTGAAGGTGCTGCTGCAGATTTTCTGGACAGAGTGTCCGGCATAAACATGAATTTTTATGAACAATCCATAACGATTATTGAGTTGATGTAAAAAGAGAAGTTGTAGATAAGACAGTAATCTACTTTTCTAAAAATGTGTAGAATTTTTGGAGTAGGGGAAGACAGCCTTATGTTAAAGGGAAAAACATGGAAACAAAAGCACTCACTCATGTTGGATAAAGACAAACACGAGGATGATGGAAACTATGTGCCAAAGTAGGAGACATTTAACGCTAATAGTTTGAAATGACTGAGGAGTACTTAGAAAGAATAGAATTACACATGGAGTTCGTGTAGAACTCATCTCAAGAAAAGCAAAGATCTAAGAATGTTGATAAACTCAAACCAAGTGACGGTGAAAAGAGAAAGTGAAGGATTTGTAGAGTTGAATAAATATCATTCTCCACAAGGTTATGCCAAGATAAAAGTAAACTGAGAAATTCGTGTAGAGAAGGTGAAGAGGTTTCAATAGGGAAAATAAGGAAAATGAAATCAACCAAGAGAACCTCGACTTTAAGGCGTAGGCATAAGACTCCGATCCCAAAGCTTTACTTAAAGGGGTTTCACTTAAACCTATGTGACAAGTTACGGTTTGGAAACTTCAAAGGAAGAGAGAGTTTCTACTAAGGATCCTAGAAGGAACAAAACTTGAGAACTCGACTTAACATCCGTCTAAGAGGACTCTTCACTTGGTCCTAGTGCAACCTAACCACGGTATAAGGACTCTTAGCCATACGAATCTTATATTAGAGGAAGAGAAGCCTAGAACAGAAAGGACGCTTCGCTCTGATACCAACTGTAACGACCCGCTCCCGGATACCGAGCCCTTATCCGGAAGAGAAATGTTCGGCGCGTATAGCATTAAATAAATCTAATATTATACGCAAGCCTCTACGTCGTCGTATCAAAATAAAGCAAACGGAAGCTAAAAAGACTCAAGTAAAAACAAAATGCTACTATGAATAGAAAATAAGCATACTAAAGATGGATAGTTAAATTACAACGACGAAAAACCCAAAGACTTATACATTACGAGGTCTTAAAAGTATACTACAACAAGTCTAAGGAAAGAAGTATAACTAGTCTAGTACAACCTTTACAAAGAAATAAACTAAAACTTTCGCAAAGACTTCAATGTCTTCAAAAGTCGTCATCTACACTTGAGCAACCTGTTCGTCTTCTCACCCCACAATGCATACAAAAGAAAATGCAAAGGAGGTAAGTACAAAGTACTTAGTAAAAGTGAGAAGCCAATGAATAACTAAGTTATACAACGAAAGGTTATTATTATGATTATTAAATTTTCATTATGAGACCGACTCAATCTAGGGTTCACTTCATGTCCATCAACATGTCATGACTAAACGTTTCTAACTTAACTTATCTTTGTTACAGCATGTTTGCGAGGGCACTACACTTAGTGAGATATGCACTAAGACAAAAGACGCAACCCTATAGAGATAAATCTCACAGCGGTCCCGAGACGATCATTCCACTTTGTCCGGCCAACCACTAGAGGGCGACCGGTGAATATCTATCTCGTTCGTGAGTTTGTCCGGCGGAATGATCACTACTTCATCCGGCGGGTCTAGAATCCGGCGGTGATCATCACCACTTTATCCGGCCAAACCTCACATTGCCGATATTGTACTTGTGCCTATCCAAGCTCTCGCTGATGTTGAACCTTTTACTAAGCAAGTACGTATTTATTAAATAGTTAACTAGCCGCCTAAGTGTTTTCAAATAATCTCCCTCACACATACTACTCTCTTCCTAGACCACTAGACATAAACGAGGCCTAGTAATTACACAGACATTGATGAATACTAATTCATCAAAGCACAAGCCCTTTCATACCTTTCCGACGGTCCCGGACTTCAACTCCCTTTAAGAGTACGTCCGGTGTCGGAACCAAACGCATCAGAAACTCAATCGAGGCTTGTTCATTTTCATTTAGTATTATTAGATCAAGAAATAACATTTAAACTGGACTCATAGCTTAAAACAACATTTATCCAAAACTGGGCTGAATGTGTGCGCATTGCACCTGAAAAGCCCTAAACATGATTTTCTGCAACTTAACGATTTCTAACCCAAATCAAACTTGTTTAACATCAACTATCACAAAGAAACAGCAGTAAAAACCTAATTTAAACATAACTAACCATCACGTAGCATCCAACATTTTAACTACAACATAAAACATGATTCTTTGCTACAACTAACACTCAACCTAAACATTGTAAAACCATAATTATTCGTTAGGAAGAGTCTCTTACCTTAATTGCCTGCAAAACCAATAGCAAAACACCAAGCAACTGCAACAATTGTTGATCCTCAAACCCAAAACCTATTTGATCAACATGAAACCCTAAAATCCTATTTTCTGGCAAAAAACGAAACTGAAAAAGTGCATAAAACTACTGATTACCTGGATTAACTGCTGCGAAACTATTTTTAGAATAATCTACATTTCAAGACGATCGTTTCGACTACTCATGGCTGAAAACAGAGCTACGGATTGAAAGATACGAATTTTTGAAGATCAAACTCAACGAATACAAAAAACTAGGGCTAAACTGAAAATTTACGAAATTGAGAGATGTTATTTTCCAAAGTTGCGTCTCCTCGCGCTGATCACTTTTCTCTCCTGCGGCATCTTGAACAGATGAACAGATTGATCACACGGTTGAAGTTTACGTTCTCCTTTTTCCAGACATCTTCTGTGTTGCTCTCCTCTGTACGCCGTTCCTCTCTTTTTTTTTCCCAGAATTAACGTGTAACACCAAAATAAAGTATTTTGGGATAATTTTCTTTTTATATCCAATAATTAAATCATTTATAATTAATAGCTAAATCCCTTAATTAATTCCTTTTTAATTAAATAAATGGGACAAATAATAATTATGTCGTAATAAATACACGCAATGACTATTTTATGTTTTTACGAAAAGTCGGGATGTTACAGCAGGATTCTGAAAATGTTCAATTCGGTCACCAAATTGATCATCATAGTGTTGTCAATGCTCTTTGCTTCTGTCCCACTGCTCATGGAGTTGTACCCAACAGCACCCTTGGAATTATTTTCTTGTAAAAGAAAAATTGCTAGCTGCAGATTTTTGTGATTTAACATCTTCTTCATCATCATCGTCTTTAAATGTGAACTCAGTCATCCGGCGAGTCAACTCAAAGAGTATAGCTTCATTCTTGTCATCTGTTTCCGGTGACCCCATCTCGGAACCGGACGTCGACGAGTAACAAGACCCATAATTCAAATCGGAAAGTGGTTCGTTTGGAGACAAAGACATGATTTCTTGATCAACTAAAGATTCATCAAAAGATGCCGCAAGTAAAAGAACAAGAAGAAAAATTAAAAACCCCAAAAATAAATTGAACCTTTTTATTGGGCCATAATCTTAATTTACAGAGAACAGAGAACAGCAAAGAAAAGAATCTTTCTGGTGATAATAATCCGACGAATAAAACGCTCCATCGGTAGAGACTCGTGCTAATAATCCGACGAATAAAACGCTCCATCGGTAGAGACTCGTGCTGATAACCTGTTATAATTTGATTGGTGGAATTGATAAATAAACTACAAATTGTTGCTACCGAGGAAGTAAAGCTAAACTCAAAGACTTAAAGAGTATTAATATTGAGTGAATTTGTTGTGCATTTGTTTTCCAAATGAAGGTAGTTCAAAACACTAGATAATAGCAAAGTGGAATATATCTTCATTCTCATCCTCTTTTCCCCTGCGTATGATGTATATATATAGTCACAAGAAAAGGACACTTGGCCTTTATACCATATACTATGCTACCAATATGACACATATATACATAGTCATCAATTGCTACAAAATGACACATGTAGATGCGTGAGTCACCAACATATAGGTATAAATAATTGTAGTACCGTAAAATACATCCACATATTATGTGTATTTATAACATTTTCAATATTTTGTTTTGTTTTTATTTCTTTTTAGTTTTTTTAATTAAGTGATGTTAGCTAGATGCAACCCGCACACCGACGGAAAGTAATGCCCTAGTAACACTGCAATATGAAGGATTTTATGGTACAACGGTTGTAGAAATGTTATATCAGATGACATACAACAGAGCCTTTTTTTTTACCCTATTTCACTCAATATACTTTTATCGTTTGTGCGAGATTAGAAATATATGGAATGTTGTTATGTATGGCACTTCGTGCAATTCTATTATTAAATTTGTCAAGATGAGGGATTGATTACATTAAATAAATGAGAAATATTTGTGCCACATGCAACAAAATTGCCACAACAAATTACCAAGACACATTTTTGTATCATTAATCTTTAATTAATGAGACGTATAGGAATCAATATGTCTCGCGTCATAATCAATAAAACAAAGTGTGTAGTGACACTATCATCTTTTTGTAATCATCTTGTTATGACAATATCATTGCTCTACGTAAATTAAGTAATCAATAAGTAGCGGACCAGAAATTTATTATGGGGTGATCTTGGATTTTTACTTTTCATATTTATATATGTATATACTTTTACAAAAATTCCGATCTAAGAGAATTCATTCATCGTATATTTAGTCATGTAGTAAGTATTTCTCATACAAATACATTACACAATATGAGAAGCTAGTGACTGACGTCCTTAAGTTGTGCCACTTTTATAACGTGAATGTCAGTGTCACTGACGTTGGTGTTCAAGGAGGACACCAGTGGGAATGACGTTCGTCTTTTTGAAAACCGTGTGGTGCCGAAGTAAATTTTTTGGTACCGGAAGTAAATAGGTGCCAGAAGTAATTTGACATGTGCCAATAGAACCCTCTTTAATTTTTATTATTAGCTTTAGATTGTATAAGGTACAAGATAAATAAATTAAATGATAAAAGGTAGAATAAATAAATTTTAAAACAAAAAATGCTGCAAACAAAATGCTGCTAAATAGCTAGTGTTTAATTTTATAGGAAAATGTTGTGAAGTACCATTTTTAATCTAAAATGGAAAAAAAAAAGGACAAGAAAAAAAGATTGTGGTTGAGAAGGACAAAAACGCGTCTGTTACTACATGTGTTACTACATGTGGTTGTAGCAACATGTAGTAACACATGTAGTAATGAACGCGTTTTTTTCTTCTCAACCAGTATCTTTTTTTTTGTCATTTTTTCCCATTTTGTATCTTATTTTGTCCTTCTAGCCCATGATCCCTTAATTTTATTACTGTATTAGCTTTAGATTGTATAAGGTACAAGATAAATAAATTAAATAATATAACGTAGAATAAATAAATTTTAAAACAAAAAATGCTGCTAAATTGAGTTTGATAAAAAAAAAAAAAAAAAAAAAAAAAAAAAAAAAAAAGTACTGTACATGCTACGAGAATTGAACCTCCACCAACATGCAAAATAGAACACACCAACACCATCACGACACTGATGAATTAGTACAATGTTGCGACAGATTTTACACATATTAGTATTATTACAAACACAGGTAGTTTTTTATTTTATTTTTTTTTTTTCAAAAGTTGGGGTGGTCTTGAGACCACCCCACCCTGACACCCCCTACCTGGGTCCAGAGGCGGACACACATGCACAACAATGGGGTCCACGGACCCCCCTGAACCGAAAAAACACAGTGTATATTACACCGAAAAAAATTTTATGTACCCCTTGAAAAAAAAATTACTTAGATAAAGTATTTCGGCACCCCCTGAACTTTTTTTCTGGCTCCGCCACTGCCTGGGTCCGCCCCTGTCAATAAGTAGGTTTAAGTTCATCTTTCATTATCATACTTCCTTCATTTTTATAATGTAATTCATAGTAACAATATACTCCAAACCTATCAGCTTCTAACAGACAACCTGCCATTTAAAATACAGAAAATCATACGATACAAATCTGAGAACATTAACAACTTGAAAGAATTGTTAGGCGGACACAAACATCTGAACATAGCTAGGGAACATCACAACCCCCACCGCGTCGGTGCTTGTCGTTGTGGCGTTGCGCAATTCGTTGTTACTCATGTTCGTCAAATCAAATGACATCAATCAACGACGGGGTGTTTCATTTTAGTTTGAATTTGATTGTATTATACCCTCCTCTATTTCTATTTAACTGTCGCAGTTGTCAAAAACAAGGAGAGTAGTTAATGCGCGCTTTGACTTAACATCAAATCGACAATAGCATCCTTTGAATATAATTAATGCAATGTTGTTTTCAATCTTCCACCCCTTAAAAAATAATGGTAGATACAGAAAAATACATTAAATAATGCTTTGAAAATGTAATTGCGATAGATAAAAAAGAATTTTTATTTTTGACAACTGCGACGGTTAAATAGAAATAAAAAGAGAGGGAATATATTTAAAAGAACAAACACCGACTAAAAATAAACATCCTGTCGTTTAATGAACTTTATTTGCTTTTTTTTTTTGTGTGTGTGTGTGTATGTCTACCAACTATATATTATTGTCAACCAACGGAGTGTTTTTTTTTTAGATAGATTTTTTTTTTTATAAAATATATTAAAGAATTATTTTTACGTATCATATCTATACACATGTAGTAGACGTATAATAATCTTTACAAAAATAATAAAATAAAAACCAAAGTGAGTATAGTAGAAATGTGATTAAGTAAATACGTACCGTAAGAGAAAGCAAATGATAAATGCGTTAATTTGTAGGGAGAACGGTATTTGGTGAATGGAATGGGTACACGGGATGTGAAGCCTCGTATAACACGCTTTATTAATGGTTCCAAAATATCAGAAACAATTGTCAAAAAGTTTTGTTTAAAGTAACTGAAGCAGAACATTTTCCAAAATAGCATATATTGTTAATTTTCCTATTTTACCTTTATTTAAATAAGAAGTTAAGAATAATACTGCATTTATTGTATCATATAGATTTTTTAGTTATTGTATGTTTAAAGTCATAGTATTAAATCAAATTTTTAATAAGTGTGTCTTTGACAATTGCCTCAGATATTTCAGAACAAAATGAGTATTACGTAATTATAAGAATTTAGTGCTGCCAATTGAGTTTGGTCAAACTGAGTTTGGCCTAGGGGTCAAGCCGAGGCACCCAAAACCAAAACAACCCTGATGAAGGCAAATTACGTCTTCCTAATTCGATCGGGTTAAACTATGAACTTATGGCTAAATCACAGGAATCCTGATGATCCAAACCCTAACTGCACGCGTGTTGTGTAGGCGTGTATGGCTGAGTCTAAGAATGGATCTTAGATTGTCTACGTATCCTGTTCAGTTCCAGGAATCAAGCCTTACGTAGTTCCTGGAAGATAGTATTTATAAGGTGGCATACGTGACCTAAACCTAACTAGAGTCGGTTTATGCTTATTCCATAATTGACCCTATTGGGCCTTGTATGCGATTACCTCTTGCCCACGTAACTAAACCTAATGGGCTTCATTAAGAACACAGGACTCCGTCTCGTCTCCGACCTCCCCGACTTTAGGGATCGAGACCAGACTAGAGCCTTTGGCTGGGCAATGGCTCCCCCGACATACGACAATCGGGCGGGAGCCGGTTACCGAAGTCGATACGGATCTCGGACTGGGGCCCAAGACTTCCCGTTTCTTCCTTGGGCACACGGTCCAATCACTCGATGACACGTGTACGAACCTAACCCTGTATCATCAAACCCTAGTTCAAGTCCAATTCGGGATAAAGTGTGCGTGTGAGTTCAAATTACTTTCCTTTTCTATACGTTGAAGGAAAAAAAAGCATAACTTACTGTTGAAATTAATGTCGAACAAGTGAAATTTAAGACGATAACGTAATGTTGAAAATAAATAAATAAATAAGAGGATAACACAACGCAAGGTGAGAATAAATCCATTTGGGTAATCAAAAAGTATGCCGACAAGTGACAACAAGAAACTAAGTATATAGTATTTTTCTATGGGCTCATTAATGGTTATAATTATGTATTACATTTGCTTCAAAATATAAGTCACCGTAGGCAGGGGCAGATTCAGAAATTACATTCAACGGGGTCCGTAAATATTTTATAAAGTAAATAATCTTTTTCACCGGATCCGAAATATTTTTCTATAGGTAAAATATAGAGTATTCTTATTTTTAACGGGTTCGCGGAACTCATTTACTTCCATGTAGATTCACCTATGATCGTAGGTGTTTTCATAGAGATTAAGAATGTAGTTGAATATCATAAATTTGAAAATCAATGTCTAAAATGCACATTGACTATTACTAATGCAATTATTGTTAAATAATAAAAAGTATTTGGATTGAAAATAAATTAGGGGTAAGATAGAGAAAATAGTAATAAATGTTGCATTGATAAAGTAGAATGACTTATATTGTGAAATAAATATAAAAGTATACGACGACTTATATTTTGGGACGGATGTAGTACAATAACAATGGAGTTAACCTCTATATATATGAAATGAATGTATCAATCACTACCAAAAAATCAAATTAATTTCAAGAAATTATTGTATTATACTTTTGCAGTGCCGGAAGTGGTTCGCATGACAATAACGGTTAGGAAAATGCTTAAAAATGATGTCGGCCTAGAACCACCTGCTCCAGAATGTGACAATGAAACTCGATGTGATGGAAATCGCTCATGTGATTTTATCAACGATCCTGCTGTAGAAGACTGCGATTGTGAAGATCAAAGATTTCCCGGTATTGGAATGGTACCAATATGCACTCCAAGTCTCGACTCAATTTCGGATTTTGGAGACGAATAATCAATACATGAGATTTTATACTACTTTTATAATTTGGACGATCTTTTATGACACGACGTCGCTGGCTTCAATATGGTTACAACCTACAAAATACCAAACTGTGATACACTACAAGTCTCAATGATTTCCGTCTTAATTACAAACTCTTTTGAATTTTCAAAAAAAAAATAATGTGCTATTACTTAATAAAGTCTAGTATTCTCTCCCTTAAGACATCTTCGATAGCATTACGCAATACTTTTTCTTGTACTTTTCACGTAATTTGGTTTCCATTTTCCCTATTGTAATTGAGTTATTCTCATGTACTTTGCTTCTTATCAATCAAATACAGAAATACATGGGTCGTAATGCTTTGTACAGTACTATCTCCGTTTCAAAATGCACATTGGTTAAATTTTTTAGATTTTTGTCCCGAAGTATAAAATTATCAAAAAATCAGGATAGAAGGAAACTATAATTTAATAAGGAAAAAAGTAACATTTATGAAGTAACAAATATGAAATAACAAATGTGGAATTGAGTAAATATAAAGTAACAATTATGAAACACAAAGTAACATTAACACGTGAAGTAACAATTTTAAAGTAACAATTGTGATTTTGTCTTTTATAATCATGAAAATGTTACTTTTGTCCTTCCAGATCAATTTATTAATTTTTTTGTCCTTGTGGCTCCTTCCCCCTAATTTTTTTGAATTTATCCAATAATTAAATCTATTTAGAATACCAAGAAAGTATTAATTAAATCTTTCTTCTTTTTACCCCTAATTAATTATACATCCACCTACTTTATAAATATCTCCTTAATGAGAGTCAAAGGGTATTTTAGATTTTTATCATCAAAGTTAATTTCATGTAATCACTTTCTTAATCTATGTGAAAACATCTAATCATATTTCAAGACATACTCTTTCCACATTCAAAAGACATCGTTAATTAAAAAAAAATGAAAAACTAATACTGCTAATGTAGACATAAATAAACAAATAGAGAAAATTAATAATTGCTTGTGTATTATTAATTTAACTCTGAACATATTTTCATAGACTGAATTGTGAAGCATTGTACAAAATATCTAATGTTTTGTAAATTAATGAATAAGAATACATCAGGGATAATACAATATAATAATGCCTAGCTATTATGTACAAACTTCTCGGGTTTCTAGAGTATTCTCAACACACTCCCGCAATTCTTGAGGAATGGAATAAACATGGAGATTGGTTTTCAACTGCTGAAAGCGAGGGTGGCCAATAGGTTTATTGAGTAAATCAGCTAATTGATCCTTCGAGGAGAGGAAGGAAATGCATAGCTTCTAAGAGGCCACAAGTTCGCGAACACGATGAAAGTCACTTTCAATGTGCTTGGTGCGAGCATGGAAAATGGGATTCGCAGCCAAGTACGTGACCCCAATATTAACACACCACAACAGCGGGGTATCCTGGAGAGGAACACACATATCTTTGAGGAGAGCACAAATCCATTGAATTTCTGCAGCAGTGTTGGACAAAGACTTATATTCGGCTTTCATACTACTTTTGGATATTGTTTGTTGTTGCTTTGAACACCAAGTAATCAAGTTTTGACCCAAAAAGATGCGGTAAGCATCAACCGAACGGCGGTCATCTGAGTCTGAGGCCCAGTCAGCATCAATAAAGACATTCAATGTGAGTGAACTATTGCAAGAGATGTGAAGACCATCATATATGGAGTGCTTGAGGTAGCTTAATATGCGTTTATGTTAGAAACATTTTATAGTTTTGATGATGGCCATGCAAGCTGTTATAGCAAGCCTGAAATAAGTTAGAATTGAATGTATAAGTTTTACTTAGAAGTCTGACATTTGTATAAGTCCAGTCAGACAAGCACTGTACTTGTTTGGTAGGGCAGCTCAGTGAAGAATATAAGACCAGCTGATTAAAGATAGCCAAGGCACCAGCACAGTGAAGTGAAGACTTATGGACTGACTTACAACCAAGGAAGTCTGTGATGACCTTAGGTAAGTCTAAGATGTAATACAAGTGATGAAACTTAATTTTCATAAATATGGTGTACATTGATCTCACCCAAAATAAAGATTAGTGAAATAATATCTTATTCAGCTAATAAGTACCAGCTAAGACGGAACAAATGAGTAGCAACAGTCAAGTGATCAAAGTATGAGAAGTTGCTATACAGACATCAAAGTAAAGTAGCAAGGTGTTCAGAAATCTCGCAGCCAAGTGAAGCAGTCACTTGACTAGTGAAGTTACAGCAAGGCAGCTAAGTAATACTGAAGTAGATCAGTAAATCAATAGCAGCTGAGTAAAGACTAGTCAGCTAAGTCACTAAGTTGAAAATGGAATTCTGCAGCGTGATAAATATGAGGATTACTTCATATAAAGCAGAATCAATCAAGGAAGGATTTTATGATGAACGTTTGAAGAAAATCCAGATCACTGAAATCATGGAGAATCAAATCAAGACAATTTCTCATTATTCTCTACATTGATTAGGAAGCGGATGTGAAATTTAAAATCAAGGGATTCATGGCTATAAATAGAAGACATTGAAAGAAAGGAAAAACAATAACATTATTCAGAATTCCTAAGTGCTAAATCTCTGTCAATTTCACAAGCCTTCTCTTTGATCTTAAAAGAATACATCCAGAAATTTAAGTTCGGAATTATTTAGATCTTCATCAGAATTATCGAAGTCTGAAGTTGATCAGTTTTTTAAATACATCAAATTCACACCTATCTCAAGCAACCGAATCAGAGGAATTTAAGGAGGTGTTGTGATTGTTGTGATAAGCTATTGAAGGATTTGTTCCCAAAGAGCAGTGAAAGAGACTCAATCACTGAAGCATCAGTCTCCAAGGAGTGATAGTTTGTAGTTTGTGAAACTTTTGTAGCGAAGGACTGTTGGAAGTAACGCCCGAAAGACAATTTATGTAATTTATTTTATAATTAATAAATGACAGATTTATTCTCATCTTATTATTTGCTTCGTGCATATAAGTAATACACTACTGAAAACCTGAAGTCGTATCATATGTATCCATATAACTTAGTGTGTGTCACACATGAGGATTAAGTTTATGGTGATACATTGAAATGTTAGTCCTGTAGGATGTAATATCGCCGGATGGATCATAGATCCACCCGATTACGCAGCGGAAAGTATAAGATCTAGATCCAGTCAACCAAAATACATAAAATAATAGATCTAAACCTACGAGGGGGTTTAGATTACCAACCTTTTTATGGTGCAAATACTCCAAGAACAAAGGCCAATCCAAGATCCAAGCTAGATGAGAAACAACAGTCTTCCAACGTGTGTCTCCAAGCAACACCAGGTGGATGGTGTTTCAAGCCGCCGGACCTCCTCGATATGCTACCTTAGAAAACCCAAAGTTTTCTAAAACTCAAACCCTAAGCAAAATAGCCGAAAATTCAAAGCTATTTTGCTCCCAATATTTCGAAAATATGTATGTGATTTGGCTTGGGAGAACTCTCTTTATATAGGAGAGTAATCATTGTCCTCCAATGATTAATTAATTAATACAAAATCAATCATATTAATCCTTTTTCCTTAAAAAGATAAATCTAGAATATTCCCAAATTAATTAGGATATACAAAAGATTTTCTTTTCCTTAAATTATTTAACAAATAAATAATTTAATCACATGTATTATAATTATCAAGAAAACAAATTTCCTAATAATAATAATAAGGAAAATGCGCCACACCTATTAGAAAATAGGCACACGCATTTTTCCATTAAATTGGGCCGAGTCCACGAAAAAATTCTTTTCATGTATTTAATTATCTAGTCCAACTAAACAATTAATCCACGTATCAATTAAATAGTCCAATCCAACTATTTAATTATAATTGAGGTGAAACAACGAGAAAACATATATGCTATATTAGGAGCCACGTCGGGGACCATGGACCCATATTCAGTAGCTACAATAAATTAAATAAAATTATTCGTGAGGCCAAACAATTATATTCAATCTATTATTTCCGGGATTAAACCACCATAAACCCAAAACTGAACTCTACAGAATATAGATATAAACTTACACTCAACTATGAGTCATAAGGTGTCCACTGATATAATCATTACATACGGATAAATCCTCCATAGACTGTTCACTTCGATTCGGGATATCTCCGTAAACCCTTCTCGAAACATATTATCCTCATTTACCATTAACCCCTAGTGATCAATTAGTTCATAACTAATATAATATGAACTGAGCCCATCGATCAGTTTCTAGGGTTAACAAATAAGGGAACTGTCTGTCTACTTCCCGAGGGAAGGTATGGATTCTATATCTGTGATAGCACAGACTACTCACTCATCCTGGAATAGAGCCAATGAGAAGTGTTGGACCACATACTAAGAAGTGATCCTTACTAACACATCAAACCCTACCCTAGTCTAAGCAGTTGTCTGTGATCACCTCAGGATTGAGATTAATCCATATATGATCATCTTGTGATTCGATAAGACTTCTCGATTACGGAATTATATCGAGAACTCAAATCAAATCGGTCCACCCTATATGATTATCATCATATATAAATGCCCCATTAGGTACCCTATTACCGACAACCGGATAAGACTGTCACACCTATAGTGTTCTGGGCGCATTATTAGCAAATTAATCTAGAGACCTGTACTCAGATTAATAAAGGCTACGGACTAAGTTAATGTTAAGTATATTTCACAAACTCAATCCTCGTGTGTATAGCCATACATTGAGTTATGTGACTACATAATCAATATACTTAGGGTTTTCTGTAGTGTATTAATATTGGCAATTAATGCAAATAAATAAGATGAAACAAATTCTGTCATTTATTTAAATAAAACAATTACAAATTGTCTTTCGGGCATAAAACCTAACAATCTCCCACTGGCACGAAAGGCAAGTGGATTAATTGTTTTAGAGCACACCCTATATCTATATTACAGCAATACAACTCCCACTTGCTCTAAAGCAAATAAGTCATGTCCCTAATACCAATAGTCTCCAAGTGCCGGTTGAAGACTTCTAACGGCAATGTCTTGGTGAAAGGATCAGCGGGGTTGTCAGCAGAGGTGATTTTCTTGACGGAAATGTCTTATCTTTGTACAATCTCTCTGATTAAATGGTACTATCGCTCAATATGCTTCGACTTGCGGTGACTACGGGGTTCCTTAGCCGCCTCAGAGGCCGTTATGTATTCAGCTTCCATAGTAGAATCAACCGTGCTGGATTGCTTGACGCTTCTCCAAATGACTGCACCGCCATCAATGGTAAACACTGAGCCTGATGTAGATTTGAAATCATCTCGATCTGACTGGAAGTCAGAGTCAGTGTACCCCTGTACATCCAGGATTGCACCCGAATATACCAGCATATAATTCCTAGTCCTCTTCAAATACTTTAAGAGGTTCTTTACTGCAATCCAGTGCTCATTGCCTGGATTAGACTGATAACGACTGACGAGTCCAATGCCATAACAGACACAGCATATCGTACATTAGACTACCTACCGCCGAAGCATAAGGCACTCTTTCCATAGCCTATGTTTCCTCAGGAGTCTGAGGACTCTGAGTCTTAAAGAGATGGACGCCGTGACGAGTTGGTAGGTAACCCCTCTTTGTGTCCGTCATGCTATATCTAGCCATCACCTTATCAATGTAAGTGGGTTGTGAAAGAGCTAACATCTTGTTCTTACGTTCCCGTATTAATTGGATCCCGAGAACATAATTCGCCTCTCCCAAATCTTTCATTTGTAATTGGCTGGCCAACCAAATTTTAACGTCCGACAACATCCCCTTATCGTTTCCAATTAGGAGAATGTCATCTACGTACAACACTAGAAACACAACCTTATCCTTAATGAATTTCTTGTATACACAAGGTTCATCAGGATTTTGTTCGAAATCATATGACTTAATGGTGTCATCAAATCTATGATTCCAAGACCGAGATGCTTGCTTCAACCCATAAATGGATCTCAGCAACTTGCACACTTTGTGCTCTTGGCCTTCCTCGATGTATCCTTCTGGTTGTTGCATGTAGATTTCCTCGTCGAGAAAACCGTTAAGAAACGCTGTCTTGACATCCATTTGCCGGATTTCATAATCTAGGCATACAGTAATAGAAAGGAGGATCCGGATGGATTTAAGCATGGCCACAGGGGAGAAGGTCTCTTCGTAGTCTATACCCTCTCTGTGTGTGTAGCCCTTAGCTACAAGCCATGCTTTAAAGGTTTGCACCTTACCATCAACTCCTCGCTTCCTCTTGTAGAGCCACTTGCTCCCTGTGGGTTTTACTCCTTCGGGGCAATCTACAAGTTTCCAGACAGAGTTAGAGTACATGGACTCTATCTCTTGATTCATCGCGTCAACCCATTGATCCTTGTCACGATCATCTATGGCCTTGTGAAAAGACATGATCATCTTCCACACCATCAGAGACGGCTACGTTCGCCTCCGATTGTCCATACCGATTAGGTGGCCGAACCACTCTCTCAGTACATCTAGGTGGAGTAGGATTAGGGGTGACTGTTGCATTCGTAGTGTTGTCTACTATGACACTAGGTGGAACTTGTGGTCTGACCTCGTCAGAAAGTAACTCCTCAAGTACGAATTTACTTCGAGGCTTGAAGTCTGTCATATACTGATCCTCCAAAAATGTGGCGTTAGTAGAAACTATCACCTTGTTATCTTCCGGATCGTAAAACAGACCTCCACGTGTTCCCTTAGGGTAACCAACAAACATACATACTTTTGTACGCTTTTGTAGTTTCGTAGTCTTGTCAACCAGTATATGTGCAGGACAACCCCAAATTCGGAAGTGACGCATGCTTTCGCAACGTCCATTCCACAATTCCAAGGGTGTCTTATCGACAGACTTTGACGGTACGACATTGAGTATGTATACCGCTGCTTCTAGAGCATAACCCCAAAAGTATATTAGCAGCGAGGCATAGCTCATCATTGATCTGACCATGTAAATCAATGTTCTATTTCTCCTTTCAGGAACTCCATTTTGCTGAGGTGTCCTAGGCGCAGAACGTTGGGAACATATCCCATGTTCAATTAGGTAGTCAGTGAACTCAGTATCTAAGTACTCTCCTCCACGATCAGAGCGAAGGCATTTCAAAGACTTACCTAATTGCCTCTCGGCTTCTGCTTGAAATTCCTTAAACTTGCCAAAAGTCTCAGATTTTGGATGCAGCAGATAAACATATCCGAACCTCGAGTAGTCATCGATGAAAGTCACAAAATACTCGAATCCGCCTCTAGCTTGCACATTCATCGGACCACAAAGGTCTGAACGTACTAATTCTAGAGGTTCTTTGGCCCTATTTCCTTTTGACGAGAAGGGACGCTTAGTCATTTTTCCTTCCAGGCAAGATTCGCTAATCGGCAACGAGTCAACAAATAACTCTTTTAAGGTATCACCCTTAGTCAGTCGTTTGATTCTTTCTAAGGAAATGTGACATAGCCTAAGGTGCCAAAGATATGTACTATCTTCTTTATGAGAAATTTTCTACCTTTTAGCAGATTGTTGATGCGCTACTTTAAACATTTCAGTATTAAACTGGGGAGCTTACATAGGTTTAATGAAATACAATCCGTTTTCTAATACAGTAGTACACAAAGTAAAACCATTCTTTGAAATAGTAAACTCATCATTCATAAAAGAAACAGAGTACAACTGGTCTTTCAAAGCAGAATACGAAATTAAATTTCTCCGAAAAGTCAGAATGAAATAAACATTGTCTAAATGTAAAACTTTATTTCCAAAATATAAAACTGCAGCTCCCACTGCTTTTCCTGAAACTAATGCCCCGGTGCCGACTCTCTTAACTTGAGCTCATTCCTCTAGCTCCTCAAACGAACTAAGGATCTGCAAAGAAGAACATACCTGGTTAGTAGCTCTAGTATCCAGTATCCAAATTGATACATCTTTAGCTACATTAAAAGATTCCAAGACAAGTAATTCAGGATTACCTTTCTTATCTTTCCCATTACTATATCAGATCTCAAAGTACGCCCCGAGTATGCCGCCGTAGGGTCGGTCAGTGACTCAACGAGTACCCAAAATCCTATCCTTTCGGAGATCAATCCTTGAATTTTGATAGGGGTGAACACCATCCGTAGGGGGCCAAAATCAAACCGGCTCGAGGCATCACCCTTCTCTCACGTGCTTGCATCTATAGTAGAGGCCGTGGGGTTGGCTGTCGCCTTCCCCGCTCCCACTCAATAATTTGAAAAAGTGGTGGGTTTACTAATTACGGTTTCGGCCTTGACAATATGAAACAATAAATCAAAGTACTCCGAACAGGGTCGGTTATGCGAGCAAGCCTACGCCGTCTTATTCGTTGGAACATATGTGACAGTTCAGGCTAATCCGGCAAGAGAAGCCCCGTTTAGCCCGAAGGCTTATCGGCTATCCTAAGTCTTGTCGAATTACTGTATCGTACATCACACGTGGAGGGGAGTCGATTGAGCCGAAGCTCGGTTGAACTCGCCCAACCATGGTTTGACCATTTCCGAACCCATGTACTAAGATTTTCCAATTTCTAAATTGTTACCCAAAGCGTAATCTCGTTTCTGTTTAAGGTGGATTCACCGAAAACTCAACGATTTATCTAAGTGGGATTCACCGAGAATCTATCACTAAAATCGTAATGATTGACAAAACCCGGTTCCTCGGTTTTTATAATTAGTTACTTATCTTTAATTAACTACCACATATTAATTAAAAACAAGTATGTTAACTAATTAATCGAGTTATACACGCCTAATTTAATTCGAAATTAAATATCTATGTGTATGGATTGGAGTGGAATCATGAAGATGCATGTCATGGAAATTTCCGGTTATATCATACAATTTTCGATCATACATGAAAAAAATAACGGAAAAATAAACACCGAGATGGACCGTTAGTACCCCCGACTAACCTATTTTCTAAGGAAAAGTAAAAAACTTAATCTAATCTTCGAGTCTTGAACTTCGAATCTTGAGCTCGAACCGCCGGATCACGAACCACGAACACCCGAGAGGAGAAAGACATTTTAATTAAATAAATCCAATTTATTATAAAATAAAACCTCTTAAAATAATTGTTTTTTTTCTTATGCGGCTGATATTTAAATTATTTTACAGCTTTTTTTTTTGCTGCCATAAGTCGGCAGATTAAATAACAGATTATAAAAAAAAAACAAAACACAGCCGCATGGCTAAAACCCTAGCCGCATGCAGGTTTAGAAGAAAACAGGTTATAGCGGCGGTAGTAAGCGCCGCTACAGGTGCTGCCGCCCTTTTAGAAAAACATAGGTTGTTGCAACGTTTTTTAGCACTGCTAAAGATGCTGGACAGCCTTAAAATTAGGGTTCTTGGCCTTTTCTCCTCGTTCATACCTTGGTTTCGCCTTGATCTTCATAATTTCTTCAAGATCTTCATCTTTTCGAGCCCGGAATATATAAAAAATACAATAAATCTTGCATCTTTTTACATAAAATTCGATTGACATGTGAATTAAATACAAATCCTATGCTCAATTGTTACTAAACAAGAGAGCTACAAAATAGATCTACGGGTAAACAATGCCAACCCCAATCCATCTCTTCAACCACAACATTCACAAGCATACAACATGATATATTTTGAATTTTATAAAAACAAAAAAAAAATCTAAAACATGCTTTTCCACTCCTAGATCTAAAATTTACATACTTTAATTGATAGATCAAAGGCTCTGATACCACTTGTAGGATGTAATATCACCGGATGCATCATAGATCCACCCGATTACGCAGCGGAAAGTATAAGATCTAGATCCAGTCAACCAAAGTACATAAAATAATAGATCTAAACCTACGAGAGGGTTTAGATTACCAACCTTTTTATGGTGAAAATACTCCAAGAACAAAGGCCAATCCAAGATCCAAGCTAGATGAGAAGCCACAGTCTTCCAACATGTGTCCCCAAGCAACACCAGGTGGATGGTGTTTCAAGCCGCCGGACCTCCTCGATATGCTACCTTATAAAACCCGAAGTTTTCTAAAACTCAAACCCTAAGCAAAATAGCCGAAAATTCAAAGCTATTTTTCTCCCAATATTTCGAAAATATGTATGTGATTTGGCTTGGGAGAACTCTCTTTATATAGGAGAGTAATCATTGTCCTCCAATGATTAATTAATTAATACAAAATCAATCATATTAATCCTTTTTCCTTAAAAAGATAAATCTAGTATATTCCCAAATTAATTACGATATACAAAAGATTTTCTTTTCCATAAATTATTTAACAAATAAATAATTTAATCACATGTATTATAATTATCAAGAAAACAAATTTCCTAATAATAAAAATAAGGAAAATGCGGCCACACCTATTAGAAAATAGACCACACGCATTTTTCCATTAAATTGGGCCGAGTCTACGAAAAAATTATTTTCATGTATTTAATTATCTAGTCCAACTAAACAATTAATCCACATATCAATTAAATAGTCCAATCCAACTATTTAATTATAATTGAGGTGAAACGACGAGAAAACATATATGCTATATTAGGAGCCACGTCGGGGACCATGGACCCATATTCAGTAGCTACACTAAATTAAATAAAATTATTCGTTAGACCGAACAATTATATTCATTCTATTAATTCTGGGATTACACCACCATAAACCCGAAACTGAACTCTAATGAATATAGATATAAACTTACACTCAACTATGAGTCATAAGGTGTCCACTGATATAATCATTACATACGGATAAATCCTCCATAGACTGTTCACTTCGATTCGGGATATCTCCGTAAACCCTTCTCGAAATAGTTCATAACTAATATAATATGATCAATTAGTTCATAACTAATATAATATGAACTGGGCCCATCGATCAGTTTCTAGGGTTAACAAATAAGGGAACTGTCTGCGATAGCACAGACTACTCACTCATCCTGCAATAGAGCCAACGAGAAGTGTTGGACCACATACTAAGAAGTGATCCTTACTAACACATCAAACCCTATCCTAGTCTAAGCAGTTGTCTGTGATCATCTCAGGATTGAGATTAATCCATATATGATCATCTTGTGATTCGATAAGACTTCTCGATTACGAAATTATATCGAGAACTCAAATCAAATCGGTCCAGCCCTATATGATTATCATCATATATAAATGCCCCATTAGGTACTCAATTACCAACAGTCCGGATAAGACTGTCACACCTAAAGTGTTCTGGGCGCATTATTAGCAAATTAATCTAGAGACCCGTACTTAGATTAATAAACGCTACGGACTAAGTTAATTTTAAGTATATTTCACAAACTCAATCCTCGTGTGTATAGCCATACATAGAGTTATGTGATTACATAATCAATATACTTAGGGTTTTCTGTAGTGTATTAATATTGGAAATTAATGCGAATAAATAAGATGAAACAAATTATGTCATTTATTTAAATAAAACAATTACAAATTGTCTTTCGGGCATAAAACCTAACAAGTCTGTGGTGAAGTTAATCAAAATATGGGGTCTATTGATTAATCCACCATTAATGCGCCTAGAACATTTATGGTGTGACCGTCTTATCCGGACCGTCGACATTGGTTGTCTAAGTGGGGCATTTATATAAGATGTAGTCATATAGGACATATAGGACATAACCGATTTAATCAGAGTTTCTCATATAATTCCGTGATTGAGAAATCTTATTAAATCACAAGATGATCATATATGGATTAACCTTAATCCTGAAGTGATTACAGACTCTGCTTGTTTCAGGATAGGGTTTGATGTGTTCGTTATGGATCGCTAAGAGGCGCGGTCTGAATCACTTTCACGTTGGCACTATTCTGGAATGAGTAAGGAGTGTGTGTCTCACAGATATGGAATCCATTCCTTCCTACGGGAAGTAGAAAGACAATCCCCTTATTTGTTAATCCTAGAAACTGATCGATCCGTGGAGTTCGTATTGGTTATGAACTAATTGATCACTAGTGGGTTAATGGTAAATAAGGATAAGATGTATTGAAGAAGGTTTAGGGAAATAATCCCGCTTCATTACGGATACTCTGTGGAGGGTTAGTGTTGGAAATATTATTTATGTTTTGATGATGATTCGTCACGAAATTTGACAAATCACTTACAACCCATGATGATGAAGTCGTAACTAACTGTTATAGTACATAATGAAAGAAGAAGCAAGAAATGGTCTAGAGATAAATGTATAAGTTCTATCTAGAGTCTGAGCTTTGTATAGGTTGTTTCGGACAAGCATTGTAATAGAATAGGAACTATGTGAATAGCTGAGTCACAACAAGAAAACTGAGTTATAGCAAGAAAACTGTTTATACACATGAAGAACTGAGGGTTCAAACTCAGTTATGCTAGAACTAAAGAAGATAAGTTCACTGAGGGACACAGACTCAGTTGGCTTATCTAGAAAACTGAAGAACTGAGGGACACAGACTCAGTTACAGAAAACTGAATAACTGAGGTAGCAAACTCAGTTAGGAGATGATTAAGTCGTGACTATAAGTCAGGATTCAGGCAAGTCTGTGGTGACCTGAAACTGAGTTATAGATCATGTAAAACCGAATAATCTTAAGGACAAAGATTATCGCTTACTTGGATAAGAAGAAACGATTGGTGTACTCGACTTAGTCAATTGAAGTCGATATTAAGTATACAAGGTACTCAGTTTTGAAGAAGAGCATAAAACTGAGTTAAAGCCTTGTTAAATTTGAACTGACAATACGACAAAGGTCGTACATATGAACGTTGGCTAAACGACAGGTGTAACGGCTACAATAGCTAGTGACCGTTACATCACCCCTATAAATACACAAGAAAATCACTTGAAGGGAGAGAGAGGAGGATAAGAAAAAGAGCTTTACAAGCATATATTCTAAGATCCAAATCCAGATCCAAAAAATTAGATATACCTAGAAAAAGGGGAAGCCAACGGAATTGCCTTGAAGATTTCAAAGAAAGATCCAGTAACCCATTAAGGGGGAACGAAGGCATCTTGGAGCTACAAAGTCAGATCCAGAAGAATCAAACAGCTCACTGAATTAATCCTTGATTAATTCTAAACCTAACCTTTGTGAAAAAGGGTTGGCTGTGCATAGTTTGAAGAGAGCAATTCTACCTTTCTTCATACGGTTGCAACTTGGTTGCCACAGCTGTTGGTGCAGTCTGAGGACTGTGTGTTGGTATTAGTGGTGAGCTGGTGAAGGAGCAATTCCACCTCCGAAAGATCAGTGTGCAGGATGAAGGGAGCAATCTCACCTTTCTTCATTTTGTGTAGACAGTGAAACTAGGGTGTTGTGAAGGACTGTCATAGTGCTAGGATTTTGTAATGGTTATCTCATTATTCTAGTGATACCTCCTACGCCACAGGAGAAGGGGAGACGTACGGGATTACACCACCCGGAACTTCCATAAACACATCTTGTGTTGATTTACTTTATGCATTTGTGTTTGTTGCATTATCACTCTGCAAACATTAGACACTGAGTCAGCACATAACTGATACATAGAGAGTCTTAGAACTTAACTGACACATCTATTGCACTAAAGGCTAATATTTATCCGCTGCCAGTTAACAAGACTAAATATAAGTCAGCATTGACTTATATTCAGTTGAGCTAACTGAACTCCGCACAAGTTAAGGGACAGGAACAAAACTGAACTGAAGATCAGTTTTAAGTTTCAGAGAAACTCAGTTCCTGGGGCTTTTCCAGCTCAGGATTAGTTTTTGGTGACAAGTTTATTCACCCCCCCTCTAAACCTTTGTTAGCCTTTCCAAGGGACCAACAATTGGTATCGGAGCGGTTCCCTCTTTTGAAGGTGATCCAAATCGTTTACCGCTTCAAGGTTCAGTTGTTTCCGATACCAACAATTGGTATCGGAGCAAATCTTCCCTTTGGAAGATATCTGAATTGTTACTGCTCAAGGAGATAACTGTGCATCAGTTATTTGTTTAGAGCATCCAGTTGTTGAAGACCCTTCACTGTATCAGTTGTAAAACACTTAGTTTCAATGTCTACATCTAGAACTAGAAGTTGGCTTACTCACCCCCTGACTAATTGCTTGCAAAATATATCTGATTTTCAGGATCAAATGATTGAAAGGTTCAGTGCGACAAATTCATATACAAATCCAGAACCTCAACTCACTGATGATGTGGATACGAACTTCAATGTTCATATTAACGAATCCAGAGGAGTTCCATCACTGAGAGATCTCTCAAAAGAAGAAGGAGAGAAGTTGTTGCAAGTGGTTGTTGATATAGAAGATTCATCACAGCAACAAAAGTGTGTACATTCAAATCCTAAAACAGCATCAAATCATCAAGTAAAGGTACATTCTTCAAATCAGTTATCATCTGCTGAACTCAGTCTGAGAAACTCTGATCTTGTCAAGTTAACTGAAAAGCTTACATTGGAACTAAAATTGAAAGACAGGGAACTTGACAAAGCAAAAGTTTGGAATGAGTTTCTTGAAACCAAGGTGTCAAATCTAGTTGAAAGATTAATGTCTAGTAAATTTGACAAAAGCAATGATAATCACCTACCCAATCTTGAGACTTCAAAAAGTATAAGCTTTAGAAATCAAGATACTGGAAGATCTAGTGGACTACACAAGGAAACTAAAAATGTTAAATCTAAAAGAATCCTTGTGAAATCAACAAAGATTGAGCGTAATGGTCTATCCAGAAAAGAGTTGAGAAGGCTAAATTCTCTCAACAAAGAAACTGAAAGTAATACTTCAGTAACTAACTCAGCCGGACCCAAAAAGGTATCGGTACCGAAGAAAACTTAAACTGTTTTGCAGGAAAAGTCAGTTCACATTGCAAAATCCTCAGAAAACTGACTTCTATACAAAACTGAGAAGACAAAGGCTGATGAAGGACAAATTGGTCAAAAGCAGAAAACTTTCCAGCTACCATCTGACGTTTGGACTGACATAACAAATCACTCGAAGCCACATGTCAATCTGGGAGGAAAAGTAGAAGCTCATCCCTACAAAATCCCATTGATTGTGACATGACTCTCATTTTTGAAAACGATTGATAGACGCAATCTTGACGAAATCCTGTTCAATCAACTTCAAAACTTTCAAGATTCCACCCCCAGAATCTCATAAATCAGAAATCAATGGATCATTACAACATTGATGAAGGAATCACTACAAGCCTGGACGAATTTTGTCAAAAATTCTCAAGCTCCACTCTTTCAATCCAAATTGCACAGAAGATAAAAAAGATTCGAGGATTGGAGAACCTGATTGATACAAAGGTCACTACTTTGTGTCCAGATGGCATCAGAGATTTCTACAGGAATGCCGAAGTCATCAACAATCGAAAAAGCTTCAAAACGACTGTTCAAGATAAAAGGTTTACTGTTGATGAACATTTGCTGTCACTTGTCTTCGGGTTAGACATAATCGGAGGATCTTCATCTTTCAATTTTGGGAATGAAGAAAAAGACAAACTTTGGAGTGTCACTGCAATCAACAAGAAGGAGAAAAATTTCATTGGCTCCATCTATCAACAGAAGAGAGAATTCGCAATCTTGACGATACTTCTTACCAGAAATGTCATTGGTCATGTTCGAAACTTCTACACTCTCTCATCAGATAAAATGAAGTTGATATATGCTATTTGGTTTGAAGAGAGATTTGATTGGAACAAATTTATTCTCAATCAATTGATAAAACAAATTTCAGACGAAAAGGAAAGAGTCAAAGGAAGAATGGACACTGGAGAAATGTTCTTACTGAAAAAGGGATTTACTTATCTAGTGCAAAGGATACTAGATCATTTCTCCATCTCAAAATTCACAGAAACCAAAGCAAAACTCAAATCAGTGTCCACTGGGACAAAGAAAAGAAAAATCATTGAAGAAGAAGAATGGAGTGAAGTTTCAGACTCCAGTTCAAGTGAGACTGTAAGTTTGGATGACAGAACTCTGAGAAGACAGAAAAGAATGTGGAACAAGTTTCAAGAAAAGAAAACTGAAACTGAGGACGTAATTGAAATTGAGGATGAAACTGAAGAAAGCGAAGGAAGCGAGTCTGATGAATCTGAAGAAAGTGAAAATGAAGAAATTAAAGAAGATGATGATGTTGATGAAACTGAAGTTAGTGAATCTCCAACTAAGCTATATGCGGAATACACTGAAAGACAGAGAGAAGCTGTGGAAGATGCAGAATTTTGTGAAACTGAGTATGAAAAGGAACTGACAGTTCATGATACTCATTTTTATTATCCTGAAACCGGGTCCTCATCACAAGTTCATGAGGCATCTACAAGCAAATTGGCAACTGAAGAATCTCAGCATCAAGAAACTGAAGCTGAAAGAAGGAATAATGTGGAAGAGATCATTGAAGGCGTAATGCACACCCTACAGCAGAAGCTTTTCGATCTTCATGATTTCATTGGAAGATCTCATTTCTCAGGTCTATTTGAATACTCTAACCTCATCACCCTTCGTAGATTATTTGAAGATTGCTATCGCTTATCTTCAAACAAGGGGAAGATAAAGTTGGTGATGAAGTTAAGGATGAAGCTGGTACTGGTGGAAGCGATGCCAAAGCTAAAACAGATGAAGAATTCCTTGCCAAACAGTTGATGGAAGAACAAGACAAACAGATAAACGCCGATCTGTTAACCACTGAAGAAAAAGCTGATAGTCTGATTGAGGAATTAACTGCAGAAGAGACCTTCACAGAAACAAGGATTGAAGAAGTTGAAGAAACCGCAGTCAAAGTTGTGCTGAATATAAGGAAGAGACTTGCAATCTGTATCAGACTGAAAGAAGGATTAAAGGCAGGAGAGACAAGAACTAAGGGGGAAGCTGGTTCAGAAAGAGAAGATGAAAAGGAACCAGAAAGAAAAACTGAAAAAGAATCTAATCTCATTTCGGATGAAGAGGAAAAGCTGATGGAAGAGGAAATTAAAGAAATACTGATCAAGCTCAGAAACAACAACAATGAAGAAGCAAATCGCTTGATCAGTGAATATCTGGAGATCAAGCCTAGAGATGGTGAATCAGTTGAAGAAGGAAAAGAAAGAAGACTTTCTGGAAACTAGGAGAAGCATCTTTCTTGGAGAAAAGATAATAGCACTTGAAAAGGAAAAGATGTAATCTATTCAGTTTTTAACTCAGTTTGTTTCATTTTGGATCTTGTAATAAACTTGGCTGGTATGTTTGTTATTTGTTTTGTTATGATTTCTTGCACTATTCTTTTATTATTGCTTTTAGGGAGGGTTATGATACATCATCAAAAAGGGGGAAATTGTTGGAAATATTATTTATGTTTTGATGATGATTCGTCACGAAATTAGACAAATCACTTACAACCCATGATGATGAAGTCGTAACTAACTGTTATAGTGCATAATGAAAGAAGAAGCAAGAAATGGTCTAGAGATAAATGTATAAGTTCTATCTAGAGTCTGAGCTTTGTATAGGTTGTTTCAGACAAGCATTGTAATAGAATAGGAACTAGGTGAACAAATGAGTCACAACAAGAAAACGAGTTATAGCAAGAAAACTGTTTATACACATGAAGAATCGAGGGTTCAAACTCGGTTATGCTAGAACCGAAGAAGATAAGTTCGGCGAGGGACACGGAGACTCGCTTGGCTTATCTAGAAAACGAAGAACCGAGGGACACGGACTCGCTTACGAGAACGAATAACGAGGTAGCAAACTCAGTTAGGAGCTGATTAAATCATGACTATAATTCAGGATTCAGGCAAGTCTGTGGTGACCTGAAACTGAGTTATAGATCATGTAAAACTGAACAATCTTAAGGACAAAGATTATCAGTTACTTGGATAAGAAGAAACTGATTGGTGTACTCTGACTTAGTCAATTGAAGTCGATATTAAGTATACAAGGTACTCGCTTTTGAAGAAGAGCGTAAAACCGAGTTAAAGCCTTGTTAAATTTGAACCGACAATACGACAAAGATCGTACATATGAACGTTGGCTAAACGACAGTGTAACGACTACAAGAGCTAGTGACCGTTACATCACCCCTATAAATACACAAGAAAATCACTTGAAGGGAGAGAGAGAGGATCGGAAAAAGAGCTTTACAAGCATATATTCTAAGATCCAAATCCGGATCCACAAAATCGGATATACCTAGAAAAGGGAAGCCAACGGAATTGCCTTGAAGATTTCAAAGAAAGATCCAGTAACCCATTAAGGGGGAAAGAAGGCATCTTGGAGCTACAAAGTCAGATCCAGAAGAATCAAACGACTCACCGAATTAATCCTTGATTAATTCTAAACCTAACCTTTGTGAAAAAGGGTTGGTCGTGCATAGTTTGAAGAGAGCAATTCTACCTTTCTTCATACGGTTGCAACTTGGTTGCCCCAACCAGGTGCGGTCGAGGACCGTGTGTTGGTATTAGTGGTGAGTGGTGAAGGAGCAATTCCACCTCCGAAAGATCAGTGTGCAGGATGAAGGGAGCAATCTCACCTTTCTTCATTTTGTGTAGACAGTGAAACTAGGGTGTTGTGAAGGACTGTCATAGTGCTAGGATTTTGTAACGGTTATCTCATTATTCTAGTGATACCTCCTACGCCACAGGAGAAGGGGAGACGTACGGGATTACACCACCCGGAACTTCCATAAACACATCTTGTGTTGATTTACTTTATGCATTTGTGTTTGTTGCATTATCACTCGCAAACATTAGACACCGAGTCGACACGGAACCGATACATAGAGAGTCTTAGAACTTAACTCGACACATCTATTGCACTAAAGGCTAATATTTATCCGCTGCCAGTTAACAAGACTAAATATAAGTCAGCATTGACTTATATTCAGTTGAGCTAACTGAACTCCGCACAAGTTAAGGGACAGGAACAAAACTGAACTAAAGATCAGTTTTAAGTTTCGAGAAACTCAGTTCTGGGGCTTTTCCACATCTCAGGATTAGTTTTTGGTGACAAGTTTATTCACCCCCCCTCTAAACTTGTGTTAGCCTTTCCAAGGGACCAATAGTTAGTCTGTATGTAATGATTCTATCAATGGACACTTATCGACTCGACGTTTTGAGAATAATTTATATCTAAAATCGATAGAGTTCAGTTTAGGATTTATGGTGGCGTAATTCCGGAATTAATGAGTTGAATAGAATGTTCTCTTCGATGAATATTTTATTCAATTTATTGTAGCTACTGGTTATAGGTCCATGGTGTTGGGTGTAATATCGCCGGATGGATCTAGATCCGCCCGATTACGCTGCGGAATAAACAAGAGGATCACGATCATATAAAATTAAACTACATAATTTAAGATCTACCTACAAGACGGTGGGATCTACTTACCAATCAAATAGGATGAACTCCAAGATTGAGAAGCCGAGATCCGAATAGTTGAGATGCCACGATCTTCCGATGTGTATCTCCAAGCAACAACCGGTGGATGTTGATCCTTGATGCTTGACCTCCTTGATATGCTACCCGGAAAATCCCGAAGATTTTCCTAACTATAAACCCTAGCTATTGGCCGAAAATTCTAAGCCATTACTAAGTGTATGATGCGTGTATTGTGTTGTTAGAAAAGGCTTAGGAGAACTCTCTTTATATAGGAGATAAATCCTTGTCCTCCAAGGATTTAACAATTAATACAAAATCAATTATAATAATCCTTTTCCAAAAAAGATACTCCTAGAATAATCTAGAATAAATGTAGAATATTTAAGGATCAATCTAATATATTTTCCTTAATTAATTATTTAACAAATAAAAAATTAATCACATGTCTTATAATTATCAAGAAAGCTAATTCCTTAATAATTACCAAGACAAAATCACGCCCCCAATACTAGAAAATTAGGTTTCACATATGGGGCCGAGTCTACGAAAAATGTCTTTTCCATGTATTTTATTATTTAGTCCAATAAATAATAAATCGCACATCAATACTATAGTCCAACTACTTAATTATTATTGAGGCCCAACGTCAAGAAGCATATGCATGTTAGGAGCCACATCGGGGACTATGGACCTATAACCAGTAGCTACAATAAATTATATAAAATTATTCATCGAACATTACAATTCTTATTCAATCTATTAATTCCGGGATTACGCCACCATAAACCCGAAACCGAACTCTATCGATTATAGATATATACTTACACTCTAATCACTGAGTTGATAAGCGTCCATTGATATAATCATTACATACGGATAAATCCTCTATAGACCGTTCGTTTTGATTCGGGATATTTCCGTAAACCCTTCTCAAAACATCTTATCCTTATTTACCATTAACCCCTTAGTGATCAATTAGTTCATAACTAATATAATATGAACTGGGCCCATCGATCGGTTTCTAGGATTAACAAATAAGGGAAATGTCTGTCTACTTCCCGCAGGAAGGAATGGATTCCATATCTGTGAAGTCACAGACTACTCACTCATTCCGGAATAGAGCCAATGAGAAGTGTTCAGATCATATGTATCCAAGTTATCCTTAACTAACACATCAAACCCTACTTTGAACCAAGCAGTAGACTATGATCACATCAGGATTGAGATTAATCCATATATGATCATCTTGTGATTCGATTAGATTTCTCGATCACGGAATTATATCGAGAATTCAAATCAAATCGGTCCAGTCCTATATGATAGACATCATATATAAATTCCCCACTAGGTACCCTATACCAACGGTCCGGATAAGACGATCACACCTTTAAGTGTTCTGGGCGCATTATTGGTATATTAATCATGAGACCCATACTCTGATTAAATTCACCACGGACTAACTAGTTTTAAGCATATTATCACTAACTCAATCCTCGTGTGTATGCCATACACTGAGTTATGTGATTACATACCGATATACTTAGGGTTTTCAGCAGTGTATAATATAAGCATAAATGCAAATAATAAAATGAATATATAATTCTGTCATTTATTTAAATAAAACAATTACAAAATTGTCTTTCGGGCATTACACCTAACACATGGTCCCCGCGTTGGCTCCTAACACGTGAGTGTTTTCTCGTTTTGTGGAACCTCGAGAATAAATTAAATAGTTGGTCTATTTAATGAATATGCGGATATTATTTATTTGGTAATAATATGTAATATAGAAAAGATATTTTCTATTATCCCAAATGGCAATGAAAATGGCGCCACATTTTTTGGTTTTGGGAAAATAAATTTTCTCCTAATTTATTATAATGTGGATAATGTAATTTATTATGTGTTAAATAATTATAAATAAGAAATTAGTTTTCTTATTGGATAAATTGAAAATTTGTTTTCCTATTGGATAAATGTTTTTATTTTCCTAAAAGAAAAAGATAAATTTGTGTGTAAAAGATAAACTCTCAAATTATTAGTAACTTTCCTATTAAAAAGAGAGTTTCACCCAACACAAAATTGGAACATCCAACGCCATTGTGATGAAAAAATACGACGCCTATTTGGAAGAAAAAGAGAGAAATTTTGTTTTCTTGTCTTAGCCATTGGGAAGAAGAAAAACTAGAGTTTTTCTTGGAGCATATTCAAGGAGGTTCTACTACGAGGATCGACGTCCACCAGTCGTCGCTAGGAGATACAATCCGGAAGACTGCGGCTTCTCCCTTGGTCAACTATTTCTCCCTCTCCTTTTGGTAAACCTTCTTATAGTTATGTTGGTTATTTATGTGGATCATATCGTGGTAAAATCGCATGCAAATTTATTCGTAGCTTCCGTTGTGCATGATCGAGCGTCTCGATCGGTGCTGTGAATCAGATCTGACGATCCAATTATGGATCGGATCCGGATTCGGGTTTCTGTATATCCAGCATGGACAATCTTACTATTGTAGTTGTGAAAACAATAGTGAATTCCTCAAAGAGATTACACCACCCTGAACCACTATAAATTTTGTGTCTTATTTACTTTATGCACTTTTCATTTCGGCACTTACTTTCTGCCATTTAAATTTGAATGTGTGTTTTAACTAATTTGAAAATAATAGACTGAAGGGTTTTAATCTGTTACACAAAAGATTTTCATCAAAAAAAGTTTTTAAACTCCTGTTATAGTCATTCACTCCTCTCTGACTATAGCTTCACCCTTCTCTGGACCAACAATTGGTATCGGAGCAATGTTCTTTGTATCAGAACCTGTTCAGATATGATTTCTGGTACCAAAGAGATCACTCACTTTTTAAAGAGTATTTTCAAAAGCTTATATATATATATATATATATATATATATATATATATATATATAAATTTTTTTTAATTTATTTATTTTTATTGCACAATGGAGTCCTCAAGTTTTATGTCTAAGATTCCTGTATTTAATGTTAACAACTTCGAAGAATATAAAATAAGGATGTTATTCCATCTTTCATCCACACATGAAGAAATGATGGATGTGATCAATGATGGTCCTATCAAAATCATGACAACAGAGTTAGCAGGTCCGAATCAAGGAGCTTCAATCGAAAAATCTAAAAAGGATTAGACAAAAGATGCCAGAAAAGGGCAAATCTGGATTATGTAGCAAAAGATATGATAATGAAGACTTTGGACATCAATATGTTCATGGGAGTCAAAGACTGCAAGTCTGCAAAAGAAACGCGGGACAAGCTAGCACTCATAAATGATGGATTGGTTGCAATCAAAGAAAACAAACTGTCTGTGGCCAAACAGAAGTTTGAGAATTTCAAAATTAAAACTAGAGAATCCATTGATCAAATGGCCCTCAGATTCTCAAGTATCATCAGTGAGTTGCAACAGCTTGGGCACTCATATCCACAGAAAGAAGTGTGCTTGAAAATCCTAAGAATTTTTCCATAAAGATGGAAGATCATCTCATCTGTGCTCAAAGGCACATTGGATCATGGAAATACTGATACTCTGACACTGATGTCACAGCTGAAAGCTCATGAATTTGAGCTAAATAATGAAGATGGTGCACCAACAGAGGCACACAAGGCTAGTGCACTGATTGCACCCCAGCAGAGTAAACCAGTTGACTCAGCTAACAAGGAGACACATGAGCTGAAGGAGTAAGTTGCTTTGTTGATCAGAAAATTTGACAGATTTAAAAAAGAAGGAGTGCAAAGGAAGTTCTTCATCCAAACACAAGTCTTCCTCCAACAAAGACTTCAAAAAGAAAGATGATAAAGTAAGATGCTTCAATTGTAAGAAGAAAGGACATTAAAAGATTATTGTCCAGAAGAAAAGAAAGAAAAATATGAAGAAAAGAGGAGGCACAGATCATCAGACAAGAAGAGGCACCAAAGTGACAAGAAAAATAGTAGAAAAGCACTGAACGATGAGACTAGCAGTGAAGACAGTAGCACAGTAGAGTCATCTGATAGTGACTCAGCTGCCAGTGGAAGCACCTCCATCTCAGAAAATGACAAAGCATACCTATGTCTGATGGCAATAGAAATTGAAGAAACAGAGGAACTATATAGTGCATCCACCTCAAGTGCATCTACTTCTGACACTGCACAATCCTCTATTTCCCCTCTTGATTCTACAAACCTAATCGAAAATCTCATGAGAAAATTTGAGGAAATTCAAACGAATCATGAAATTTTGGAGCAAGAATGCGATAATCTAAGGAAGAAAAATAAAAGATTAAAAAAGGAACTGGATAAGAAAAAACATGACTTAGCTAGTAAAGAAAACCATTTACCTGTTCAACAAAAATCAGATGATCAGTCATCTGGTGTTGACAGACCAGCTAAAGAAACATATTTACCAATAGAGAAGATTTCTGCACCAGCTGAGGCGGTTAATGTACCGGCTTTCAAACCTCCAAAAAGGTTTGGATCCTGATCTGGTCTTGGCTACAATAGTGAAGATGAGGGAAGACATAATGGTCAACACAGAACTGAACTAAAGACTAAAACTGGTCCTAAATTTAGAAAAAGGACAGGCCATTGAGTCAATTACTCATACTGCACCAGTGAAGTCAAAGGCTAGTGCAGTGAAACAACAGAGTAAATCATCTTACCACCAGCCTACTAAAGGGAAATGCATACTGAAAGGTAGGGAAGACTTTACCCTTCAGTAGATGATTGGAATGTTCCACCTCCAGTATATAAGAGGCGGCCAGCTCATAAAAATTCAAATATACTTAGGAAACACCAACAAAGGCATGGTCCTGGATATAAAAGACAATGTGAGAACAGGTCACCTCATGTCTATTAGAGAGTGAAACAAGATACAATAACATGAAAGGGAAAGAGAATGTATCAGAATACATTTAGTAAAACAATTAGAAGTTATTCTGCCATGCCTGATACCTATGAGGTTGATGATTTCAACCCTCAAAGAAGGAGATCCTTTGGATATACCCTTGGGGTAGGAGGCATGACTGCTAACAGGCATGGACTTAAACAGTGTTGGGTCTTAATTTGTTTTATAAGATGTCTGGTACGTAGATAGTGGATGTTCCATACACACGACTGGAAGAAAAGATTGGTTGATTGATTTCAAGGCTTTTGATGGTCCTAAAGTCTCTTTTGGAGGCGAAAAAGCCTGGAAAGATTAAGGGGAATGCAAAATGTTGAAAAACAATTTGCGGATTCAGAATGTGGCATATGTCAAGGGATTAAACTTCAATCTTCTCAGCATAAGTCAATTCTGTGACAAAGGATACAATGTGCATTTCAGCAAAGAAGGTTATAAAGTGATTGATGGGAGTCAACTTTACTGTACTTTGGTGTGCGGTTTAACCTCCATTTATCACTTTATTGACATGTTTTGGGTAGTTCTAAACCTGTTTAAGGGTAATATCATGAGTTATATGCATGGGGGATAAAACTGTCACATCGATAGTAAACTCCGCCTTTTTAATGATATTTATCTCTTTTCCGAGCACTTTTGTCTTACGGAATTACGCGTGGCGTTTGTTTGTATATGTTATTGCAGGACTTAGGTGACTCGAGGACCCAGAAGGCGATGTTTTGGATTGAGAAACATGTTCGAAGCACGAACATAGCATAAAAGTGGAGAAAATGCAAGTTTGGAGTGAATTTAGGCCAAACGAGCGTTTGCCCTTAGGTGAACGTTCGTTTGCGGCAAGCTCAGGCTGAGGAATATGTTACCATACAAACACGCGTTTGGCCACATACAAATGCGCGTTTGTCAAATTGGTATTTGATACATGAAGTTGGCTTAAATGAAGAACGAGCGTTTGGATGGGTTCAGCTCGAATTCAAGAAAGCTCATATAGGACAAACGAGCGTTCAAGGAAGCATAGACGCTCGTTCATTGAAGAACAAACCCAAAACGTCATCAGGATCACCAGGCGAACGAGCGTTCACCATAAGGCAAATGCTCGTTTGCCCTCGGTAGCAGCAAAAATCAACCCTACACTATAAATACACAGCTCATTCAGCACTTTGACAACCTTTGTCGACTTTAGATACTTTTTGGGCGATTTCTCTGCGGTTTTAGTGTAGGTTGATCATATTTTGATCCGTTGATTCTCTAGATAACACCCATTGATTCTAAACACTTTCTATAGATTAGTTTTCCATTACAATTCCAAAGATTCAACTTTTAGATTGTTTTTTACTTCGATATTTTGTGGATCAGTTTTCCGGCAGTTTTTATAATAATGATTTCTCTTTTATTTATTGTCCTTAGTTTAATTTCTGCTTTTAATTCCGTTTCTAGCATAATCATGAGTAGATAATCCGTTGTGTAGCCGAAAATTATGTGAAAGCGAGTGAAAACCCTGAGGGGGATGAGATAGGGAGTTGTGTAATGCGTAATATCTTGTTTAAACGATCAATCCACGTCCTAAAACTTATTATAACAGCTTTGAATTAGAGTAGCTACCTAGTTCACTCACACAATCGAACTTATAGATGCATTTTGCGGTGAGATGTGGGAAAAGGGGTTTTGGGATCGTTGCGTAGATTCGGCCTAGTTTTTAGGACCGTTTCCAATACAGAGGTTTGTCATCGTTGTTCAAGCGAATCTAGAGCGTAATCATGTTAGGTTAATCAGTTTTCTAAAGGGAGAATTAATTAACTTCACATAGGGTTGTTAGATCGAGTTGTTCAGTCTAATCACTAGAATTAGGAGTTGGGACCCGTGGATGTCGTTAAACTACATTGGATAGGTAGGTCGGTTAAGACACGCTCCCTGTTAAGTCCTTCTTAAGGGGTAAAAGTAACTCGTGGGATCATAGTTCAGCTATACCCTTTAATACATAGAAGTAAACTTGTTAGTATAATCTTTATTTCTGCATTAGTACAATATCTTACACCATCATTTTGGCCAGAACAAAGTTCTACGTCAGCATTGGTACTTAGACATTACTCCTTGTGAATTTGACCTTGTGACCACGATACTCCCGTTGACCCGATACTCTGTCGGTGAAAGTTAGCGGTTAAGTATTTTTCTATCAGTGATCCACAAGCAAACTAACACAGTTGTACTTGTGGGAAAAAGAGAAGACAACATGTATGTTGTGGATTGGAAAACAACAAAATTAGAAACATGTCTACTAGTAAAGCACAAGCAATCACCTAGTTGGATCTGGCACAAAAGACTCAATCATCTGAAATTCAAGACAATCAACAAACTATGAAAAAGCAAACTTGTGGAAGGGTACCTGATTTAAAATTCAAAAATGAGAGCTTGTGTGATGCATGTCAAAAAGGTAAGCAAATAAAAAGCTCATTCAAGTCAATGCCACACCAGTCAAAAAACAAGAATTCTACAACTTCTACACATGAATTTATTTGGTCCAGTTATACCAGTAAGTGTAAGTGGCAAGGAGTAAACATTAGTGGTGGTAGATGACTTCTCCAAATTTGGACTATATTCTTGAACAAGAAGAACAAGACAGTCAACAAACTTCCAGATCTATTAAGAAGACAAAGGAACATAATTTCTAAATGAAGCATTTAGAAGTTACTGTGAAGAAAATGGAGTGACACACCAACTATCTGCAGCAGGAACTCCCAACAAAATAGAGTAGCAGAAAGAAAAAATAGAACCCTAAAAGAGGCAGTCAGATCAATGATAGCAGAAGCAAGTTTACCAAAGAGGTTTTTGGCAGAAGCAACAAACACAACATGCTATACAGAAAATAGATAAATCATCAACAAATACAATGGCAAAACATCCTATGAAATATGGAATGATAGAAGACCAAACATATCTCACTTACATATGTATGGAGCAAAATGTTTTGTCTTAAAAATGAATCATCTAAGTACTTTTGATGAAAAAGCTGATGAGGCAATCTTTATGGGATACTCAGACACAAGCAAAGCTTTCAGAGTACTAAACAAAAGAACATTGGTGATTGAAGAATCAATTCATGTAGTGTTTGATGAGCCGAACACCGGGTGAAGATATACACACTCCAGAAGATGAAGTGACACAAAACCAAGTTTCTGAACCAGCTTACATATAAGAAGAAGTACCAAATTCCGCACTAGATCACTCACCGAAGAACAAGAAGATGCACCAAGGAGACACCAACTCGATACAAGTAGAGACACCGGCTCAGACACAACCCCAACCTGATATCAACAAGCTCACATATCATCTAGTTGAACAAGTTACTGGAGATGTAAATACAGGTGTATGAACCAGAAGGCAATTGGAAATAATTCTAACTTGTTTTCTGTCACAGGTTGAACCTAAGACAATAGATGATCCAATCCAAGATGCTGATTGGATAACTTCAATGCAAGAATGACTCAATGAATTTGAAATAAATGAAGTTTGGGAACTTGTGGATAGACCAGACTTGGGAAATATCATTGGAACCAAATGGGTATTCAGAAACAAAATGGATGAACAAGGAGAAATTGTCAGAAACAAGGCAAGACTTGTAGCAAAAGGTTACTCACAAGCAGAAGGCATAGATTATGATGAAACATTTGAACCGGTAGCAAGATTGGAAGCAATCAGGCTGTTCCTGGCATTTGCAGCTCACAAAGACATCAATGTCTACCAAATGGAAGTGAAAAGTGCATTCCTAAATGGACTACTAGAAGAAGAATTATATGTAGAGCAATACCCTGGATTCCGGATTAAAGGAAAGTAAGATAAAGTGTACAAACTCAAGAAAGCACTTTATGGACTAAAAGAAGCACCCAGAGCTTGGTATGAGACACTATCTCAATTCTTGATTAGTAATGGATTCAGCAAAGGCACAATAGACAAGATTCTATTCAAATTGAAAGATGGATCAAGCACTTTATTAGTCCCAATATATGTGGATGATATAATATTTGGATCAGAAGATGAAAAGTTATGTGAAAAGTTAGAAAATTTGATGAAGAGAATATTCCAGATGAGTATGATGGGAGAACTCAACTACTTCCTTGGATTGCAAGTGAAATAGATGAAAGATGGAATCTTTATAAATCAAGCCAAATACACCAAGGATCTGATTAACAAATATGCTATGGACACCCGTGGAATATTTGGAACACCAATATGTGCAAGAGTTATCCTTGGAAAAAATGAAAATGGAAAGGATGTTGACCAGAAACTTTACAGTGGCATAATTGGATCACTACACTACTTATCTGCTAGCAGACCAGATATAGCATTTATAGTCGGAGTGTGTGCAAGATTCCATCTCAACAAAATGAACCTCATCTACTAGCAGCTAAGAGAATTATCAAATACCTGAAGCACACAATGAATGTGGGGATTTTGTATCCAAGAGATGGAGGATTCAAGTTGCTATGCTACTTTGATTCAAATTATGCAGGATGCAAATTTGATAGAAAAAGTAATTCTGGGACATGTCAGATGCTAGGCAATAGACTAGTATAATGGTACAGTAAAAAGCACAACTCTATATCTACTTCAACAGTTGAGACATAATATATATAAGCAGGTAGCTGTTGTGCACAAGTACTTTGGATAAGATGGCAGCTAAGAGATTATGGAGTAGAGGAGAAGACGATTCCCATTATGTGTGATAACACAAGTGCAATATCAATCACAGAAAATCCAGTACTTCATTCAAGAACAAAACACATTGATGTGAGCACCACTTTATTAGAGACCATGTTGAAAAAGGTGATGTAATCTTGGAATACATATTCACAGAGAACAACTAGCTGACATATGTACTAAACCACTTAGCCATGAAAGATTCTGAATATTGAGAGCTGATTTTGGAATGCTTGAATTGGACTAAGTTAAAATGAGCAGCTAACCGGAGTAACCAGCTGAGTGACTTCACCTGTGGGGATGACCTTTGCCATGATGGGTGAGCTCACTTGGCAGGCCATCCACTGGATCAGCGAAGTCCACTTGACTGGTTGTTAGGAACAATTGTTTTGATGAACAACTCAGTGAAAAAAGCCCAACTTAGTAAGAGAATCAGCTGACTACTTGATAGTGAAGTCACACAGTGAAGGTTGTGTGAAATGAATAAAGTATTTATACATATGGAAAACTAGAGAATTATGGAGTATTTATTATTGGAGACTGATAACGCTCTAAATGGTACCAATAATTATACCTTTATTCACATCGAATTCTGCTCAAGAGAGGATAGATAGGCTCGTTATTATGTGGAATATATGTTAAATGCTAGGTGAGTGTTTCCAGGATCGTAATTCTGCATCTATGTCATTTTACCGAAGATTTGGTACTGTTTTGTCTCATTTTGTGTGTTTTATAGGATGTACCGAATCTGGAGCATTGGAGAATGGATCTGGACCAAAAGAAGTATATTGGGCCAAGTGATTAAAGTCCAAGAAGAAGCCTGTTGAAGAAAAAGGAGAAACGTTGGCCCGGTTTACCGAGGGCTAGGGCCGGTAAACCGGTGACTTATTTGACACGAAATTGATTATGCCGTATTATATATGTCGGTTAGGGTTTTAGAGAGTCTTAAGTCGGCTATTATATCTATATAAGGCCGCATATACTGAAAGCTTTCATATGATTAATATCTTATCAATTATATTCAATTACATTATACAATTTTGATGAAATAAAGTTATTCAAGATTTGAAGGAGTTATTTTCGGTTTTCTCTCTTCTTCCATCATCTCTAGCTTGAGTAGATCGAGCTAGATCTCCATTGTTGAAAGTATGAAGCTTTGAATGTTCCTTTTTGTCATCAATATGGTAGATCTGTTCGTATTTATGTGTTTTAGTTAATCTGAATGTTTAAAGACCCCATAATTTACTTAGAATAATCATAATTGAGCAATGTAGATCCAGGGATAGGAAAAACTGACCCCGGTAAACCGGCGGTCTATACCGGTTTACCGAGGCAATATTTTGAAAACCTAAAACTGGGATTCACTACAGCTACGTTGATCGACAGGTTTAATTAACAGTACGTTAGATCTGGCCAATATGCTTATTGTAATCGTAAACTGGCATGAAATACGAATAGTGAAGTGCTAAGTTTGGTCATAGTCTAGAATGGACTCTAGGAACGTGCTGATCAATGTCGACAGCTGTCTAGGCAGGTTAGTGGTCTGAGTTAGCGCTTGATATTGGCAATTCTAGTTCTTTATGCGTATGGGATATTACGGACCAATTAAGGAGGGTAGCTTGCGTATAGATTGTCTACTACCATTGTCGGAGTAGATATGAGTAGGAGTTGCACCCGTAGCTAATAATGATGATGATAATTAAAACTAAAGCTCGCGATTGATTTAAGGAAATTATGTGGGGAAGTAAACGTAACGATTAACTAAACCAAGTTAGTAGATCGGTGAGAAGAAGGAAAGAAATACCATGTTTGTTTCATGTTATTGTTGGTCAATGACCGCCTCTATGTTGCTTCTTAATTAGGTTAGAATTGTTTATAATTAAAGTTGCATCGTCTCTGTGGGATCGACCTTGACTCACATTTACTATAATATGACGTATCTAGTACTCTTGCTAGTAATATCGACGTTAGTGACTTACACGCGATCAAGATTATTTGGCGCCGTTGCCGGGGACAATGGCCAATTTTAAATATAAACGTTTTAATTCTGATTAAGAAGTCATTTTTATTTTATTTTATTTTATTTTATTTTGAGTCTTGAGTCATTCTATATCAACCCTGCACATGTTAAACTGCCAGAAAGAGAAATTTTAAGGCCAGTTTACCGTGGCTAACCCCCGGGTTACCGAGTCCTGAAAATTCAATATCTACCCTTGTGATTCTGTGTTAGTCCCTGTTGATTTTAGTTAGTAGGTCCGCAATAGCTGGGCTCACACCCAACTGAAGCGGAAGTTGCTAACCTTTTTCTTTGTTTTATTTTGTCTTTTCGCAGGAAGATCAGAACACTTCAGAAATTCGATCAAACCAGAGTTGAAAAAGAGCAAACAAGTCAAGCAATATGCCTAGGACAATATTGAACATCACACCAATTTCCATGAACCCTTGATCTGAAGCAAGAGAGCATTATGAAGCTATAAAGAAGCGGTTGGAAAAAGAGAAAGAAGCAGTCAAGCAAGAGCCTGAAGAGAACTTAAAGGAGTATAGTACGTATCGTCCAGGTGAGTTCCCTTGCGAGTTAATTGATATATCGTCTTCGGATTATGATTCTGATGATCCTTAAGAGGATCCTGACACGATGTTCTCTGAGCCTAAGGATTACCCAGACTCAGACACCGTGGTGAAGTTAGGAGACCCTGGCACGTTCCGACTCCCAATTTTTTTTAATGGTATATCAGTAAGATTAGGTCTCTATGACTCTGGATCGAGTTGCAACATTCTACCTTTTTCCCTCTGTCAAAATATTAAGCTTCCGGTCGTTATGATCAAACCAGGACCATGAACTTCGTTGATAGAACTAGAGATATGCCTGCCGGTCTGCTTAGGAAGTTCACGATTAAGGCAGGAGGGTTCAGTTATCCAATCGATTTCACGGTTATAGACGTACCAGAGGACCCAAGTGCCCCAGTTTTGTGAGGAAGACCTTTCTTAGCGACAAGTAGGGCAGTCATGGACTTTGATAATAGGGAGTTTACTTTGAGGATGAATAATGATGCTGTATCTTTTAAGATCTTAGAACCCTTAGATAATAAGCAGGAAAGTTGTAAGATGACATATGCTTCAGGAAAGGTGGAAATTATGGAAATAGAAGGGTATAAGTGATGTCGGGTCAAGTAATAAAAATACTCGATACCTAAATAACACGCTATAAAGAGAACTAGGTTCAATCGTAGTATAGTTAAACTAAAAATAAATTAAAGGCGGTCTACGACCAACAAATAATGTAGAATTAAAATTGACACAATAGAAACACAAAACCAAACAAAAGACACAACGACACTAAAACACTTATTTTTATAGGTTTTATAAATGATTAACAAACGGTATTGATAACGCTAGTAGCAATTACTCCCCCATGCTATGCAGATTGACGACGAGACAAAACAAGACATTTAAGATTAATTATTCTGACTACGGGAGTCATCCCCTAAAATAGATCTAGCTCCGGGTAGGCCATCTAGATCATCGTGTCTCCATTACGCGACTTCACATTTTTAGTCTCCATCTCATATAACTTCTGACACAATTACGAAACTAGGGATGCCGGTATAAACCGTAACCTCATCTAAGCAACATTCCTATGGTTAGGCGTACTTCTTAGACACCGATTCAATCTTTGTCCTAAGTAACAATCACTTTTTGGGTCTCATATTAAATTACGATGACAAATAATTAAGTTGATCAAGTTTAATTACTCGTTTGAATTACAAAGCAGAGAACCTGACGTAGTCGAAGCCGTTCACAGACAAATCAAGAACATCACAGATCTTGCTACCGGCGAGACATAGGCTCACCGCATACAAGCTCGGATCCGAACCGATTTTCTCATGAACGTCTTTTACGTCTCAGATCTACATAAACATGGGTTCGTAAATTAACTACATCACAAAATCAATACACAAAACAACTACTCCATAACGAAATAAATTAGATCTACGAATAAAGATTGCACAATTGAGTGGACATTAACCTCAAAGACGAGCGTGATTCCCACTCTTCGATATGATCTCTAACTGGCGATTCTAACGACTCCGTAATGAAAAGAACATAAAATAAAAATGCAACGAACTATATTGATAAAAGTATGGGAATATTGTATTTCTAGAGTGTCTAGAGTGTGTCTCAAATGAAATTCGTACAGCTCTATTTATAGGGGTTCAAGCTGATTTAAAGATATATTCCAAAATATCAAAACAATTAGAGATAACTCCCGGACGATCTCCAGAAAAAGCCGAACTCGCCCCCAGTGAATCAGGGGCTCCCTGCCAGCGAGTCCTCAATCTTCGGATTGGCTCGCTGGCTCTTGTCATGCCTTACTCTTCTTTTCGCGCTTATCCGTTTTCTATCTTCAATGCACTCCGAATTTGCTTTGATTTATCTTGTAATTTAATTTGTCCATTTGCAATTATCCTCCAAAATTATCTCAATCTACAAAATAAATATTTATCCTAAAGTAATTCATATTTAAATAATAAAAACGGATAAATACCAAATTATATCGTTTAAATCACACAACATTAAATAATCAATATAAACATGTGATTTAATATAAAATATATATTATTAATCTCGATTTAAGGACAATATTCATGATCTTTATGGGTATAATTTGACCGTCAACAATTACCCCCCACTTAGACTTTGATCGTCCCGAACAAAGCATCAATAAGTTATTCCCCAAGACAACATTTTTCATGGTCAAATCATACTTACACAAGAAACTCGAGTCAACTCATACCATTCATGCTCATAAGATATTCATTATTCACTACTCGCTATGAATCGAAGTGATGTGTGCATGTGCATTAAGTTTTATATATTCGTGGCAAGATTAAAGTTTATGCCAACTTCGCAGTCTTAACCTACCAACACCAGCATTCCCACTCCTTAAGCCTCGCAATGGGTAAAGACATGGTGCAATAAGCAAGAGCGTCATCCATAAGGTTTTTGGACTCGGAGACCGAGAAAATACTCAAGGCCTCTTAAAAATTTGAATTTCTTTGCATTTTTATAATTTCAAGCTTTGCCACTTCTCAAAAAAGAAACTTGCTTTAAAGGTAGAGTATGCATTGCAAGAATCCCTCTCTCACGGATTAGTGGACAGCATTAGATATTACCACAAGCGCGAGGCTACTTTGGTAATGTTACTACAAGCCCAGTGTTTAACGCATTGTTAAAACACAGATAATTTTCAAGCTTATTACTCCGCTTTGATGGCTAGAAGATAAGAATACATCAGCAGATAACTATTGACACTATGTCAGCATAACCAATCATCTACGCAATGTACACATAATTCTTCTTAGTTATTATAATTTGTGCGGTATTCGTCGATTCAAATTGAGTAATCAAATAATAAATAACTACTTGCAACAGTTGGCATGAATATCCTTAAGTTTACATTCACATAAGTATAAAATGATCACGTATTCATGCAACTTGGTTCATTTCCTATTAATTCCATGTATAAGAACTCACAATTCTAAGGGTACGAGATAATTAATTTGGCATTTGTTCAAAAAAATTTCATTTTCCACCGTTCCGTTCAATTTATTCCAATTATAACACATCATAGCTAAGTCTCCTACCCCCCACTTAAACTTGGCATTGTCCCCAATGACAAAGAAAAAGTAGAATCTAAGAAAAAGACTTAGCTCTAGAAACGGCTCTCATGTAGATGCAGAATGTAGGAGTAGTCCAAGCACGTCGTGGAGAAGCAAACAAAAACCTGTTTAAGCAAACCAAACAGAAACTCCACGAAACCGTTAATAACGTGTCAATGGAAGTTATAAAATAATGTGGCAGTAATCAGATATAGAATATCCAAAAACAGTTTAAGCCACTTTATTTCATACAACCAACGACACGGAAAACCAAAGAGTTAAAACTACAAAACTCACATGGCGGCTATTAAGGAAAAAAAACCTCGTTTATTCCGAACTTAGAATCGGAACATGGAGAGATGAAAAAAAACTGAACAGTCTCATGCTACTTTATTCAAACAAAACCAAAACAAAAGATAGTTTTCAAGAAATAGTTCTAAGGTTATAGTCGCCAGCTCGACTTAACTCAACGATGGTTTAATGATAGATGGGATCTTCAAGGGTGAAGACTTCCTCCTCCTTTCCTTGACCAAGACCAATGTAATGTTTCACACGGTGTCCATTAACCAAAAAAGTGGATTGATCCTTAAGGTTTAACAACTCAACAGCTCCAGAAGGGAAAACCTTACTCACTTGATAAGGGCCATACCATCGCGATTTTAACTTGCCAGGAAAGAGTCTCAAGCGCGAATTGTAAAAAAGAACCAGATCACCTTCCTTAAAGGTGCGGTCCAAGATTTTCTTATCATGAAATTTCTTTGTGCGCTCCTTAAATATTTTTGCGTTCTCATAAGCTTCCAGACGAAACTCCTCTAGGCGAGTTAATTCCAACAATCTTCTTTCTCCAGTCAAACTCTCATCAAAATTCAACATACGCGTAGCCCACATGGCACGGTGTTCAAGTTCAACTGGTAGATGACATGCTTTTCCAAAAACAATCTTATAAGGGGACATTCCAATAGTCGTCTTATAAGCAGTTCGATAAGCCCATAACGCATCATCTAATCGCAACGACCAATCTTTTCTAGTCGTATTCACAGTTTTTTCTAAAATGCGCTTTATTTCTCGATTTGTAACCTCAACTTGTCCACTTGTTTGAGGGTGATAAGCAGTAGCTAACTTGTGTCTAACCCCGTATTTAATCATCAACTTTTCAAACGGCCTATTGCAAAAATGGCTTCCATTATCACTAATAATGGCACGAGGGGTTCCAAACCGCGTAAAAATATTTTTCTTTAAGAACTTCAGTACAACTTTCGCATCGTTAGTAGGCGAAGCAATGGCCTGAACCCATTTGGACACGTAGTCGACTGCCACTAAGATATAGCGGTTGGACAAAGACGAAGTAAAGGGTCCCACAAAATCAATACCTCAAACATCAAAGAGTTCCACCTCTAGGATATTCTTCAGTGGCATTTCATTCCTTCTCGAGATATTTCCCGTCATTTGGCAAGAATGACAAGATCTATCATATTGATGCGCATCTTTGAACAAAGTGGGCCAGTAAAAACCACATTGGAGAACTTTTGCAGCCGTCTTGTCTCCTCCATAATGTCCTCCGGCCTCATAAGCGTGGCAATGTCTAAGGATATCATACATCTCCTCTTCCAGAACACATCTCCTAAAGACATTGTCGGATCCTAGCTTAAACAGATAGGGCTCTTCCCAATAATAGTGCCTAAGATCCTTAAAGAATTTCTTTCTTTCTTGGGGGTTGAGATTTGGTGGCAAGTATTTCGCGGATAGATAATTCACAAAGTCTTTAAACCATGGTTGTTTCTTCTCCTTCACAACCTCAACACGCGAAGATACTACTGCGCAATCATCCTTCCATGTATAGACGTGATGGAGAATAACTGTTCATCAGGAAATGTTTCTCCAATCTCGGTCATTGGTTCATTATCCTCTATTTGTAAACGGGAAAGATGATCCGCAACCAGATTCTCAGATCCTTTCTTATCATGGATTTCTACATCAAACTCTTGCAATAGTAGAATCCATCTCAATAACCTTGGCTTGGAATCTTGCTTGGCCAAAAGATACTTCAAAGCTGCATGGTCCGTCAAAACAGTGACCTTAGATCCTACTAAATAAGATCTAAACTTGTCAAAAGCAAAGATAACAGCCAGAAGCTCTTTTCCAGTAGTTGCATAATTCCTTTGAGCAGTATTTAAAGTTCGACTAGAATAGTAGATGGGCCTAAAGATCTTGTCTTTCTGTTGTCCTAAGGCAGCACCTACAGCAGTATCGCTTGCATCGCACATCAACTCAAAAGGTATATTCCAATCAGGCGCAATCAGAATGGGTGCAGTAATAAGCATGCTCTTTAACTCATTGAAAGCTTTCATGCACTCATTAGTAAACACAAATGGCACATCCTTGGCCAATAATTCAGTAAGAGGTCTAGAGATTAAGGAAAAGTCCTTCACAAACCGACGATAGAATCCCGCGTGGCCAAGAAAACCTCGCAATGTCTTAAGATTGGTTGGTGGAGGTAGTTTTTCAATCACCTCTACTTTTGCTCTATCCACCTCGATACCGTTCTTTGAAATACGGTGGCCAAGTACTATACCTTCAGTAACCATAAGATGACATTTCTCCCGCTTAAGCACCGTATTCGTCTCCTCGCATCTCTTCAACACTCTTTCTAGATGCGTGAGACATGAATCGAAATCATCTCCAAATACAGAGAAATCATCCATAAAGATCTCTAGGAAATCTTCAACCATATCAGCAAACAGAGAAATCATGCATCTTTGAAGTTGCGGGTGCGTTTCACAAACCAAATGGCATTATATTATAAGAAAATGTTCCATATAGACATTTAAAAGTGGTCTTTTCACGATCCTCGGGTGAGATATGAATTTGATAATATCTTGAGTAACCGTCAAGAAAGCAATAAAACGCATGTCCGCTCAGTCTCTCGAGCATTTGATCAATGAAAGGAAGAGGGAAGTGATCCTTACGAGTCGCATCATTCAACTTCCTAAAGTCAATGCACACTCTATGACCAGTAATGAGTCTAACAGGAATTAACTCGTTTAACTCATTGGCTTGCACCGTCAAACCTCCCTTCTTAGGAACTACGTGGATCGGGCTAACCCATTCACTATCAGAAATAGGGAAGATGATTCCCATTTCTAACATCTTAATAACTTCATCCCTAACCACATCCTTCAATTGTGGAGTCAATCTTCTTTGGGGTTGTGCAACCGCTTTCTTTGCAGGATCCACGGAGATTTTATGCATGCAAACACTAGGGCTAATGCCTTTAATGTCAGCTATTGTCCATCCAAATGCTCCGCGATATTCTCTCAACACTCTCATCAGCTTTTCTTCTTGTATTTCAGTCAAGGCAGAAGAAATAATAAGCGGCAAGGTCTCATCTTGAAGGAATACATACTTTAAATGTGCAGGCAGAGGTTTCAACGTCAGATTGATAGGTGGTTCTTCTAACGAGGTCTTTAACTTTTGTCCGGTTAGCTTAAGTTCAAAGAACTTATGCCATGTTGGTCTATGGTAGAATTTCTCAACCTCGGTAGACTTCATCTCCTCGACATGTCCAGGGGTTCCTCCACTACATCCAGGCCATATCACTTTTTCTTCCTCGCTCTTTTCATATGGAACTTCATCCTCCAATTCCAAGGTAGCCTCGAGGAAATCCTTAATATCCTCGTATTGTTGGAAGTCATTGACAAGCTTGTCAACAGAATCCAATATGAAACATGCATCCTCTTCATCATCAGGTGTCTTCATAGTGTCAAGCACGTTGAATGCTATTTCATCTCCATTAACTCTTAACACTAACTCTCCTTTGTAAACATCGATAAGCGTCCTACTAGTGGCCATAAAAGGTCTTCCCAAGATTAGGGGCACTTCGTAGTTAGCTTCCATATCTAGCACAACAAAGTCGACAGGAAACACAAACTTCTCAACTCTTACTAGCACATCCTCAACCACTCCACAAGGTTCCTTAACCGAACGATCAGCTAATTGTAAATTAATTGAAGTATTTTTAAGGTCTTTCATACCTAGCTTTTGAAAAATGGATAGAGGCATCAGATTTACGCTCGCCCCAAGGTCACACAAGGCCTTGTTCAAACACATATTACCTATTGTGCAGGGAATGAGAAAACTTCCCGGATCCTTACACTTAGCGGGTAACTTATATTGAAGAATGACTGAGCACTCCTCATTTAGGCAAATGGTCTCTAAATCTAGGAGTTTCCTCTTAGTAGAGACAGCTTCTTTTAAGAACTTGGTGTACTCAGGCATCTTAGGAAGTGCTTCAACTAAAGGTATATTGATGTGTAACTTTCTAAAAATATCAATCAACTTCTTATACCTTTTGTCATCAACCTTAGGCTTAGTTTTGCATGGAGGATAAGGTAAGGTTGAAGGATCGACATCAGTGAAAATAAGATACTTGTTATTATAAAGCTCAACTCTAGGGCCAGCAGGTTCCTTATAGGTTTCTTGCTCAGGTAATGTTCCGTAGGTATTTCCTTCCTTGCTTGGATCACCATCCTTACTCTCAACTACTTTCTCTTTCTCTTTCAAAGATGGTGGAGTCACCTCTTTCCCACTTCTAGTCATGATCGCATTCAAATCCTTAGGGTTTTTATCAGTGTTGCTCGGCAATCCTCCAGGAGGTTTAGTTGAGACTTGCTCAGCTAACTGTCCTATTTGGTGAGTGAGATTTTGGACTATGGCTTCTTGATTGGTCACCTTAGCATCGTTCTTCTGACAATATTGGCTAAAGTTAGTGGCTAACTCAGCCATAGATTTTGAAAGTTGTCACATATTGTCAGTAACGACATTGCTCAATTTTTCTATCGCAGCTTCCCAACCAAAAGTTTTAGTTTGCTGTGGTACATAGGTAGTAGGCGGTTTAGGCCCTTCTCCTGCGTTAGGGTCGCTATATCAGAATCCAGGATGGTTATGATTAGGCTTATATCCTCCCCATTGATTTCATTGTCTACCAATATAGTTGGCTTCTTCAGTTCCAGCATTCTCACTTTGAGGAATTACTTCGATTCCAGTACCTTTCTCTACTCTTGCCATCATCTCGTGCATTCCATATTGTTGATAACAGACAGTTGATCTAAGATTTTGGTAGATGCACTATCCTCAAATATATCAGCGGCCATCCTCACAGTAGCTATGTCATTGCCTCCCCATTGACTATTCATCGCTATTTGCTCCATCTTTCCTTGTGCCTCCTCAGGAGATAAAAGAACAAACGCTCCATTGCTGGAAGCGTCTACTCTAATTTTCTCAGTCTCTCTCAATACATGGTAAAAAGTTTGCATTAAAAGCCAAAGAAAGATATCATGATGAGGACACTTTCTCATAGCCCCTTAAAACGCTCCCAAGCTTGATCAAAACTCTCTCCAGGTTGTTGCTTAAATCCTAAGATATCCTGGCGTAACTTAAAGGTTTTTCCTAAAGGAAAATACTTATTCATGAATTTTTGCAACAATTGTTCCCAAGTAGTGATAGATCCAGCCTCTAAAGAGAGAAGCCATTGCTTAGCTTTATCTTTCAAAGTGAAAGGGAAAAGTTTAAGACGAATGTTACCCTCCGGGATTAATTCTGGCTTCACAATGCTAACGATTTCCCTCGAAATTTGTCACGTGAACACCAAGATCCTTTTTTTGGATTCCATGAAAAGTGGAATAGTTAGTCACCATTTGAATTACATTAGACCTAGGGTGATAGGCTTCCGCAGGGTCTTGCGGTGCTACGATAGAGGGAATGAATTGCTCAATAGTAGGTGTTGCATAACTCCATAAAGTATGCCTCGCTCCTTAAGCTAGGGCTTGGTTTCCATTATTAGCATTATTAACATTATTGGCATTATTAATAACTTCAGGATTAAGTACCTGGTTCGGATTGTTCGGAATGCCTTCCATTTCTGCCTCAGATTCAGAATGCTCAGAATGATCGGTTGTATGTCCTTCTTCCAATTCATGCTCGCTTTCCTCAAGATTTGGATCCTCTTCTCCTTGCTTAGCCAGTTCTCTAGCTAACTTCCTATTTCGCCTTACAAATTTCTCTATTTCAGGATTATATGGCTCAAGCGGTTCCTTCGATTTCCGAGTAGCGTACTATAATCTAATAAAAAAAACAATAAAACAATTAAAAACTTAAAAGGCTAGGCCTTTAACTAGACTATATAATAAAAAAAGAAACTAAAAAGACTCTAAAAATTATGAAAAATATGAAAACACAACGCAGAAACTATGTAAAACGAAACGGAACAGAAACTGCCCAGAAAAACTGGCTTGCTCCCAGCGAACAGAGAGCTCACTACTAGCGAGACCGGTACAGTCTGGGGAACTGTCCAGCTTTGTTTTACGACACTAATAGGTTAATTCTATGCTACGAAAAATAATTAAACAAACACTATTCACAATATTTACGAATCTACTTTTAATAAAATAAGCTATACTTGATTAATGACACGAGTCCCCGGCAACGGCGCCAAAAACTTGATGTCGGGTCAAGTAATAAAAATACTCGATACCTAAATAACACACTAGCAAGAGAACTAGGTTCAATCGTAGTATAGTTAGATAGAGTCGATGTCGATCCCATAGAGACTGCGCTTAAACGAAATATAACTTATTAAACTAAAAACAAATTAAAGGCGGTCTACGACCAACAAATAACGTAGAATTAAAATTGACACAATAGAAACACAAAACCAAACAAAAGGCACAACGACACTAAAACACTTATTTATATAGGTTTTATAAATGATTAACAAACGGTATTGATAACGCTAGTAGTAATTATTCCCCCATGCTATGTAGATTGACGACGAGACAAAACAAGACACTTAAGATTAATTATTCTGACTACGGGAGTCATCCCCTAAAATAGATCTAGCTCCGGGTAGGCCATCTAGATCATCGTGTCTCCAATACGTGACTTCACATTTTTAGTCTCCATCTCATATAACTTCTGACACAATTACGAAACTAGGGATGCCGGTATAAACCGTAACCTCATCTAAGCAACATTTGTATGGTTAGGCGTACTTCTTAGACACCAATTCAATCTCTGTCCTAAGTAACAATCACTTTTTGGGTCTCATGTTAAATTACGATGACAAATAATTAAGTTGATCAAGTTTAATTACTCGTTTGAATTACAAAGCAAAGAACCTGACGTAGTCGAAGCCGTTCACTGACAAAATCAGGAACATCACGAGATCTTGCTACCAGCGAGACATAGGCTCACCGCCAGAAAGCTCAAATAGGAACCAGATTTGCTCGTGAAACGTCTTTTACGTCTCAGATCTACATAAACATGGGTTCGTAAATTAACTACATCACGAAATCAATACACAAAACAACTACTCTATAACGAAATAAATTAGATCTACGAATGAAGATTGCATAATTGAGTAGACATTACCCTCAAAGACGAGCGTGATTCCCACTCTTCGATACGATCTCTAACCGGCGATTCTAACGACTCCGTAATGAAAAGAACATAAAATAAAAAAGAAACGAACTATATTGATAAAAGTATTGGAATATTGTATTTCTGGAGTGTCTGGAGTGTGTCTCAAATGAAATTCGTACAGCTCTATTTATAGGGGTTCAAGCTGATTTAAAGATATATTCCAAAATATCAAAACAATTAGAGAAAACTCCCGGCCGATCACCAGAAAAAGCCGAACTCGCCCCCAGCGAATCAGGGGCTCGCTGCCAGCGAGTCCTCGGTCTTCGGATTGGCTCGCTGGCTCTTGTCATGCCTTACTCCTCTTTTCGCGCTTATCCGTTTTCTATCTTCAATGCACTCCGAATTTGCTTTTATTTATCTTGTAATTTAATTTGTCCATTTGCAATTATCCTCCAAAATTATCTCAATCTACAAAATAAATATTATCCCAAAGTAAATCATATTTAAATAATAAAAACGGATAAATACCAAATTATATCTTTTAAATCACACAACATTAATTAATCAATATAAACATGTGATTTAATATAAAATATATATTATTAATCTCGATTTAAGGACAATGTTGATGACATTTATGGATTTAATTTGACCGTCATCAATAAGCATAGAGAGGTAGTCATAGAAACCGTTGTGCAGGAGTTCATGAGACTAATGCTGAGATAAAGAGAAGAGAAGGACCACGACAAGATGCTCACGAAATCTAGTCCTTCCGTGTTGCGTAGTGAACGCTTCTCGACGCAGAGGCAGACCTAGTACGCAAGCTAAGAGAGAGAGAGGCATGCTAGGAAGAGAGCTCAAAAAGGTTCTAGAAAGGTACAAACCTCTGGAGCGAAAGTTTGGCGAGTTAAAGCTCCAAACCCGGAATGATCGGAAATCTGAAGAAAGTCGAGCTGGCGACTATAAACTCAGAACTATTTCTTTAAACTCTTAGGTAGATTAGGAATGAATAAAAGTAGCTAGATGAAGGGACGAGCTTTTTTTCATCCTACTGCACCCTTAGGCTTGAAACCGATGGTTGTGGAAAGGTTCTTTTACTCGTTGCGGATTCTAGTGAAGTAGGTTAGGTTTTAAGTCGGAAATAGCAATGGAAAGAGTAAAATGATAGTCAATTTGAGATCAGAATTGAGCAGAGAGGTTGAGTATAGAGTGCAGAAAAGGCAGACAGAGAAATCCGGGGAAAATGTACCCCCGGTAAACCCTAGGTTACCTCCGCGTTACCGAAGCTGGATTTTTAAATTTCTGGATGTCAGTTTATAAAGCAGAATTCTTAGAGGCACGTGGAGGACACACGTTGTATCAGGCATTACTAGTCAGCAGAAACCGCCACCTTTTCCCCTCTTTTCAAATTTTTCATCCTTTCCCACACTCTACCATAACTACACCTCAATCCTATCAATCACCCCCTCAAATCCCTCACCCTAATTACTCCTCTACCTACTATCCCACTAAATCCTTCCACCTTCCATCAATTTTCCTATTTAAACCACCTCTTCTACCACCATTATCATCATTCCATCTACTATCTTCTTCTTAAATCACCAAAATTCTTCCATTTCTTCCTTCTTCATATAATTCGGCCACCATCACCACACTATCACCACCCAACCACTGTTGACGGTGATTTTTACGATATATATGATATTATTTCGTAGCAATTTCCTTCGTGTTTTATTACTTTTTATAGAAAAGTGAGGGTTTAAATGGAATATTGCAAGCATGCGTATTGAAACGGTTAAAGTGCAAACCGAGCTTATTACGTGATTTTATTAGTGATTTTTCATCAATATATATGGTTCTACATTTTGCACGTTTCTATTATCTTGTAGGTACAATTTGCATGGCAAGCAATGAGCTGAAAAGATGTTTGATTGAAGATTAAATGGAAGGAAGGAGATGCAAGTCGAAGGTAGAATGAAGATATGATGAGTCTGGACGTGTGTTTGCTCCATCCGTCCAGTGGACTGGCATCCAGAAGATTGAACGAGCGTCCAGGAGAAGTAACTTGATTCAGAGTTTTGAGATAATTGTTGAACGAGCGTCTGGAATTACATAGGACGGGCGTCTGATCCAGCTCGGCCCGACTCGAAGATTTCAAAGCATCTGGACTGGCGTCCAGCATCCTTGGACGGGCGTCCAGCCACCGCCTCAGCCTAAACCGACTTCAAAACTTATAAATAGTCGCGTTTTTCTGAACCCTAATACACACAATTCGATCCCTGGCCGCCCCAGGCCCCTTTGAGGCAACTTTTGCTGCTTTTTTCTGCCCCCATAAACATAATTTCATCTACTTCTTTTATTTATAATTTCTGCAACTAGTAGAACGATGGATAAAGGCTAGGCGATTTGAACAAGCGTGTGAAGCCAATCATGCAACGTTTTGATTTCAACTCTTTGGATGGTTTTGTGAGTTTTTATTTAAAGTTGTTTCTTTATTATGTTTTGTATTGATTATGCAATTTATATCGATGGATTGTTGCATGTGTGATTGTTTGATTTTGATGAGAATCATGTTAAACCCTAGATCGCCATAGTAAAGATTAGATCTTTAATCTAATTAACGAGAGTTACTAGGTTAAATTTCTAGGTTGCTAGATTGAGAAATCTTACACCTTTGTTATGGAAGCGTTAATCTTTAAGATCGAGAGATGAAAGATTAATAGGCGAATTATCTACGAGAGTAGGAATTCATACCTTTGATAGTTGAAATACATCTTTATTAAATCTTCACTAAATGATCTAGAGTAGAAATTGAGGGTTGCGGGATAGGTGGATCAATGCTTGTTCTTCGTTAAAATTAATTGAAATTATCTTTGTGCCTTGTCTTCATTGCTATTTTAAAATTTTATTTTTCTTTTTAGTTATAGAATAGATTTATTTAGTTAGTTTAGGTCCGCAACTATATTTCCTGGCTTGGGATTGACAACCCTCTGTCCAGTTTATTGTTTCTTCGTTTTCGTTTTTAGTTATTTTTCGTGACAATCCTTAGAAAAATTAAGAACTAGATAAACCTCGATTCCCTGTGATTCGACTCCGGTTGTAGTTGCTATACTACGATCCCTGCACTTGGGGTAAACTGGATTATTTTTATTACTTGTTTATTTTTGCTTAGATAAAATCCGAGACAAGTTTTTGGCGCCGTTGCCGGGGAACCGGACGGTTGTCTAGTTTTTATTTTCTTGTTTTATTTTACTTTTATTTCTCTTGTTATTTTTTTTATTTTATTTTTTTATTTTATTTTTTATTTTATCTATTATTATTAGGTAATTTTTAGTTTATGCTATTAGGTTTTTCGTCGTTAGGTTTCGTAGTTATTATTTTTCTAGTTTATCTTTTCTTTTCTGTTTTCCTGTTTTCCGTTTTTTCTGAAATCAGACGAGCGTCCATTTAATCCGGACGCCCGTCTAGTTCTTCAGGCAGACGCCCGTCCAATAATCCGGACGCCCGTCTGACCTCTTTTCTTTAAAATCTTTTCTTAGTTTTAACCTTTGATTAAAAGGTTAAACCACTTGATTTTGGTTTCGGTTTATGCAAACTCGAAGTCAACAAGGGCCACTACTCTATACCCCTGACCTCGAGCGGACCATAGTCCGACCAAACAGGCAGAGAATCCGTTCTGCAGTTCCTTCTGACTGGGCCGATCAAGACCTTGAGGATCGCTTAGCTGAAGAGATCGAAGATTTCATCATTATGGCTTCTGAAGATAGACGTACGTTGGCAGACTACGCCATGCCTGGCGAAGTCAAGGTCAACCCGGCTATCATCTTACCAACCATAAATGCACAGACCTTCGAACTCAAGCCTGGGCTCATTCAAATGATGCAACATGCATCCATCTTCCACGGGTTTCAATATGAAAATCCTCATACACACGTACACACATTCCTGGAGATATGTGGTACGACTCGCATCCAAGGAGTCAGTGAGGATGCGATTAAACTGAAACTATTTCCGTTTTCCTTGAAGGGAGAGGCAAAAGAGTGGTACAACTCTCTCCCTGCTGAATCCATTACCACCTGGGCTGGACTAGAAAAAGAGTTCTTAAGTCAATATTTCCCGCCATCCAAGACAGCCCAATGCTTAAGTGACATTTTCACTTTCTGCCAAAAGGAAAACGAATCGTTCTTTGATGCATGGAAGAGGTTCAAGTCTCTTCTTCGTAAATGTCCCCATCATGGTTTGGACTTGCAGAGGCAAGTCAATACGTTTTTCAGTGGATTGACCGAGCTCACTAAGGGCATGGTCAATAGTTCTTCTGGTGGGGCATTCTTGAGAAAGACACCTGAAGAGGGATGGGCACTATTTGAGGATATTGCCAAGTATAATTACGCCCCCTCCTCTCAAGCTATCCAAGCACCTCCTCCTCCTCCCAGGATCGAGGAGGTGAATATGCAAAAGTCCGATCGCCATGCCGCAAAAGCGTATGGCGCCTTCTCAATTGTCTTCTAATCCGATTAACCAGACTCCATCATTCCCACAGAACTCTCAAGTTCTGTATTTTGAACATTGCTGTCAGACTGGCCATATGGTTGGCCAGTGTCAATTCATTTCCCCTTCTAGTCATCAAGTTAATGATGTTCATGATTATGGACAAGACAATCAAGTCAAGTGTCGAATCGTGACAATATGGGGCATACATCTCGTTTCGTCCTATGAATGGACGAATGTCGAAGTAAACGCTTTCTTTGGCCAGCAAAACCAGAGATTTAATAATCAATTCTCTGGCCAAAGTAATCTTCAAAACCAGGGTTTCAATCATGATCAAAATTTCAATCAAAATTCGAATTTTAACCAAAGTCAGAATTTCAATAGAAACCCTAATTTCAATCAGAACCAGAATACTAATTTTTCCAATCAGAATCAAAGGTTCAATCAGAATTGGCCTAACAATTCTAATCCTGCATTGCAGAGTCGGTCTAGCCAGCCTTTTCCCCAGAACTTCCAAAATTCTCAAGGCCCCTCGCACTCTAATGATATCAAAGCTCAGTGGGACTCCTTTCGGGAGGAGCAAAATAGAACAATGAAGAATCTTGAGAGGCAATTGGCTGAGCAGTTAGCTTTCAGACCCTCAGGGCAGTTGCCTAGCTTTACGGAGAACCCTAAGGGCGGTCAGGTAGCTCAGACCGATTTAAATCATAGCCAATGCACTAACCTGGTACCTTCAATTCCGTATGGTAGAGAAGAGGCCAGTGCAATGAATCTGAGATCTGGTACTCAACTAAGTGGTCCCCCGAACCAGGGAAACCACTAACCCCTCCTGCCAGTGATAAGGCAGAAGGGGAAGTCGAGCACCTACGTTCCCCTTTTCTGCAAGAGAGTACTCAGGTGGCTGATCCCCTGACTAGTAAGAAAAGTGAGAAAGCGGTGAGGTGGAAAGATTTGGAAGATAAAGCTGTCAGTTCGTCCTCGAAGAAAGTCTTTTCTGAGAGCGATTTAAAGAAACTTCCATTTCCACCTAGAAAGAGCAACATCTCCTTGCATGAGGATAAGAAATACGAAAAAGTGCTAAATCTTCTGAAAAATACTCAGGTTAATCTTCCACTATCTGATGTTTTGGTTGAGATGCCAAAGTATACCAAGTTCATCAAGGATGTTGTTTCTTCTAAGAAGAAGTTAGAAGACATGGATCGGTTGATTGGTGAGGATTGTTCTATGGTAACCTATGATGATCTACCAATCAAGAGGGGTGACCCTGGGAAATTTGTGCTCACATTGCTGATGGGAGGCTTAGTCTTCCCAAATTCTCTATGTGACCTGGGTGCATCCATAAGTCTGATGCCATTGTCTGTCTATAAACAGCTTGGATTGAATGATCTTCCGGAACCCGTAACCATGAACCTTCAATTCGCCGATAGATCTTCCAAGAAAGTCGCGGGAATATTAAAGGACGTATTAGTTCAAATTGATAGATTTACCTTTCCGGTTGACTCGGTACGTCCCGGACATAGAGAAGGATGAGAATGTCCCCTTGATACTTGGAAGACCCTTTCTTTCTACAGCCAGGGCCCTTATTGATTGTGATGGTGGGCAAGTGACTATACGAGTCAGTGATCAGGAGGTGAGCTACAGTGTCTCCAAAGCTATTCAGAGACCCTCTGATTACCCCACCGGCTTCTCGATTGAGGATATGTCAGATGATTTCAATGTTTCCATGGAAAAGTAAGTCATGGCTGTTGCAACTGAATACGAGCGATTAGTTGAGAATCTGAATAATCATGGTGTTGTGAATCTAGAACAGTTAGAAGCTGAGTTTGATAAAGGATTATTGAAAGGAGAGGCTTTGAATGTGGGACAACTAAGTAAACTCGGTGATGTTGAGTTGAAAAGTGGAGATCTTAAATCAAGTTTAGAAGACCCCCTGCAGATCTGGTACTGAATCCGTTACCTAAGCATCTGAAATATGTGTTCTTAAGATAAGGTGACAAGCTTCCGTTGATTATTTCTGCCAAGCTATCTCGATTGGAAGAGATGAAATTGTTGAACGTCTTGAGAAAGAAAGAGAAAGCCTTTGGTTGGCAAGTAGGAGACATCAGAGGGATATCTCCTGACGTTTGTATGCATAAAATCAAGACTCAAGAGGGTGCAAAATGCGTTAGACAGCCCCAGAGGAGGCTCAACCCTCATATGCAAGAAGTGGTCAAAAAAGAGATTATCAATCTTTTAGACATGGGTATCATTTACGCAATTGCGACAAAGAATGGGTATCCCCTACTCGGTAGTTCCCAAGAAAGGAGGAATTACTATTGAGAAGAATGAGAAGGGAGAAGAAATAGCATTGAGGCTCGTTATCGGTTATAGAGTCCGTATCGACTATAGAAAGCTCAATGAGGTTACAATGAAAGATCATTTCCCCTTCCATTCATTGACCGATGCTAGAGCGCCCGACGGGACATGCATTCTATCGTTTCCCGGATGGATATTCGTGATATTTCCGATACCCATCGATCCGGTTGAACAGAAAAGACCACTTTCACCGCCCCTATGGTACATTCGCTTACGTGCAAATGCCATTTGGTCTTTGCAATGCCCCGCCTACATTCCAAAGATGTATGCCGGCCATCTTTGATGGGTTCGTTGAAAAGTGTATGGAAATTTTTATGGATGATTTTTCGGTCTTTGGTCAATCCTTTGATGATTGTCTCGATAATCTTGACCAGGTGTTATCCCGATGTGTGGAAAAGAACTTAGTCCTAAATTGGGAAAAGTGCCATTTCATGGAAGATGAAGGAATAGTTCTTGGCCACAAAATCTCAGCCAAAGGTATTGAAGTGGACAAGGCAAAAGTTAAGCTATCGAGAAGCTGAACTATCCTAGAAATGTGCGTGAAGTTAGAGGTTTTCTTGGACACGTCGGTTTTTATAGGAGATTCATTAAAGACTTTTCCAAGATAGCCAAGCCCCTATCTACTTTGCTCAAAGAAGACGTTGTTTTTAATTTCGATGATAGTTGCAAGCAAGCGTTTGAGGAGCTTAAAAGTCGATTAATTTCTGCACCGATTCTTATCTCGCCTGACTGGAATCTACCCTTCGAGCTTATGTGTGATGCATCAAACTATGCTGTTGGGGCAGTCTTAGGACAACGCCTTAAGGGAAAATTCCAGCCTATCTATTACGCCACTCACACACTGAATCCTACCCAAGTAAACTACACGATGACTAAAAAGGAATTACTGGCCGTAGTCTTCGCTATGGACAAATTTCGTAGTTACTTGTTGGGTGCTCAAGTGATTGTGTGGACTGATCACGCTGCTTTGCGATATCTCATGACAAATAAGGAGGCTAAACCGCGCTTACTACGTTGGATACTGATCCTACAAGAGTTTGATGTCCAGATTAAAGACAAAAAGGGCAGTGAAAACATAGTGGCTGATCATGTTTCGAGAATGTTGAATGAGGAAAAGAAAGACCCTGACGATATAGATCTCTACTTTCCTCTTGAGAATGTCATGCTGATAGACGATTGTGCTCCAGATGTTCCATGGTATTCTTCCATCGTCAACTACCTTCATTCCCAATATCTTAATCCGGAATTTTCATATCAGGAGAAGAAGAAATTCTTCTCTGATTTGAAGACATTTGTATGGGATGAACCTTACCTCTTCAAGATTTGTAAGGATGGATTGCTAAGGAGATGTGTACCTGAATCTGAGCAACGTGACATTATTGAACAATGCCACAGTGGACCTACTGGTGGTCACTTTGGTCCCCGGAAAACCGTTGCCAAGATCTTTCAATCTGGTTTCTATTGGCCCACGATCTTCAAGGATACGTGCTTTCGTAAAGCTTGTGATAGGTGCCAACGAACCGGAGCTCTAACAAGGCGTTTTGACATGCAATTGAAGCCCATTCTTGAATGTGAAGTCTTCGATGTATGGGGGATTGATTTTATGGGCCCGTTCCCATCTTCCTATGGAAATAAATACATCTTAGTCTATGTCGATTATGTATCGAAATGGGTGGAGGCTCAAGCCACTCTCGCAATGATCACAAAATGGTCATGAATTTTCTAAAGAAGAACATCTTCATGAGATTTGGGTGTCCACGTGCCTTGATAAGTGATTAAGGGACACACTTCTGCAACCGGCCACTAAAAAAAGTACTTGAGAAATATGGTGTCCGGCATAAAACTGGCACACCATATCATCCTATGACTAGTGGTCAGGTTGAACGAAGCAATGAGAGCTTGAAGAAGATCCTGGAAAAAGTTGTGAACAGTCATAGAAAGGACTGGAGTCTTAAATTGGATGATGTACTATGGGCATACCGAACTGCCTACAAAACCCCCATGGGTACATCTCCCTATCAGATGGTATATGGGAAACCGTGCCACCTGCCAGTTGAATTAGAGAATAGAGCGTATTGGGCCATTAAGTTCTTAAACTTCGATACACAATCATGTGGTGAACACCGACTGCAGCAGTTGCATGAGTTAGATGAGTTTAGACTCCAAGCCTACGAGAATGCCAGGATAAGTAAGGATAAGATGAAACTCCTTCATGACGCAAAAATCAAGAAGCGAAAATTTCAAGTTGGGGAGCAAGTGCTATTGTACAATTCCAGGTTACATCTGTTCCCTGGAAAGTTGAGGACACGTTGGTCCGGCCCCTTTGAAATTCTACAAATCATTCCTGAAGGTGTTTTAGAACTAAGAGGTCATGGTGACCAGCCGTTCAGGGTGAATGGTCAAAGGTGTAAGCATTATATCGGTCAAACCAAAGGTGTAAGCATTATATCGGTCAAACCAAAGCATTATATCGGTCAAAGTTTGATGAGTTTTCGCCCGATTTGTTTTCTGAGGACGACGGCAGTGGTCCAGTAGAGGAAGTTCTGGCTGGTAGTTGGGATATGGAAGAGCTTGAAAGGGAGCAACAGTTGAAGAAAAGACAGAGAAAGAAGAAGTCAACAATGGGGAGGATTAAAAGCGTTTGGAAAGCGATCAGAAACTTGACCCCATGTGTTAGATGCTGTTTCTGCAACCACACTACTGACCAGAGCTTACACGATGTAGTGGCTGAGAGAAAGGTTAAGTGGCCTGATCCAGGCTGAATTAAGAGATTGTCGAGCTAACGACATAAACCAAAGCGCCACTAGGAGGCATCCTAGATATCCTTTTCTATTTTAGTTACTTTCGTTTTTGTTCTTTTCTTTGATTCATTTATTTTAAGCCTAATTAGGTTGTTTTTTGAATATACCTCAGTTTAGCTTTGTTTGTTAAAATGGATTACGGAGTTCTGCCGCACGAGTTCCCATACATTAGTAGGATTCCACTTATCACTTTAGATGACGGACCTGGAGGGACGATTATTCTGGATGTAGATTACGACATTAGCACCCGCATCAGGACCGTTACCTATGTTATCATTGTACCCCAAGCTATGGGAGGTGGAGAGTTTAGTACAGTTCCCGCAGCGCATTTTAGTACGACCGTACACAATCCTTAATGACCCGATGCTGACTGACTTGATGCTAGTGCTGCGTGCTGAACACTTCAGAGGAGTGGATGTCGCTGGAGAGGATTGGTCTTTACAGGATGAGTACGATTTTCCTCCCGCGATTGATATGCTCCGTCGTCTGATCCGGATTGTGGATTGGGCGGAGATTTATGAGGACTAGCTTCATTAGGGTTTTCGTCGAACAAACGACGTTAAACAAAAGCGCTCGGTGGGAGGCAACCCACTATTTTCTATTTGTTTTTTATTCATTTTTTTAGTTTTTGTATTGTTTTATGTTCAAATAAAAGGTTAAAATTGGAATTAATGAAAAATTTTAAGTTTTTTGCTGAATTCTGCCTTGGACGTGCGTCCATGCCTTGAGACGCCCGTCTGATCTGTGTTTTCCTTGGACGAGCGTCCACTTTAACTGAATGCCCGTCTGCGCATCTCCCTCCAACTCTGTATTCGTTTTGAAAAGTGGACGAGCGAATGTTTAAATGGACGCCCGTCCAGTTCATTAGTTCTCCAGCTGAACGCTCGTCCAGTTTCCTGGACGCCCGTTCGGACCTGCATCTATAAATACCCATGCTTCCCAATTTTTATTCGCATCAGAAATTTCAAATAGCAAACCCGACTTTTTGACCCCTTTTGCCCTAAAATCCTTGATTCTACACCAAATTGAGCGATTCAAAGCTCCACAAACAACTCTCAAACCCCTCTTTTCAATTCTTCAAACCAAATCCTCCAACAAACAACGGTTAATTCGATTCAGTGACCTAGCTAGTGCGGTTTCTTTGAAGAAAAATCCGATTTTTGGGTTCGATTGTTCACTGTTAGGACTTCTAGTCATCATCATCATCATCCCTTCAACGTACTTGGTAAGATTCTATAAGCTTTTCTTAGATTATTGCACGTTTTTTTTTTTTGAGTTCGATCTTCGAGTCGACTCTTTTACATGAAATTTACCTTAATTGTTTTTTCTTCTTGTTTTGGTTTTCTTTCTTCCTTTGTTGGTGATCTGGGATGGTAATGGATGATAATGGATGGATTGCATTGTGGTTTTGATGTTGGTTTGGTGTTGAATTGTTTGGGAAATCCCGTTTGGACGATAAACGGGTGGTTTTGAATTGGATTGTGGTTTGGGATTGTTGTTTGTAAAGCCTGAGTTTACGATGGTACGTAAAGCGGTACAGAAACGGCATGGTAAGGGGGTTGCCAATGAACCTACTAAGAAGAAAAAGGTGGTAGACCCCACTTTAGTAAATCCGAACCGAGGCATTCGTATTGGTGAACGTCAAAATCCTCCTAAGGCTGCTCAAGGTCAACCTAGGTTTCCTTTAAGAAATGACTCTGAGTCGGGATCTGAAACTGATGATGAGCCATTAGTGAGGAAGAAGACTAGGGTGTCGGAGGCTCCAGTTGAGAGCGATGAAAATGAACCTAGGGCTAGAACCGAGGAAGCAACTGAGAGAGTGGAGCCGGCTAGACAGAATGTGAGACCTCCTATCCCTATTCCATTGGCTCGTAGGTTCATTAATCCTAAGGCTTTCGAGGTATATAATAAGCATTATGTTACGAGGACTATGTTGATCGAGAGAGCCGTTCTAGAGACGCAGGTTGACCCCTCTTTTGTGAAACTACTTACGGATAGGAAGTGGGGCGCATTGTTGAAGACTCCGAGGACTCCAGTTAATGCTACGTTAGTCCGAGAGTTTTATGCAAATTGCTCAGAAACGGATTTGGAAACCGGAGTTGTGATGGTAAGGGAAGTAAAGGTGTCGTTTACGCCTAAGGTTATAAACGAGAAGTACAACTTGGCACCTTTTGAGGGGTTCGACTATAAAGAAGCAATAAAATCTAAGCAGGATGCGGGAGAGGATCCGTTGGAGGATTTAAGATTGTTAGTGTGCCCGGATGTGCCGTGGACACTCAGACCGGGCGGAGATAGAAAGGAGTTGGTCACGACGAGTTGGACGGAGGATTGGAAGGTCCAATGTAGTTTGATTCAGAACAGGTTGTTACCTAAGAACAACCTGACTCATTTTCACATTGGTGACCTCGGGATGTTGTATGCATTAAACTTCAAGCTGAATGTTGATGTAGGACAAGCAATTTTTGACGAGATAGCAACGAATCAGAAAGTCTATGCTAGGTGTTTGATTTTCCCCCATTTGATCTATAGTCTCTATCAAGATGCTAGGGTTCTCGAGTACAAGACTGATCACAAGCCTAAGAATCCAAGGTACTTGCAGCGGGAGAAAGTGAAATCTTCTGGTCAGACTGAGACTGAGGCTGAGGCAACACATGAGCCTGGCTCATCTTCCGTACCACCTCAAGCGTCTTCCTTTCCTTCTTTGTCTCCATCGGTTCGGATGCGTCTGAGTATGGCTAATAGTATACGGAACTGGATGGAGGACATGAGAACGTCCCAGAACAACATCCTGACTATCTTACGTTGCATAAGTGAGGGCCGTCCTCCGAGGGACGACAGAGTCTTCAATTCGAGTACTATGGATTACGTTTTCTCTGACGACATCGAGCAAGCCATTGCGGATGTTCTTCATGAGTCTGAGTCGTCTTCTGATGTGGAGCAAGTTGACACGGCAGGGAGGACTACCACTACACCAGCTGGACCTTCTACTACTCCTACGGGTGGGGCACCTCCTGCTGGTGATTCTACAAAGACCGGCGTACCCGATTCTTATGTTTCTGATTCTAGATTCTGTATTTTTGATGAGATGCTTGTATTTTCCTACTACTTTTCCTTACTTGATTCATTGTACTTTTTATCTTAGCTACTGTCGGTTCTCGTTGCTATATTTTTCTCGATGAATCATGTAAGCCTTAAGGCATTTCGTCCTTTCATTTGTATTTGACGTTACTATGCTTTCGATTTTCATTGAATGTTTTATCTTTTGATCTAGTTCGATTTTACCTTGTCCTTTCGTTATCTTTCTTTTCTTTCATTATGGTATAATTTCCCTGTTTTCCCCGAGATTTTCCCGTGTTTGTCGAGTCGTGCAGGCATATTTCTAGTTGTTTTGTCGAGCTAGCTTTTACATCGCGTTGAGAGCGTTGGCCTTTTCATGCTCCGGCCTGACCAACGGTTCGAGTATCTATATGAATCAGCAAAGTATTTTGTTTCTTTTTACGTTCTGCACAACCTGAGGACATGTTGTGGTTTAAGTGTGGGGGAGGGGACTAGTTACGTGTATCTATCATTTGCTTATATTATGATTCTATGCTGGGAAATGAGCTAAATTTTTCAAAATTTTTGTTTTCTCCCGAGTAAGCAAGGCATATTTATTTTTTTGTTCGGTTTTTAATATTCATGGATGTTGTATACTGTATGTTTAGTAGGTTAGAGGTTTCACCCGACATATATTTCACGAGCCATGCTGAACGATGAGCTAAATTATAAAGCTATACCCATTTGGATTAGTGATTTTTGATTATCTTATAAGTATCTTGTGCTTAGTGCTAATGTACATATCATGGGAATTATAATAGTTTGTGTTTATAGCCAGAGTATGACATACTGTGAATATCTTAGGTTTGAATGTGATAAGCGAAACGTGACTATTGCTCTTTAAAAAGTATGTTTAAAAACAAATATGATGAAATAATTGGGTGTGTCGAAAGTTGGTCGATGATTTGAGTGCGGTAGGTCATATCTCGAATGTCCTATACCACCATGATGACCAAAAGCTCACGACAGTCAAAAAAAGCTGCTTTATGATTTGAGTAAGGTAGGGTATATCTCGAATGTCCTATTCTACTATGACGGGCAATAGCTCATTCTGACGTGCGTATATGTGAAGATTATTAAATCAACTTATATAAGGAATCTGGTATGAATTGGAATGAAAGACTTAGTTATCGTCTACCTTATCCCCAGTATAAACCGACAGATATGTTGTAGGGATTGTCCTCTGAGTATGTCAGAAAGGTCCTAAATACCTTCTATCATCCTTTTCAGGATATGTTACGTTTTGTAGGGTGCATGTTATAAGTGTCAATTATTTCTAGTTTGAATGGGTATTGGCTAGTTGCTTTGAATAAATTTCAAGTTTGGACTTAGTGGAAGATTACTATGGCTTTGCATACACACCGGGGTGAACCTCTAATTTATTGACTATGCGTTATATCTACTGAAGTATCTATCTTTTCCGAGCCTTTATCTTGTCTTGTTTTGCTCGGGACGAGCAAAAGATAAGTGTGGGGGAGTTGTTTAGGGTGATTTTATGTGATTTATAATGTTATATTTCGTAATAATTTCCTCCATATTTATATAATTTGCATAGAAGTTGAGTGTTTAATTGAATTATTGAGCAAGTGAGGTTTGAAGTGGTTTAATTGCAAAGTTGGATGAACTATTTGTTTTATTGTTGATTTTCTATTTATTTGAATGTTATTACACTTTGCAATGTTTTTATTATCTTGTAGATACACGAAATTGGTTCAAAAGAGGATAAAAAGATGTTAAGGATCGGATTTATTTGAAGAAAAAGAGATAGAGATGAAAATCGGATTTGAAGTCATACTGAACGAGCGTTCGAACTAGCGTCCATGCGGACGGGCGTCTGAAGAGTGAACGGGCGTCCAGGCTGAAATATTGGATTCAGAGTTTTGACAAATTTGCTGGACGAGCGTCTGATTTAACAAAGGACGGGCGTCTGACATGACTCGGCCCGACTCGAAGAGTTTTATGAGGACTGGACGGGCGTCCGAGCGCCGACTTAGCAGAACCGACTCTGAAACCTATAAATATGCGTGCGGATTTCAACCCTAGATACACATATTCAGACCCTAATTTGTCTAGGCGGCCATAACAACCCTAAGGGGCGGCTTAGCTTAGTTTTTCATCTTATTTTAGATCAAACTTTATGTTTTTCAATCTCTAGATTAAATCTTTCAATTTATGTACTTTATTCAAGAACATTCAAGCTTTCAAGTGATGTTTAGAGGCTAAAGGCTTTTGGAACAAGCATTGTGAAGCCATCCTATCAACAATTCAGTTTCGTTTCTTGATTATCTTGTGAGTTGTTCTTATCAAAGTTGTACCTTTATTATCGTTTTGTTCGTTTTTATGCAATTACATCGAGAGATCATTGCATGTTTGATTGTTTCATTTTGATGAGAATCATGTTAAACCTTAGATCACCATGATAAAGGTTAGATCTTTAACCTAAAAATAACGAGAGTTGATTAGGTTGAATTTCTAGGTTGCTAGATTGAGAAATCTTACACCTTTGATTTGAAAGCATTAATCTTTAGGATCGAAAGATAAAAGATTGATAGGTGAACTTTTCTAAGAGATTAGGAGTTCGTACCTTCGTTAGGTGAATCACAACTTGGTTAAAAATCATGAGATAATCTAGATAGAAATTGATTGTTGTAGGATTGGTGGATCAATAGCTTGTTCGTTTGTTAAATTATTGACTAAAATCACTTGTGCTAGAATTGCCTAGTAAACCTATAGTTTTTATTGCGTATTAGGGTTAGAATAAACTTAGTTTAGTTATCTTGTTCGTAATCATATCTTCCGGCTTTAGGTTTCGATCTTCTCATCCAGCTTTACTTCCGTTATTATCGTTTTTAGCTTTGTTACTTGTTAATTGCTTTATTTTGTTATAATCTTCTTAGTATTAGTAATTGTGACACCCTTAGGTTAATTAAATAAAAACTAGAATAAACAACCCCGATTCCCTGTGAGATCGACCCGGTATTAGTTGCTATACTACGATCCCTGCACTTGCTCCATTCATCTCTGACTTTTATCGTCCAAGTCTTATATAGTATTGACTTAAATAGTATATTATATAAAGAAAGAATAAAGTAAATCTTTTCCAGAATGGCTTTGACTTGTAGCAGCAAGATAGGCTGGCTTTCTTCCTGAGGCAAATACCTAAAAAAGGGTACCGCCAGCCACATAGCACAAGCTGGGGTATCTTACCCGACTTCGATTTCATAAGGAAATGCCTACAACTAAGTATATAAGAACAACACCGAAGCATCAAAGATATTCCAAGAAATCCTTGAAGTTCTTCAAGAACAACACAGAAACACAGAAGAGACAGAAGAACAAGTACAAGGAAAAGCATCTTCAAGCTAGCATTGAAGATCTTCCAAGAAATCCTTCATGTTTTTCAAGAAAGCCAAGAAGATCGAAAAGTGTCTTCAACACTCGAAGATCAAAAGAAAAGTCGGATCTCTTCAACAAGACATCTTCAAAACTCGAAGATCAACACAAAGACGAGGTTCTTCAACAATGCGTCTTCAACACTCGAAGATCAACACAAAGGAGGAGATCTTCCACAATGCGTCTTCAACACTTGAAGATCAACCCAAAGTCAAGAAAGGCGAGAAGATCGAAAAGCATTCGCAGCACAAAGTTGGTGAAATCATCAACACAATTGAAGAGTTGGTGGAATCTCAGAGCAAAAAGCTTCATTCATCTCTGACTTTTATCGTCCAAGTCTTATATAGTATTGTCTTAAATAGTATATTATATAAAGAAAGAATAAAGTAAAGCTTTTCCAGAATGGCTTTGACTTGTAGCAGCAAGATAGGCTGGCTTTCTTCCTGAGGCACATACCTAAAAGAGGGTACCGCCAGCCACATAGCACAAGCTGGGGAAGAAAACACAAAATTGTAAAAAATCGAATTTTATTAATTTATAAAATAAAAAGCGGTTACAATCTCTTGAATCCTTTGATTCTCCTATTTAATTGTTGAAAATTATTGGACTCCCGGATTTAGCGGAAGATCTTGAATTTGGTTGATTTCCTTCGGATATGGCGGAAGATTTTGACTTTGTGGTTGATTACTCCCGAATATGGCGGAAGAAACGGACTTTGGTTGATTCCTCCCGAGTATGGCGGAAGATTTGAATCGGTGGTTGTTCTCTCCCGGATATGGCGGAAGATCTTAACTTTGTGGTTAATTTCTCCCGAATATGGCGGAAGAATGTTTGATTTGGGTAGAGATTTGAGGCAGTGCTTTGACTCACCTTCGCCCTCCTGATTAGGTTGGAAGATCCTCGAAGCGGGTTGAAGAACTCCGGATTTCTTGGTGGATGATCTTCAAATGATGTTGAAGAATGCCGGATTTGATGGAGAATCCTCAAAGATTGACGAACACTTGAATGCTCTTTGTGCTCCCTAGATCCCCTCCTTCTTGGATAGCAATCCTCAGTGAGGGTATCTGCCGCTCGAGAGGTAGCACGGCTTCTACACCGTACACAAGCGAATATGGAGTGGCTTGAGTCGGAGTCCAAAAGGTTGTGCAATAGGCCCACAATGCTTCACCCATCCGCTCATGCCAGTCTTTCTTGTGCCTTGCAACCACCTTCTTCAACAAGTTGCATAACGTCTTATGGAAAGCTTCAGCAAGTCCGTTGGCCGGCGCATTATACTTGGAAGACTTGTGCTGCTTGAAGTTGAACTGCTCACACAACTTATCCACCAAGCTATTCACGAATGGCTTCCCATTATCTGTGATGATGTATCGTGGAACCCCATAGTGATATATAAGGTTTACCCGAATGAAGCGGACTACCTCATCTTTCTTTACCTGGCGTAGTGCAACAGCCTCAGCCCATTTTGAGAAGTAATCAGTGGCCGCCAAGATGTAGAGATGTTGGCCTGAAGACTTCGGCAGTGGACCAACCACATCCATTCCCCAAGCATCAAAGGGCCATGCCGCTACAGTTGGATGCAACGGCTCGGGAGGTTGATGAATAAAGTTAGCATGGAATTGGCATGCTTCACATTTTTGGGCGTAATCCATGCAATCTTTTACCATGGTTGGCCAATAATATCCCATCCTTTTGATACGGAAGTGGAGCTTTGGACCAGATTGATGGGCGCCGCAAATCCCGGAGTGAACCTCTTCTATAGCGTGAAGAGCTTCATCCTCTCCTAGGCAACGAAGAAAGACTCATTCAAAAGAGCGGCGATACAAGGTATCGTTGTGGAGGAAGAAGTGTGGAGCCCGACGTCTTATGTCGACTTTCTTCTTCTGATCGTCAGGGAGTCTCCGTGTTTTAAGTACTCCACTAATTGATGGCGCCAATCTTCTTGATCTATTTCATAAACACACACAACATGACTATCATTATCATCTTCCTCCTCTTCTTCAAAGTATGGAGGAACCACCCATTGCTCGCAGACGGGGACTTGCATCTTCTAATCACCGATTGCTAGTGTCGCTGCCAAATTTGCTAGAGCATCCGCTTGCTTATTTTCTTTTCCCGGGACATGCTCAATTGTGGCGTCTCCAAGGTAAGCAATGATTTTCCTTGCATAATTGCAATATGGGATTAACTCTGGGCTTTTTACATCATAGACCCCTTCAAGCTGGTTGATGATCAACTGAGAGTCTCCATAGATGTTCAGTCTGTATTGCTTCACATCCATCACCATCTCAAGCCCTAAGATCAAGGCTTGGTATTCTGCAACATTGTTGGAGCAACATTCCACCAATTTGAAAGAGTACGACAATACTTCTCCCTCTGGGGAAACAAAGACGACTCCGGCACCAGCTCCATCTCGTCGCGCAGCCCCATCAAAGTACATTCTCCATGGTGGAAGGACTTCAATCACCATGACATCCTCGTCGGGCAGATCGTCCGAGAGTTCATACTCTGCCGGGTTAGGGTGATCAGCCAAGAAGTCTGCGAGCACTTGCCCTTTGAGAGCCTTTTGAGACACGTAAACAATTTCGAATTGTTGGAGTTGGAGATACCACCTTGCCAATCTGTCGGACAACACAGGCTTGGACATGATGAACTTCAGAGGATTTGCTTTTGACACCAAATGTATAGTGTGAGCTTGAAAATAATGCTTAAGCTTCTGGATGACGAATATGAGTGACAAGCAGAGCTTCTCGATTGGAGATTATTTCAGCTCATGTGGAGTCATTGTTCTGCTCAAATAGTATAATGCGTTTTCTTTGCCCTTGTCGTTCTCCTGAGCAAGCAGTGCACCTACTGATCGTTCTTGCGCCGTGATGTAAAGGATTAGAGGTTTACCTTTAACAGGGGCTGCCAAGACCGGAGCATTCGACAAGTACGTTTTAATGTTTTCAAACGCCTTTTTGCACGAGTTATCCCATTCAAACGGAACTCCCTTCCTCATCAGATGGCTGAAAGGTTGGCATCTTCCAACGAGGTTTGATATAAACCTTCGTATATAGGCCAGTTTACCTTGCAGGCTTCTGAGTTCATGTAGGCTACGAGGCTCAGGCATCTTCATGATGGCTTCTACTTTGGACTGGTCAATTTCTATTCCTCGATGTCGGACGATGAAGCCGAGGAATTTTCCCGAGCTAACTCCAAATGCGCACTTTAGAGGATTCATCTTCAATTGGAATCTTCTAAGTCTATTAAAGACTAATCTCAAATCATTCAGGTGATCAGCCTTCTTCTTTGACTTTACAACCAAGTCGTCAACATAGCACTCAACATGTTGGTGTAGCATGTCATCAAAGATCTTTTGCATCGCACGTTGGTAAGTTGCCCCCGCATTCTTCAGACCAAAAGGCATCACTTTGTAACAGTATATTCCCTTAGGAGTTCGAAATGCAGTGAATTCTTCATCTTCAGGAGCCATTCGAATTTGGTTATACCCAGACGATCCGTCCATGAAGGAAAGAACTTCATGACCTGTGGTTGCGTCTACCATCAGCTCAGTGATTGGCAAGGGAAAATCATCCTTTGGGCACGCATTGTTTATGTCCCGGAAATCTACACATACACGAATCTGACCATTCTTCTTTCTCACGGGGACGATGCTTGAGATCCATGTTGGATACTTAACCTCATGGATGAAGCCCGCTTCAATGAGCTTGTTGACTTCTGCCTCTATGAGTGGGATAAGATCAGGCCTAAATCTTCTTTGAGCCTGCTTGACAGGGCGTGATCCTTCTTTACGGCCAACTGATGGACAGCTACCTTTGGATCAAGCACGGGCATCTCTTTGTACGTCCAAGCGAAGACATCCTTGTATTCTTGGAGGATTTTGTGGTATCTCCCTTCCTCATCTGGAGACAAAAGAGCACTTATGAAAGTTGGACGTGGCTCATCCTCGGTGCCAAGGTTGATTTCTTTTAGCTCATCCACTGTGGACTCGACCCCTTCTTCTAGCTCCCGGGGTGCTTCTTCAGCATCTTCTTCAATCTCATCATTTCCCAAGGTGATATGATAGACGGGAGCCTGTTCCTTCACTTCATCAAGTTCCACGACTTCTTCTAACATCGTTCTAGTTTTGGCAGGATACGAGGATCCAACGCTTTCTTCAGGCTGATTTTCTTGTCGTATCGGACGCACATCCTCCATATTGTTCTTGGCATCAGTTTTAGTGTAGACCACCGTGCGTATTTTAGCCTTCATTATATTTCCACAATGAACGAGAATACATGTATGACGCCTCATTCTAGACGGGATCAGGCTCTTAATTTATTTGGAGTCAATGTTTGTCATCTCCCTTCCGGAAGCATGCCTGTGTGTTGATCGTTTTCGGCTCTTGACACCCTTAGATTTTGGCGGGTTCTTGGTTGTGACCGAAAGCCTTTCAAAGACCGAGACACGTTATTTCTTGGGTTGCAACCTCTCAAACACCGATGGCCTTTCATGTAGAGGTTCTGGGATGTTTGATGACGATGATTCATCTTCAACTCCAATATAGTTATTGGTTGCCTTTCTTATTGAGATACGGACAGGCTGTGAGGGATTATACCCAGACCCTTTCAGGACCCAATAACCGGAACATTAGCTTTTGTGGATTTTGGCATTTCTCCAGATTCTTCGTTTTTTGCCCCCATTTTTAGAGCAGGGCTTCGGGATCCATTTGCTGCCTTTGCGAGGAGTTTGTAAGCAATAGGATCAAAACATTCCTTCCTTGTGGCTGGCAATGTTCCATGTTCTATAACCGGACCTTCTTTAGGACGGGTAAACCCCTGTAGAGGAGCATCCGTTTGTACGGCATTGATTTTGGGAAGTGGCAGCGTCAGTCCACTCATCGCTTTGGATTTTTGGTGTTGAGGTAGTGATGATTTTGTCTCTCCATGCTTGCCAACCTCCCTCTTATCTTCTGACGGTGTGGCCTTCTCCTCATCATCTTTTTCTCATGACTTGGAAATGCCTACTATCTTCAAAGGAGCTGGCTTCAGGTAGAATTTTGCATCTGCAAAGTGAGTTTCGGCTTCAGTGAAAGGTTTTTCATCAGCAACGACCTTTCTTAAAACATCATTGCGCCAATACTTAAAGCATTGATGAAGGGTTGAAGGTACGACTCCATTCTCGTGTAACCACGGCCTCCCTAGCAATATGTTGTAGGACGTTATGGCGTCAATCACATGGAACAGTGCACTTGAAGATAGTTCATCTATCAAGGTGTCAAGTCGGATCACACCAATGGCTCTTTGCCCCCTTGGTTGAATCCATGGATCATAAGGCGACTGTCGGAGAGTTCATCCATAGAGACACCCAACTCTTTCATTACTCGGAGCGGCAATATGTTGACAGTTGATCCTCCATCTAGTAACACACGATTAACTTTTTGCTCATGTGTGTATGCTGTGACAAATAGCGGGCGATTATGGGGTGCCGATCCGAGAAGCATGTCATCATCTGTGAAAGTGATCTCAACCGTGCAAGCAAGCTTTGCATTGTTTGAAGCCTCTTCCTCAGTCGGCAAATCTTCATTTTCCTTTGCACCATCTCTTTCTTCTGCGTGGACAGCATAACATAGGACAACTTCATCCTCTGAGTTTTCTTCGGTCGCCTCAGCTTCGAGGACTCTTTTGGGCATGTACTCTAATAAGGTGATTGGAGTACGAGGGCTTTTGTACTCGACCCCTTCAGGAAAGATGCTCTTCACTTTCTTGTTTACCTTCCTTTGATTTCATCTCAGCTTTCTTGCCCTTCAGCCTCTCTTTGGATTGGAAGACTTGGCATAATTCATCTTTGGTTCTGTTGGCTTGAAGTAGGGTGACTTCCTTTTCTTTTTCTTATGGGTCACCAGAATCCATCCATCATCATCTTGTTTGATGGACTTTGTGGCTCTCTTCTCTTCCGCAATGGCTCTTGTTTGTTTGCGAGACGTCCCGGACTCTTTCTTGGCCATGGGCAGAGAATCACTGAATTTGATCTCAACAGGGTCGAGTGATCCAAACTGGATAGTCATGCCATGACAATTCATTGGCTCTGCTACGGTGGTTTGATTTTTTCTTGCTTTCTCTTCTTCAAGCACAATCTTTCCTTCCTCAGCCAAACGCATAACTTTATCCTTGAAGACAAAGCATTTCTCGATGGGGTGACCAGATAATCGGTGATATTTGCAATAGTTGCCTTCATGAGCTCTCGCTGCATCTCCTGGTCGCTTTGTTTCTGGAAGATCGATGAGCTTTAATTTCAACAGTTCATAAAAAATTGCAGGTACGTCAGAATCGAAGAATGGATACGTCCTTTGTTGCCTCTCGTTCAAGGTAGGCCTGCGCCTTTCACTTTGTCGTGGTTCGACCTTCCTCCACTCGGGCTGGATTGATGCTGGGTTGTTAACTTTTACTGGAGCTACGGTGGTAGCGTTGGACTCGTTCTTCTCCATTTTGGGAGAAGCTTTCACAGATTTCTTAATTTCTTGTTTTTCTTTCCCCTTTCTTGGATCTTGAACAGGGGCCTGACCTCCATTGGCGTCAATGCTTAACTCCATATCATGCGCACGAGTGGCTAACTCCTCAAACGATCTCGGCAGAATCCCTTTAAGGATGTACTGCAGTCCCCAGTGCATGCCTTGGATGCACATCTCAATAGCGGAGGCTTCAGAGAGTTGATCCTTGCAGTTGAGGCTAAGGCTTCTCCATCTATTAATATAATCAACTACTTTCTCCTCTTTCCATTGGTGGGAGTTAGTCAACTCTACCATGCTCACGGTTCTACGAGTGCTGTAGAAGCGATTCAAAAATATCTGCTCCAGTTGCTCCCAACCGTCTAGAGAGGCAGGGGCGAGATCGGTGTACCAATCGAAGGCATTGCCTTTGAGTGAACGCACAAACTGCTTCACCAAGTGATCTCCATAGGTTCCAGCATTGTTGCAAGTTTCCACGAAATGGGCAATGTGTTGCTTCGGGTTGCCCTTTCCATCAAATTGCTGGAAGTTCGGTGGTTGATAACCGGCTGGCATTTTCAGATCATCAATTCTTTGGGTGTATGGCTTGATGTAAGTCTGAGATGACTTCATGGATCCTCCGAATTTGTCATTGATCGTCCCCATGATGAACTCCTGCAGTTGGGTGATAGGAATGGTTCCGTCGGGGGAGATCTTCATATTGCTTGCCACGGTAAAGGACTTGGAGCCTTCCTGGTCCTTGAAAGAGTTTTCTGGAGCAACCCTCAAGTTATTCGCTGTGCGGAAATATTTGGAGGCTTCTTGATCATTGGAAGTGACATCATGCTCGTCCTCTTCATCGTGCTCCACCTCTTTCCCCTTACTTGCTTCTCCAATGGAATCAAGTTTGTTGGTGAGCTTCGCAATTTGCACGTCTTGAGTTTGAACATAAGACGTGAGGGCTTCAATAGCCTTTGTGAGGCTAGCAATATGCTCCTCCAGAGTGGTGGAATTCGTCATCATTACGTCAGCGGCCATTGATGATGCGGACCCATAAGAAGTTTCCTGCGGGAAAACAAGGGGGATGCCAAACTCCTTTGAAATGCGCCGAGTGATAGGGCCAGAAAGTTGTCCCTGAGATGAAGAAACAGCCCTAGCAGCAGCAATCTTCGCAGTGGTATCCTTTGAAACAACCGCCTTCACAGCGGCAACTTTTGGTGCCATTTGTTCTTGATTTCTTGGAAAAGGAGAGATGAAAGGAGAGATCGGTGAACGTTCGTTTGCGGCAAGCTCAAGCTGAGGAATATGTTACCATACAAACACGCGTTTGGCCACATACAAATGCGCGTTTGTCAAATTGGTATTTGATACATGAAGTTGGCTTAAATGACGAACGAGCGTCAAATTACCCTCAAACGAGCGTTTGGATGGGTTCAGCTCGAATTCAAGAAAGCTCATATAGGACAAACGAGCGTTCAAGGAAGCATAGACGCTCGTTCATTGAAGAACAAACCCAAAACGTCATCAGGATCACCAGGCGAACGAGCGTTCACCATAAGGCAAACGCTCGTTTGCCCTCGGTAGCAGCAAAAATCAACCCTACACTATAAATACACAGCTCATTCAGCACTTTGACAACCTTTGTCGACTTTAGATAGTTTTTGGGCGATTTCTCTGCGGTTTTAGTGTAGGTTGATCATATTTTGATCCGTTGATTCTCTAGATAACACCCGTTGATTCTAAACACTTTCTATAGATTAGTTTTCCATTACAATTCCAAAGATTCAACTTTTAGATTGTTTTTTACTTCGATATTTTGTGGATCAGTTTTCCGGCAGTTTTTTTGATAATGATTTCTCTTTTATTTATTGTCCTTAGTTTAATTTCTGCTTTTAATTCCGTTTCTAGCATAATCATGAGTAGATAATCCGTTGTGTAGCCGAAAATTATGTGAAAGCGAGTGAAAACCCTGAGGGGGATGAGATAGGGAGTTGTGTAATGCGTAATATCTTGTTTAAACGATCAATCCACGTCCTAAAACTTATTATAACAGCTTTGAATTAGAGTAGCTACCTAGTTCACTCACACAATTGAACTTATAGATGCATTTTGCGGTGAGATGTGGGAAAAGGGGTTTTGGGATCGTTGCGTAGATTCGGCCTAGTTGTTAGGACCGTTTCCAATACAGAGGTTTGTCATCGTTGTTCAAGCGAATCTAGAGCGTAATCATGTTAGGTTAATCAGTTTTCTAAAGGGAGAATTAATTAACTTCACATAGGGTTGTTAGATCGAGTTGTTCAGTCTAATCACTAGAATTAGGAGTTGGGACCCGTGGATGTCGTTAAACTACATTGGATAGGTAGGTCGGTTAAGACACGCTCCCTGTTAAGTCCTTCTTAAGGGGTAAAAGTAACTCATGGGATCATAGTTCAGCTATACCCTTTAATACCTAGAAGTAAACTTGTTAGTATAATCTTTATTTCTGCATTAGTACAATATCTTCCACCATCATTTTGGCCTGAACTAAGTTCTATGTCAGCATTGCTACTTAGGCATTACTCCTTGCGAATTTGACCTTGTGACCACGATACTCCCATTGACCCGATACTCTGTCGGTGAAAGTTAGCGGTTAAGTATTTTTCTATCAGTGATCCACAAGCAAACTAACACAGTTGTACTTGTAGGAAAAAGAGAAGACAACATGTATGTTGTGGATTGGAAAACAACAAAATTAGAAACATGTCTACTAGTAAAGCACAAGCAATCACCTAGTTGGATCTGGCACAGAAGACTCAATCATCTGAAATTCAAGACAATCAACAAACTATGAAAAAACAAACTTGTGGAAGGCTTACCTGATTTAAAATTCAAAAAGGAGAGCTTGTGTGATGCATGTCAAAAAGGTAAGCAAATAAAAAGCTCATTCAAGTCAAAGCCACACCAGTCAAAAAACAAGAATTCTACAACTTCTACACATGAATTTATTTGGTCCAGTTACACCAGTAAGTGTAAGTGGCAAGGAGTAAACATTAGTGGTGGTAGATGACTTCTCCAAATTTGGACTATATTCTTGAACAAGAAGAAAAAGACAGTCAACAAACTTCCAGATCTATTAAGAAGACAAAGGAACATAATTTCTAAATGAAGCAATTAGACGTTACTGTGAAGAAAATGGAGTGACACACCAACTATCTGCAGCAGGAACTCCCAACAAAATAGAGTAGCAGAAAGAAAAAATAGAACCCTAAAAGAGGCTGTCAGATCAATGATAGCAGAAGCAAGTTTACCAAAGAGGTTTTTGGCAGAAGCAACAAACACAACATGCTATACAGAAAATAGATAAATCATCAACAAATACAATGGCAAAACATCCTATGAAATATGGAATGATATAAGACCAAACATATCTCACTTACATATGTATGGAGCAAAATGTTTTGTCTTAAAAATGAATCATCTAAGTACTTTTGATGAAAAAGCTGATGAGGCAATCTTTATGGGATACTCAGACACAAGCAAAGCTTTCAGAGTACTAAACAAAAGAACATTGGTGATTGAAGAATCAATTCATGTAGTGTTTGATGAGCCGAACACCGGGTGAAGATATACACACTCCAGAAGATGAAGTGACACAAAAACAAGTTTCTGAACCAGCTTACATATAAGAAGAAGTACCAGCTGCTGCACTAGATCACTCAGCTGAAGAACAAGAAGATGCACCAGTGGAGACACCAGCTGATACAGTAGAGACACCGGCTCAGACACAACCCCAACCTGATATCAACAAGCTCACATATCATCTAGTTGAACAAGTTACTGGAGATGTAAATACAGGTGTATGAACCAGAAGGCAATTGGAAAGAATTCTAACTTGTTTTCTGTCACAGGTTGAACCTAAGACAATAGATGATCCAATCCAAGATGCTGATTGGATAACTTCAATGCAAGAATGACTCAATGAATTTGAAATAAATGAAGTTTGGGAACTTGTGGATAGACTAGACTTGGGAAATATCATTGGAACCAAATGGGTATTCAGAAACAAAATGGATGAACAAGGAGAAATTGTCAGAAACAAGGCAAGACTTGTAGCAAAAGGTTACTCACAAGCAGAAGGCATAGATTATGATGAAACACTTGAACCGGTAGCAAGATTTGAAGCAATCAGGCTGTTCCTGGCATTTGCAGCTCACAAAGACATCAATGTCTACCAAATGGATGTGAAAAGTGCATTCCTAAATGGACTACTAGAAGAAGAAGTATATGTAGAGCAATACCCTGGATTCCAGATCAAAGGAAAGTAAGATAAAGTGTACAAACTCAAGAAAGCACTTTATGGACTAAAAGAAGCACCCAGAGCTTGGTATGAGACACTATCTCAATTCTTGATTAATAATGGATTCAGCAAAGGCACAATAGACAAGACTCTATTCAAATTGATAGATGGATCAAGCACTTTATTAGTCCCAATATATGTGGATGATATAATATTTGGATCAGAAGATGAAAAGTTATGTGAAAAGTTAGAAAATTTGATGAAGAGAAAATTCCAGATGAGTATGATGGGAGAACTCAACTACTTCCTTGGATTGCAAGTGAAATAGATGAAAGATGGAATCTTTATAAATCAAGCCAAATACACCAAGGATCTTATAAACAAATATGCTATGGACACCCGTGGAATATTTGGAACACCAATATGTGCAGGAGTTATCCTTGGAAAAAATGAAAATGGAAAGGATGTTGACCAGAAACTTTACAGTGGCATAATTGGATCACTGCACTACTTATCTGCTAGCAGACCAGATATAGCATTTATAGTCGGAGTGTGTGCAAGATTCCATCTCAACAAAATGAACATCTACTAGCAGCTAAGAGAATTATCAAATACCTGAAGCACACAATGAATGTGGGGATTTTGTATCCAAGAGATGGAGGATTCAAGTTGCTATGCTACTCTGATTCAAATTATGCAGGATGCAAATTTGATAGAAAAAGTAATTATGGGACTTGTCAGATGCTAGGTGTTAAGGGTCAAATTGTATAATTTATAACGATATATTTTATATAAAATTCCCCTATATTCGTATTATTTTCATAGAAATCGAGGCTTATATTTAAATATTGAGCAAATGATATTTTTAATGAGTAAACTTCAAAATGTAACAAATTATGTGATTTAATTGATGATTTATTGTTAATTTGGAATTATATTACATTTTGGTATCATTTGATCATTATTTAGGAGCCTACAAGTGTTCAAGCTTGGAAGTGACAAGTGGCAAAAGGATAAGATCAAGGAGGACAAGTCATGAATCATCTAGAATATGCAAGAGATAAGGTTTGTTGCAAAAGATAAGGATTGTTTGTTAAGAGATAAGGACACAGAATCATCGGATCAGCTCAGCACAGGTGAAACTGGAGTTTGGAAGCCCAAACTGGCGTTTGAGAGATAGAACTGGCGTTCCAGAGGAGCATAAAGCGATGCGAGAGCTCGGAAGACACCGGAACCGGCGTTCCACGGCCCGGGCCGGCGTTCAAGATCTCTGCCACTGATTTCCTATAAATACCAGCAGATCCCAAACCCATTCATTATTCGACATTTTACATCAGAAAACACTCGGAGCGGCCGCGGTCTTTTCGGGAGCTTTCAAGGCCGGTCACCCGAGCCTTATGCTCGGGTGATCCGGGGTTAGATTAGGCTTCTTTCCTTTGTTTTGCTTGTTGATTCATGGAGCTCAAACTATTGTATCAAACCCCGTGAGTTTGTTCGCAATTAATTCAGTCCCTCGTTTTATCTTCATGATTTATGATTCGTTTTGTATCTTTTCTATGCAATTATCATGCTATTGTGTGATTAGATCGAAAGATTGGTTGCTAACTGTTGTCTAACGTGATGAGAATCTTTGTTAGGCTAGATCACCATAGAAAATATGTGATTTTTAACCTTGACATAACGAAAGTTGATAGGTTGATTATCTAGGTTATTAGATTGAAAGATCTTACACCTTGTTTTGTATGCGTTAATCTCTATAGATCGAAAGATGATGAGATTGATAGGCGAATTACTACGAAAGTAGGATTCATACCTTTGTAAGGTGAAACCACAATTCGAGTTAAGATCATGAGGTGAACTAGGATTGAAATTACATGGTTTGCGCATTGTTTGATTTCATGTTTCCTGAGTTTAGGTCTTTTTTATGTTTTCCTTAGCTTTAGGACTGTTCCTATCTTCTGTGATTTTCTTGTTTGTTTGTTCTTAGTTATGTGTTTCCTGGCTTTGGACTAAAAATCCTCTGTCCAGTTTATTTTCTGCTTTAGTTTAGGTTTAGTAATAACTAGTAGTAACAATTGGAAAGATTAATAAAGTTAGATTCAACAACCCAATTCCCTGTGGATCGACCCCTTACTTATCTCGCTATACTAGCAACTACCCGGTATTTGGCCGGTTAGGAGTTAGTTTTGCATCTAAGTATGGGTTTATAAATTTTCTTTTGTTTAAATGATGCAAAATCTCTCTCAAACACTAGGCAGTAGACTAATATCATGGTACAGTAAAAAGCACAACTCTATAGCTACTTCAACAGTTGAGACATAATATATATAAGCAGGTAGCTGTTGTGCACAAGTACTTTGGATAAGATGGCAGCTAAGAGATTATGGAGTATAGGAGAAGACGATTCCCATTATGTGTGATAACACAAGTGCAATATAAATCACAGAAAATCCGGTACTTCATTCAAGAACAAAACACATTGATGTGAGCACCACTTTATTAGAGACCATGTTGAAAAAGGTGATGTAATCTTGGAATACATATCACAGAGAACAACTAGCTGACATATGTACTAAACCACTTAGTCATGAAAGATTCTGAATATTGAGAACTGATTTGGGAATGCTTGAATTGGACTAAGTTAAAATGAGCAGCTAACCGGAGTAACCAGCTGAGTGACTTCACCTGTGGGGATGACCTTTGCCATGATGGGTGAGCTCACTTGGCAGGCCATCCACTGGATCAGCGAAGTCCACTTGACTGGTTGTTAGGAACAATTGTTTTGATGAACAACTCAGTGAAAAAAGCCCAACTTAGTAAGAGAATCAGCTGACTACTTGATAGTGAAGTCACACAGTGAAGGATGTGTGAAATGTAATAAAGTATTTATACATATGGAAAACTAGAGAATTATGGAGTATTTATTATTGGAGACTGATAACGCTCTAAATGGTACCAATAATTATACCTTTATTCACATCGAATTCTGCTCAAGAGAGGATAGATAAGCTCGTTATTATGTGGAATATATGTTAAATGCTAGGTGAGTGTTTCCAGGATCGTAATTCTGCATCTATGTCATTTTCCCGAAGATTTGGTATTGTTTTGTCTCATTTTGTGTGTTTCATAGGATGTACCGAATCTGGAGCATTGGAGAATGGATCTGGACCAAAAGAAGTATATTGGGCCAAGTGATTAAAGTCCAAGAAGAAGCCTGTTGAAGAAAAAGGAGAAACGTTGGCCCGGTTTACCGAGGGCTAGGACCGGTAAACCGGTGACTTATTTGACACAAAATTGATTATGCCGTATTATATATGTCGGTTAGGGTTCTAGAGAGTCTTAAGTCGGCTATTATATCTATATAAGGCCGCATATACTGAAAGCTTTCATATGATTAATATCTTATCAATTATATTCAATTACATTATACAATTTTGATGAAATAAAGTTATTCAAGCTTTCAAGGAGTTATTTTCGGTTTTCTCTCTTCTTCCATCATCTCTAGCTTGAGTAGATCGAGCTAGATCTCCATTGTTGAAAGTATGAAGCTTTGAATGTTCCTTTTTGTCATCAATATGGTAGATCTGTTCGTATTTATGTGTTTTAGTTAATCTGCATGTTTAAAGACCCCATAATTTACTTAGAATAATCTTAATTGAGCAATGTAGATCCAGATATAGGAAAAGCTGACCCCGGTAAACCGGCGGTCTATACCGGTTTACCGAGGCAATATTTTGAAAACCTAAAACTGGGATTCACTACTGCTATGTTGATCAACAGGTTTAATTAACAGTAGGTTACATCTGGCCAATCTGCTTATTGTAATCGTAAACTGGCATGAAATACGAATAGTGAAGTGCTAAGTTTGGACATAGTCTAGAATGGACTCTAGGAACGTGCTGATCAATGTCGACAGCTGTCTAGGCAGGTTAGTGGTCTGAGTTAGCGCTTGATATTGGCAATTCTAGTTCTTTATGCGTATGGGATATTATGGACCAATTAAGGAGGGTAGCTTGCGTATAGATTGTCTACTACCATTGTCGGAGTAGATATGAGTAGGAGTTGCACCCGTAGCTGATAATGATGATGATAATTAAAACTAAAGCTCGCGATTGATTTAAGGAAATTATGTGGGGAAGTAAACGTAACGATTAACTAAACCAAGTTAGTAGATCGGTGAGAAGAAGGAAAGAAATACCATGTTTGTTTCATGTTATTGTTGGTCAATGACCGCCTCTATGTTGCTTCTTAATTAGGTTAGAATCGTTTATAATTAAAGTTGCATCGTCTCTGTGGGATCGACCTTGACTCGCATTTACTATAATACGACGTATCTAGTACTCTTGCTAGTAATATCGACGTTAGTGACTTACACGCGATCAAGATTTTTTGGCGCCGTTGCCGGGGACAATGGCCAATTTTAAATATAAACGTTTTAATTCTGATTAAGAAGTCATTTTTAATTTATTTTATTTTATTTTGAGTCTTGAGTCATTCTATATCAACCCTGCACATGTTAAACTGCCAGAAAGAGAAATTTTAAGGCCAATTTACCGTGGCTAACCCCCGGGTTACCGAGTCCTGAAAATTCAATATCTAAACAACCCTTGTGATTCTGTGTTAGTCCCTGTTGATTTTAGTTAGTAGGTCCGCAATAGCTGGGCTCACACCCAACTGAAGCGGAAGTTGCTAACCTTTTTCTTTGTTTTATTTTGTCTTTTCGCAGGAAGATCAGAACACTTCAGAAATTCGATCAAACCAGAGTTGAAAAAGAGCAAACAAGTCAAGCAATATGTCTAGGACAATATTGAACATCACACCAATTTCCATGAACCCTTGATCTGAAGCAAGAGAGCATTATGAAGCTATAAAGAAGCGGTTGGAAAAAGAGAAAGAAGCGATCAAGCAAGAGCCTCGAAGAGAACTTAAAGGAGTATAGTACGTATCGTCCAGGTGAGTTCCCTTGCGAGTTAATTGAAATATCGTCTTCGGATTATGATTCTGATGATCCTTAAGAGGATCCTGACACGATGTTCTCTGAGCCTGAGGATTACCCAGACTCAGACACTGTGGTGAAGTTAGGAGACCCTGGCACGTTCCGACTCCAAATTTTTTTAATGGTATATCAGTAAGATTAGGTGTCTATGATATTGGATCGAGTTGCAACATTAATCTACCTTTTTCCCTCTGTCAAAATATTAAGCTTCCGGTCGTTATGATTCAAACCAGGACCATGACCTTCGTTGATAGAACTAGAGATATGCCTGCCGGTCTGCTTAGGAAGTGCACGATTAAGGCAGGAGGGTTCAGTTATCCAATCGATTTCATGGTTATAGACGTACCAGAGGACCCAAGTGCCCCAGTTTTATGAGGAAGACCTTTCTTAGCGACAAGTAGGGCAGTCATGGACTTTGATAATAGGGAGTTTACTTTGAGGATGAATAATGATGATGTATCTTTTAAGATCTTAGAACCCTTAGATAATAAGCCGGAAAGTTTTAAGATGACATATGCTTCAGGAAAGGTGGAAATTATGGAAATAGAAGGGTATAAGTGATGTCGGGTCAAGTAATAAAAATACTCGATACCTAAATAACACACTAGCAAGAGAACTAGGTTCAATCATAGTATAGTTAGATAGAGTCGAGGTCGATCCCACAGAGACTCGGCTTAAACGAAATATAACTTATTAAACTAAAAACAAATTAAAGGCGGTCTACGACCAACAAATAACGTAGAATTAAAATTGACACAATAGAAACACAAAACCAAACAAAAGACACAAAGACACTAAAACACTTATTTTTATAGGTTTTATAAATGATTAACAAACAGTATTGATAACGCTAGTAGTAATTACTCCCCCATGCTTTGTAGATTGACGACGAGACAAAACAATACATTTAAGATTAATTATTCTGACTACGGGAGTCATCCTCTAAAATAGATCTAGCTCCGGGTAGGCCATCTAGATCATCGTGTCTCCATTACGCGACTTCACATTTTTAGTCTCCATCTCATATAACTTCTGACACAATTACGAAACTAGGGATGCCGGTATAAACCGTAACCTCATCTAAGCAACATTCCTATGGTTAGGCGTACTTCTTAGACACCGATTCAATCTCTGTCCTAAGTAACAAACACTTTTTGGGGCTCATGTTAAATTACGATGACAAATAATTAAGTTGATCAAGTTTAATTACTCGTTTGAATTACAAAGCGAGAGAACCCGACGTAGTCGAAGCCGTTCACGTACAAATCAAGAACATCACATATCTTGCTACCAATGACATAGGCTCACCGCCGCAAAGCTCGGATCCGAACCGGTTTGCTCGTGAAACGTCTTTTACGTCTTTTACGTCTCAGATCTACATAAACATGGGTTCGTAAATTAACTACATCACAAAATCAATACACAAAACAACTACTCCATAACGAAATAAATTAGATCTACGAATAAAGATTGCACAATTGAGTGGACATTACCCTCAAAGACGAGCGTGATTCACACTCTTCGATATGATCTCTAACTGGCGATTCTAACGACTCCGTAATGAAAAGAACATAAAATAAAAAAGCAACGAACTATATTGATTAAAGTTTTGGAATATTGTATTTCTAGAGTGTCTAGAGTATGTCTCAAATGAAATTCGTACAGCTCTATTTATAGGGGTTCAAGCTGATTTAAAGATATATTCCAAAATATCAAAACAATTAGAGATAACTCCCGGCCGATCTCCAGAAAAAACCGAACTCGCCCCCAGTGAATCAGGGGCTCCCTGCCAGCGAGTCCTCAGTCTTCGGATTGGCTCGCTGGCTCTTGTCATGCCTTACTCTTCTTTTCACGCTTATCCGTTTTCTATCTTCAATGCACTCCGAATTTGCTTTGATTTATCTTGTAATTTAATTTGTCCATTTGCAATTATCCTCCAAAATTATCTCAATCTACAAAATAAATATTTATCCTAAAGTAATTCATATTTAAATAATAAAAACGGATAAATACCAAATTATATCTTTTAAATCACACAACATTAAATAATCAATATAAACATGTGATTTAATATAAAATATATATTATTAATCTCGATTTAAGGACAATGTTCATGACCTTTATGGGTATAATTTGACCGTCGACAACTACCCCCCACTTAGACTTTGATCGTCCCGAACAAAGCATCAATAAGTTATTCCCCAAGACAACATTTTTCATGGTCAAATCATACTTACACAAGAAACTCGAGTCAGCTCATACCATTCATGCTCATAAGATATTCATTATTCACTACTCGCTATGAATCGAAGTGATGTGTGCATGTGCATTAAGTTTTATATATTCGTGGCAAGATTAAAGTTTATGCCAACTTCGCAGTCTTAACCTACCAACACCAGCATTCCCACTCCTTAAGCCTCGCAATGGGTAAAGACATGGTGCAATAAGCAAGAGCGTCATCCATAAGGTTTTTGGACTCGGAGACCGAGAAAATACTCAAGGCCTCTTGAAAATTTGAATTTCTTCGCATTTTTATAATTTCAAGCTTTGCCACTTCTCAAAAAAGAAACTTGCTTTAAAGGTAAAGTATGCATTGCAAGAATCCCTCTCTCACGGATTAGTGGACAGCATTAGATATTACCACAAGCGTGAGGCTACTTTGGTAATGTTACTACAAGCCCATTGTTTAACGCATTGTTAAAACACAGATAATTCTCAAGCTTATTACTCCGCTTTGATGGCTAGAAGATAAGAATACATCAGCAGATAACTATTGACACTATGTCTGCATAACCAATCATCTACGCAATGTACACATAATTCTTCTTAGTTATTATAATTTGTGCGGTATTCGTCGATTCAAATTGAGTAATCAAATAATAAATAACTACTTGCAACAAATTGGCATGAATATCCTTAAGTTTACATTCACATAAGTATAAAATGATCACGTATTCATGCAACTTGGTTCATTTCCTATTAATTCCATGTATAAGAACTCACAATTCTAAGAGTACGAGATAATTAATTTGGCATTTGTTCAAAAAAATTTCATTTTCCACCGTTCCGTTCAATTTATTCCAATTATAACACATCATAGCTAAGTCTCCTACCCCCCCCCCCCCCACTTAAACTTGGCATTGTCCCCAATGACAAAGAAAAAGTAGAATCTAAGAAAAAGACTTAGCTCTGGAAACGGCTCTCAAGTAGATGCAGAATGTAGGAGTAGTCCAAGCACGTCGTGGAGAAGCAAACAAAAACATGTTTAAGCAAACCAAACAAAAACTCCACGAAACCGTTAATAACGTGTCAATGGAAGTTATAAAATAATGTGGCGGTAATCAGATATAGAATATCCAAAAACAGTTTAAGCCACTTTATTTCATACAACCAACGACACGGAAAACCAAAGAGTTAAAACTATAAAAACTCACATGGCGGCTATTAAGGAAAAAACCTCGTTTATTCCGAACTTAGAATCGGAACATGGAGAGATGAAAAAAAACTGAACAGTCTCATGCTACTTTATTCAAACAAAACCAAAACAAAAGATAGTTTTCAAGAAATAGTTCTAAGGTTATAGTCGCCAGCTCGACTTAACTCAACGATGGTTTAATGATAGATGGGATCTTCAAGGGTGAAGACTTCCTCCTCCTTTCCTTGACCAAGACCAATGTAATGTTTCACACGGTGTCCATTAACCACAAAAGTGGATTGATCCTTAAGGTTTAACAACTCAACATCTCCAGAAGGGAAAACCTTACTCACTTGATAAGGGCCATACCATCGCGATTTTAACTTGCCAGGAAAGAGTCTCAAGCGCGAATTGTAAAGAAAAACCCGATCGCCTTCCTTAAAGGTGCGGTCCAAGATTTTCTTATCATGAAATTTCTTTGTGCGCTCCTTAAATATTTTTGCGTTCTCATAAGCTTCCAGACGAAACTCCTCTAGGCGAGTTAATTCCAACAATCTTCTTTCTCCATCCAAACTCTCATCAAAATTCAACATACGCGTAGCCCACATGGCACGGTGTTCAAGTTCAACTGGTAGATGACATGCTTTTCCAAAAACAATCTTATAAGGGGAAATTCCAATAGTCGTCTTATAAGCAGTTCGATAAGCCCATAACGCATCATCTAATCGCAACGACCAATCTTTTCTAGTCGTATTCACAGTTTTTTCTAAAATGCGCTTTATTTCTCGATTTGTAACCTCAACTTGTCCACTTGTTTGAGTGTGATAAGCAATAGCTAACTTGTGTCTAACCCCGTATTTAATCATCAACTTTTCAAACGGCCTATTGCAAAAATGGCTTCCATTATCACTAATAATGGCACGAGGGGTTCCAAACCGCGTAAAAATATTTTTCTTTAAGAACTTCAGTACAACTTTCGCATCGTTAGTAGGCGAAGCAATGGCCTCAACCCATTTGGACACGTAGTCGACTGCCACTAAGATATAGCGGTTGGACAAAGACGAAGTAAAGGGTCCCACAAAATCAATACCCCAAACATCAAAGAGTTCCACCTCTAGGATATTCTTCAGTGGCATTTCATTCCTTCTCGAGATATTTCCCGTCATTTGGCAAGAATGACAAGATCTATCATATTGATGCGCATCTTTGAACAAAGTGGGCCAGTAAAAACCACATTGGAGAACTTTTGCAGCCGTCTTGTCTCCTCCATAATGTCCTCCGGCCTCATAAGCGTGGCAATGTCTAAGGATATCATACATCTCCTCTTCCGGCACACATCTCCTAAAGACATTGTCGGATCCTAGCTTAAACAGATAGGGCTCTTCCCAATAATAGTGCCTAAGATCCTTAAAGAATTTCTTTCTTTCTTGGGGGTTGAGATTTGGTGGCAAGTATTTCGCGGATAGATAATTCACAAAGTCTTTAAACCATGGTTGTTTCTTCTCCTTCACAACCTCAACACGCGAAGATACTGCAGCGCAATCATCCTTCCATGTATAGACGTGATGGAGAATAACTGTTCATCAGGAAATGTTTCTCCAATCTCGGTCATTGGTTCATTATCCTCTATTTGTAAACCGGAAAGATGATCCGCAACCAGATTCTCAAATCCTTTCTTATCACGGATTTCTACATCAAACTCTTGCAATAGTAGAATCCATCTCAATAACCTTGGCTTGGAATCTTGCTTGGCCAAAAGATACTTCAAAGCTGCATGGTCCGTCAAAACAGTGACCTTAGATCCTACTAAATAAGATCTAAACTTGTCAAAAGCAAAGATAACAGCCAGAAGCTCTTTCCCAAAAGTTGCATAATTCCTTTGAGCAGTATTTAAAGTTCGACTAGAATAGTAGATAGGCCTAAAGATCTTGTCTTTCTGTTGTCCTAAGGCAGCACCTACAGCAGTATCGCTTGCATCGCACATCAACTCAAAAGGTAGATTCCAATCAGGCGCAATCAGAATTGGTGCAGTAATAAGCATGCTCTTTAACTCATTGAAAGCTTTCATGCACTCATTAGTAAACACAAATGGCACATCCTTGGCCAATAATTCAGTAAGAGGTCTAGAGATTAAGGAAAAGTCCTTCACAAACCGACGATATAATCCCGCGTGGCCAAGAAAACCTCGCAATGTCTTAAGATTGGTTGGTGGAGGTAGTTTTTCAATCACCTCTACTTTTGCTCTATCCACCTCGATACCGTTCTTTGAAATACGGTGGCCAAGTACTATACCTTCAGTAACCATAAGATGACATTTCTCCCGCTTAAGCACCAGATTCGTCTCCTCGCATATCTTCAACACTCTTGCCAGATGCGTGAGACATGAATCGAAATCATCTCCAAATACAGAGAAATCATCCATAAAGATCTCTAGGAAATCTTCAACCATATCAGCAAACAGAGAAATCATGCATCTTTGAAATGTTGCGGGTGCGTTGCACAAACCAAATGGCATTCTATTATAAGAAAATGTTCCATATGGACATTTAAAAGTGGTCTTTTCACGATCCTCGGGTGAGATATGAATTTGATAATATCCTGAGTAACCGTCAAGAAAGCAATAAAACGCATGTCCGCTCACTCTCTCGAGCATTTGATCAATGAAGGGAAGAGGGAAGTGATCCTTACGAGTCGCATCATTCAACTTCCTAAAGTCTATGACCGGTAATGTGTCTAACAGGAATTAACTCGTTTAACTCATTGGCTTGCACCGTCAAACCTCCCTTCTTAGGAACTACGTGGATCGGGCTAACCCATTCACTATCAGAAATAGGGAAGATGATTCCCATTTCTAACATCTTAATAACTTCATCCCTAACCACGTCCTTCAATTGTGGAGTCAACCTTCTTTGAGGTTGTGCAACCGCTTTCTTTGCAGGATCCACGGAGATTTTATGTATGCAAACACTAGGGCTAATGCCTTTAATGTCAGCTATTGTCCATCCAAATGCTCCGCGATATTCTCTCAACACTCTCATCAGCTTTTCTTCTTGTATTTCAGTCAAGGCAGAAGAAATAATAAGCGGCAAGGTCTCATCTTGAAGGAATACATACTTTAAATGTGCAGGCAGAGGTTTCAAAGTCAGATTGGTAGGTGGTTCTTCTTGTTAGTAATACCAACCGCAGCGGAAACGATTTATGGATCTAGATCTATAAACTACACGTAATAAAATAACTAGATCTATATCTACAAGGGGGTTGTAGAACATACCTCTTGGATCTCAAAATCCAAGTTGAAGAACCGCAATAGGATGAACGAAGGAAAGCGTGAAGAGCACCACGATCTTCCGTACGTGTGATCCAAGCAACTCCCGGTGGAAGGAAATTCTCGACTCGAACCCTTCCGATATGCTACCCGGAAAAATCTCCAAGATTTTCCCCTTATACCCCTTGGCCGAAATTTTATCACTTCTTCTCTCTAAGAGGAGAAGTCGAAAATCTTGTGTGTCATTTGGCTTGGGAGAACTCTCTTTATATAGGAGAGTAAAACTTAAGCCCCAAGGATTTTATAATTAATACAAAATCAATTATGATAATCCTATTAAATAAAAGATAATCCCAAAATATTCTAGAACAAATCTAGGATAATATTTATCTTTATTTCTTACCATAAATATTTATCCAATAAATATTTTATGCACATGTCTTATTAATCACAAGAAAACTAATTTCTTGTTCCAAAAATAAGAGGGGGGCGCCACCTTTAATTCATGACCTAGTCATAATTAATTTTTGGGCTATAACACAATTGGGCCAAGATTATGGAAAATGTCTTTTCCACATATTTAATTATTTAGCCCAACTAATTTAATAGTCCACTAAACAATTAATTCACATATCGTTTTAATAAAGTCCAACAAGAACTAAATTAATATTATTAGGATTCGACGTCCGAGAATAGCTATGCTATATTAGGAGGCACGTCGGGGACCATGGACTAATAATCAGCGGCTCCGATAAATCAAATAAATAATTATAGAATAATTATATTCGATAAATCAATCACAGGGAATATGCCACCATAATCCCGTGATCGCACTCCTCCGATTATGAGATTATATTTATCTCCTCACGAGAATAATAATAAGCGTCCATTGATATAATCATTACATATGGATTAATCCTCCATAGATCGTTCATTCTAAATCGGGAAGTTACCGTTAACCCTTTTTAGAACCTCTTATCCTTATTTACCATTAACCCCCTAGTGATCAATTAATTCATACAACTCACCGGTGATCAATCGGTGTGATATGAACTCGCGCGATCGATCGGTTTCTAGGATTAACAAATAAGGGAACTCGTCTATCTACTTCCATAAATGGAAGGAATGGATTCCGTATCCGTGATAACACGGACTACTCACTCAATCCAAGTACAATGCCAAGATGGGGTAATTCGGACCACGGACTCGGTGTAATCCTTAACCGTCAAGTCAAACTTCATACCGATTCAAGCGATTGATCGTGATCACCTCGGGATTAAGATATATCCATAAATATGATCATCCATTGATTCGATAAGACTTCTCGATTACGGAATTATATCGTGAACTCTAATCAAATCGGTCCAGCCCTATATGATATATCTATCATATATAAATGCCCCATTAGGTTCTCTTAACCGAAAGTCCGGATAGGACTATCACACCTTTTGTGTTCGGGCGCATTAATAGCACGTTAAAGGAGAGACCCGATACTCTCGATTAACTTCACTACGGGCTAATTGTATTTTAAGTACATCTTCACTAACTCAATCCTCCCGTGTATATACCATACACTGAGTTAAGTGATTACATAAACGATATACTTAGGGTTTTCTGTAGTGTAAATACTATTGTCACATCGGTGATTATGAGAATAATAAATATGAATAATAATGTCAATTCATTTATTAAATAAAACAATTACAAAATTGTCTTTCGGGCATCACACCTAACAATCTCCCACTTGCACGAAAGCATGTGATTAATTGTTTTAGAGCACACCCTATTATTTAAAATACAACAAACTACATCTCCCACTTGCTCTAAAGCAATGGAGACTCATCCCGTATTCTAGTACCCACTAAGCATATCATAACCATTTCAGATTCCAAAATACACTCCGAGTATGCCGTCGTAGGATAGGTCGGTGACTCGGGGAGTACCTACATCTAAATGTCATGGGTCTTAATGATTAGTCGGGTTGTCGGCTCGAGACGATCCGTAGAATCGAAACGTTACCGGTCCATCAAATCATGTGGTACGAGTAAACACGAGCCCGAGATCGACTTAACGATCATCCTCAATCTCGACTTAAAGTCAAAATCGGTGTATCACACATATCCAGGTTCACACATGAATATGTCCGCATATTGTTCCTCGTTCTCTTCAAGATACTAAAGGACATACTAAACTTGCTTTGTTAACCGCCGAATCTAAGATTCGTTCAAAATTGACGTTCAATAACCTGACCATCTCTTACTAGAAAGAGAATCTATCCCATTTCTCTTGATCCGAAGATTTAGAGAGTCATTCCCGTGAGGCATAGGGTAGAACTTCCTCGTTGAATGTTGCATACACGGATGCATCATCTTAACCAATAAGATGGATGGGAAACCGGTGGATGATTCTAATGAATTCGACCGAGTCAAACTCTTAAGAATGTTGTCCAAATCTCTGTTGCAGAGAATTGTGGTATCGTCAGATTCTGACTTTAGATAACACACCCATGTTGATTCCAACTCGGTGCGGTGTTATCCTTCACAAACACTAATTTATATATTCACTACCGCACTAAAATTGATATCCGCCTACAAAAGACTCATCGATATTCTGGTCAAATCCACATATTGTAGAAATATATGACTTCCAATGACCGAGAGGTTTGCCTTTTATCCACAAAGGACATAAGCCTTGACAGTCATCCTGTCATAAGTTCATAAGTCAATACCCTTCTGTTTCGAATGAATCCAGACTCCGTTTGTTTGGCAAGAAAGTCTCAGGGAATCACCCCTATTTTCTGCTTTTGAACGAAATCATGCAATACCGAACTCATTCTACTCTTTTCCGTGTAGATCCAATTACTCCCACTGGGCCTGAGACGCTCAGGTGGTTCTACAAGAGCATGAACAGAATTGGAGAACCGAACTCCATTCACGGGGTTATGGCTATTAAACCAACCTCTATTATCGAATCCTATACTTGCTCACAAAAGAGCCATAGGTCATCAATCGATCCTCAGACTGCAAAGTCCGCCGAACCCGTAATGGGTAATGGATAAACCATACTCCCACTACATTCTGGGTGGATCGAAATTCTGATCTAGTTTAGTAGTATTTAGTGTTATCACCAACAACCGATGTTGGATGTGGTCTGATTTTAATCAGTTAGTAACTACCTTGAGTAAACGTACTGCAAGGTTTAAGGTTTTACTGTTTCATAGACTCTATCGAAAGGACGCAACAGTATAACTGTCCCTTCCCGATTTCATGAATCTTATAACAAACCTTTTTCTCAATGCTACAAGATATAGAACGATTGGTCACTGACCGAACGTGTTTGCGAAATTTCCAGACCTACCTTCAAGCACCGTGTGCTAAATGCTTATATTTATGGAAGTGGGGTGAACCGAGTCCACACCTTATCCGTAAATTCCAAAGCATATTCTAGGTAGACTTCTCGGTCTTACATTTCAATGTAAACCGTTATTTCGCTTCTAATATCTTTATTGAGTTATGCAGTGTATTGTAGCACATCCAAATCTATGTAAGGCAATTTAACGGTTTCTCACTTAGTGAAAGCATTTCACTATGAGGCAGGCCGAGCATCAGTCCCAAGGACTATGTGATGGCCCATTTCTGAGTATAGAATACTCTATCTCTGTTGAAAACAGAGAAACCTCAAAAATATTTTGGATAAACTGACCGGAGTGTTCGAATAGTTATCAGACAAGAAGTCACTACTCGGAAGCTCCTACTAGCTTGTATCTTTCATCAGACCCCGAAGGTCGTCGTGAACAAGCTATGTTACTTCTTTATATCCATTATCCTTTCCCGATTGAAAGGAAACTTAGTCATTGAACCTTTGAGACAATATAACCAGACTGGGAGAAAGGAATCACCCCGAGCCGGTCTTCGGTCTTGTCTTTTAGGGACTATGCACTAACTATGGAATATGAAGAAGCGTTTATCTAAATATAGAAACCAATTGCTCTTAATAGTTCTTAAGATGTGTTTTATATACATATTTCAGCGAGTTCTAAGTGGTTTTGACTTTATCAAACAAAAGTCCGAGTCTTGGATTCGTACTACAAATGGTATATTCACTTTCTATACGACAAACAAATTATCGAATAGAAGGTAAATCCATTCGTTCCAACGAATCTTAAACGAAAAATAAATTTTCCGCGATATCCAAGGATTGAACCCGAGATTCATTTCCTTATTTCACTCCCACTATTCTAGCTAAAATTAACGCCGTTGTTTACTCTTTTAATCGTTGAATGCACTGCTACCTTGTTCTTCCAAAGAACTTAGCTCGAGAAAATCACCAAGGATTCATAGGTTGGTGATCCAAAATCACTTTCCTTATCCTATGATTTTCAGTTAATTAATTTTCGGTTCAGCCTTAAAGTTTTCTCAGTTTAGGTGGCTAACACTTTTAGACATATTCACCCATTCTTGACTTTCCGTGAATGGAAACAGTCTTGAACCAGCGGTTCGTTTGAGTAGACACTACTTTTGAACCGTGGGATGTCTATTTCGAGTGTTACTCGTCGAGACTTCTCGGATTTTCTAATATACCAGAAAAAACAACAAATCATAACATTAAAGCTCCCACTAGTTTATCGGTTCCAAATACCGTCTAACGAGCAATGCTTTATTTTTATGAATTTCCGATTTTTTCGATTAGAAAATCTTTCGTACATAGTTCTATTGTTTCCAGAAAAAACAACAAATCATAGAAACTCCCACTAGTTCATCGATTCCAAATATCGTCTAACTAGCAACATTTCATGACTTTCCGGTTTTTCAATTAGAACGGTTATGTGTGTAGTCAGTTACACTTTTCTAATGTTCTAGAAAAACAACAAATCATAAAGCTCCCACTAGTTCATCGATTCCAAATATCGTCCAACTAGTAACACTTCATGATTTTCCAATTTTTCAATTAGAAAATTACTCGTGTAATTACTACATACTCAAAATTCACTAGAAGAATTTCAAAGTCCAAAGTCACCTTTAAACTAAGTTTGTCTTCCGTTTGACAGGAATGACATTAGTGACATACCTATATGTCACTGGTTTTTAAAAGGCTTAAGAGAAAATATCTCTTTCGAAAATTAATTGCATTATCGATTAACTAGTTCAACGTCCTAGTTACTTTCCACTTTTTAACGAAGTCAATACTAGTCAATTATAAATTTTTAAGCAATTTAGTAAGGGATAATGTCGTAAATAAAATGACATAAATTAATTCAAGTTTAACACTACTATATTAATTTTAGGAATTGTAAACTAAAAATTAAGTCTACTCTACCATTCCAAGGTTTTAACCTCGCATCTCGGTGCCGCCTTAGGGTAGGTCAAAGAGATGACGGTTAAATCGAGACAATCTCATCAATGAATAACCCGTGAGAATCGAACATCCCACGAGAATCGAACATCCCTTTATTCATTGACTACCTTCCTTTTTCAAATTAGATATTTCCAAAAATACCCATGATGAGTGTGACCTACTATATCGGATCTCTTAGGTACGCCCCGAGTATGCCGTCTTAGGATAGGTCGGTGACCCGACGAGTACCCGTAAATCCTATCCTTTCGGAGACCAAGCCATGAATGTTGATAGGGGCGAACACCATCCTTAGGGGGACGAAATCAAAGCGCCTCGAGGCGTCACCCTTCTCTCACTTACTTGTATCTATAGTAGAGGCCGTGGGGTTGGCTGTCGCCTCCCCCGCTCCCACTCAATATTTTGGAAGTGGTGGTAGGTTAACTAACCACGTCTTTTTGATGTTAACATAAAAGCACATCTGTGGAAATATTACTCCAGCAGGGTGCTGAGCCTCAGCAGGGTGTGTTTATGCCTCTGCTGAGTAACATGTTCAGCAGTCTCTATTTCGTGTATTATATTATTTGTACACTTTATTTATTTGTAAAAGACATATTAATTGTGATACATATAAACAATTAATATGTCAAACTCTAGTTTACTTTATGTCATAGACATAGCTTTTTACTTTTACTTTTTGCATGCTTGCCGCCCACATCTACATACTCAAGTGGCCGCCCAAGCTAGCTAGCTAGTCTCTCTCAATTGTATCTATTTATACACCTCTCATATCAATGAATAAACTAAGTTGAAGTTTACTCTTGTGTTTATCACATTCTCAAACTCTCTTCATGGTATCAGAGACTACTGAGTTCTAATTTTCCGCTGCAAAACTCAGTATCGTTTTTATCAAGAATGTCTTCATCTGAAGCATCCTACTCATTAAGTAAATCTCAACAGACTGAGGTTACTGACTCCACTCCATATACAAATCACAGACTTGATTACAACAATAACCTTGGGTCGTCAAGATCTATGAAAAAGTATAACTCAGGACAAAGCAAGATGGAAGACTTGTCTGAGTCCAAACACTCTCAGCAGACTGGAATCACTGGTGATAGTGTGGATTCTCAGTTAGCTCTCTTCAAAGAGTTTCTCAAATGGCAGAAGACTGATAACTCTCTCACAGGCATTGCCACTCATACCAAGACAGGTATATCTTATTCCCAACTCAATAATGGCACCTGGATAGTTGATTCTGGGGCCTCATCTCATATGACAGGAAATAAAGACCTGTTATATAACCTCAAACCATGTCGACGAGACTCATAAAATTAAAGCTCCGCTTTGATGGATCTCTTTCATGTGCTCAAGGTTTTGGAATTGTTAAACTTACGATAAAATCTATCCGAATGATGTCCTGTTTGTTCCAAAGCTAGACTGTAATCTTATATCAGTCAGTAAACTCACTAAGGACCTAAATTGGATAGTCACTTTTAAAGACAATCAGTGTATTTTCCAAGATACTTATTCACAAGAAGTAATGGAGAGAGCCAATGCCTGCTCAGGACTGTTTATTGTCCACCCTGCTGAAGACAGAAGACTGAAGACTGAATCTGCCTCAGCAGTCTGCTCCCAAACTTTAGACAACATCATGTTATGGCATTATAGATTAGGACATCCAAGTTTTAGTTATTTAAAGACTTTAACTCCTGAATTATTTAAAGGATGCAATCTTAATGACCTTCAATGTGATATTTGTCAATTTGCCAAACTCACCAAATCTGTGTATGCTAAATTACCTCACTTGCCCTCCTCACCTTTCACCTTAATTCACAGTGATGTATGGGGACCCTCAAGAGTGAAAAGTATAACAGGAAAAAGGTGGTTTGTTACTTTCATAGATGACCACTCCAGAACCACTTGGTTATTTTTAATGAAGGATAAATCTGAAGTTGGATCCATCTTTCAAGAGTTTTACAACATGGTTTCTACTCAATTTGACACTAAGATCAAAATTTTGAAGACTGACAATGCTCTTGAATATTATGAGTCCAATCTCAGTAATTTCTTGGTGAATAAGGGAATTGTTCATATCAGTAGTTGTGTTGAGACACCTCAGCAAAATGGGGTTGCTGAGAGAAAGAACAGGCATCTACTAGAAATGGCTAGGTCTATCATGTTTACCTCAAATGTTCCCAAATATATGTGGGGTGAAGCTATTCTGACTGCCACATACTTAATCAACAGACTTCCCAGTAGAGTGTTAGGTTTCAAAACTCCTATCCAAACCCCGCCGACCACACACTCCCGCCCTCATCTTATTGCCCAACTGCCTCCAAAAATCTTTGGGTGCACTGTGTTTGTTTATATCCATGCCCAACACAGAAGCAAACTTGATCCCAAAGCTCACAAGTGCATTTTCCTAGGGTATGCCAAAGACAGAAAAGGGTACAAGTGTTATTCACCTACTGAAAAGAAATTTTACAATTCTATGGATGTAAAATTCTTTGAAAGGACTCCCTACTACAGCAAGCCTACTGAGACAGTCACAGATGGAAACCTCATTGAAATAGAAGCTTTTCCTTCTTCTCTTGATCCAACTCTTCCTCAGCAGAATCCTGAGAACCATCAGCAGCCTACTCCTCAGCAGACTCATAACCTTCAAAGATACGGATACTCACATTATCGACACTCGGCGGTTTGCGACCCGCAGTCTACGATACTCATCGCCCCACCGAGCCTCGGCAACCCATGCGACCCGAGCCTGCCGAATCGAACCTCGGCAACCTGCGAACCGAGTCTCACGGACCCCGCCATCGACTCTCGGCGGTCTCCGAAGTGGATGACGGACCTATTGCTCTAAGGAAAGGGAAAAGATCATGCACCGATCATTCTATTCATACTTATTTATCTTATGATCGGTTGTCTCCTGTCTTTGCCATGTTTACACAGACCCGGACTCTCACTCTATCCCTAGAAATATTCGGGAGGCCCTTCAAAATGATAAGTGGAAGGCCGCTCGTTAAAACGAGATGATCGCCCTCCCGGATAACCATACTTGGGATCTCACAACTCTTCCAAAAGGCAAGAAGACAAATACCGCAAATGGTTATTCACTATCAAGTACACTGCCGATGGCACTATTGACAAGTACAAAGCCGATTGGTAGCCGGGGATTCACTCAAACTTATGGCATTGACTATAAAGAAACCTTTGCACCAAAGGTGGCAAAGCTCAACACCGTCGGGGTACTAATTTCTCTACCGTCCAACTTGACCGGCCTCTTCATCAATTGGACATCAAAAATGCTTTTCTAAATGGGGACCTTACGAGGAGGTTTATATGACTATACCTCCCGGTTTTATCAATCCTCATACTCAAGGCAAGGTGTGCAACCGAGGAAATCTCTATATGGCTCCGAAGCAATCACCAAGGGCATGGTTTGGAAAATTAACAACGTGGTCAAAGCTGCTGGATATCACCAATGCAATTCTGATCACACTATGTTCATCAAGACAACCAACCAGAAGAGGTCTATTCTTATTGTCTATGTGGATGATATCATCCTTACTGGAGATGACCCTGCTGAGATCCAACATTTGAAAGAACTGCTGGCAAAGGTATTTCAGGTGAAAGACTTGGGTTTACTTAAGTATTTTCTTGGCATGGAAGTAGCTAGAAACATCAAAGGAATCTCAGTCTCCCAAAGGAAATATGTACTTGGACTCCGTTTGAAGGAAACCGGCATCTTTGGGGTGCAAACCTCGTCGTATCCCCAGTAGACCCCGCCATACCTCTGCTACATGGTGACATTGCCGTAAGAAAGGAACAATATCAAAGACTTGTAGGGAAACTCATCTACCTATCCCATACAAGACCGGATATTGCATATGGTGTCGGTCGGTTAGCCGCTTTATGCACCGCCCTACCGAGCAACATTGGGATGCCGTGAATAGGATACCGAGGTATTTAAAGTCCACTCCCCGGCCAAGGGTTACACTTCACCAAGTCTCGCCGATAGATCCATCAAGGTCTACACCGATGCCGATTGGCCGGATGCCACATAGATAGAAGGTCGACCACGGAGCTCTTGTTCCTATGTATGGGGCAATCTTGTTACTTGGAGGAGCAAGAAACAACCTACAGTGTCTAGAAGCAGTGCTGAAGCTGAACTCAGGGCACTTGTCTTAGGCATTTGTGAAGCTCTTTGGCTCAAAAGAGTACTTACTGAACTTCAGCAGCCTCTTCAGCAACCTATCACACTCTGCTGTGATAATAACTCGGCACTATGCATGGCAGAGGATCCAGTCCATCATGACAAAACAAAACATGTGGACATTGACAGACATTTTTTGAAGGAGAAGATTGATGCCAAGATTATTCAACTCCAGTATGTTCCCTCAGCAGATCAGAATGCTGATATCCTTACCAAGGCTATTCCACCTCTTATGTTCAGCAGACTAAGTAGCAAACTTGGCTGCATTAACATATACAGCCCAGTTTGAGGGGGGGTGTGGAAATATTACTCCGAGCGGGGTCGAGCCTCGGCGGGGTGTGTTTATGCCTCTGCCGAGTAACATGTTCGGCGCCTCTATTTCGTGTATTATATTATTTGTACACTTTATTTATTTGTAAAAGACATATTAATTGTGATACATATAAACAATTAATATGTCAAACTCTAGTTTACTTTATGTCATAGACATAGCTTTTTACTTTTACTTTTTGCATGCTTGCCGCCCACATCTACATACTCAAGTGGCCGCCCAAGCTAGCTAGCTAGTCTCTCTCAATTGTATCTATTTATACACCTCTCATATCAATGAATAAACTAAGTTGAAGTTTACTCTTGTGTTTATCACATTCTCAAACTCTCTTCAACATCAAATCAAGGATTCCGAATGGTGTCGGTAACGTAGGCAAGCCTACCCGTCTTATTCGTTGGAACATATGTGACAGTCGGACGAAATCGGGTCAAGAGAGCCCTATTGAGATTAGAAGGAATCACCCCTCCGCTCTCGGTTTGGCTTAGTCTTGCCGGACCCCCGTGCATACATCACACTAGGAGGGTTAAGTCGTTTGAGCGAAGCTCGCTTGACCACCCAACCTAAAGGCGAACCGTTTTTATCCAAGATTTATTGTTCTTTTACCATCATTCAATCTCGTAGACACTACGAATTGAAAACGTGATCTCGTTTCGGCTTTAAGGCGGTTCACCGAGAACACACACCGAAAGGCTAACGATTTCATAACCCGTCCTCGGATCTTTAATTAGTTACTAAATTAATTAATTACCACGTATTAATTAAATTTCAACTAATTACACGAGTTTGTATACATGCCTATTTTAATTACCAAAATTAAAATTCTACATGTATGCATGGAGTGGATTTATGATATGATGCATGTCATGGCAATTCCGATTTTATATCTATTTTATGATCAAACACATAAAAAATAAATTGCGGAAAATTTAAACACCGAGATGGATCGTTGGCACCCCCGTATCTAATCTATTAGAAAATAAAAACCAAAACCCTAACTAGGGTTTACTACTTTCTAACTAAATCTGCAGCTGTTCGAACTCTTTGACGATCGGCATACTAAACGAACTCGGATCGGGACGAAACCTTCCAGATCTTATCTTCACTCCTTGAACTTCAATATGGACGGTTGGATCGGTGCTTTGACTTACCAATTTTCTCCAGTAAACCTCCAAACTTGCTGCTGAATCTGACTTTGACTGCACTGCATCAAGGACTTCCTGAGGCAGATCGGGAATTGAGATGAATCCCGATCGACCTGAAATTTTTATGGTGCGTCCAAAACTCACATTTGATAAATCTGAACGGTCGGATTTTCTTTTCAACGGTCCAAACTCTCCCAGAAAATCGAGAAAGTCACAGATAGTGTTTCTGTGAATCCTGCGTTTTTCTGTTACAGCAGCCTCTTCGCAGCATCAAACGGATATCGAAACGGACTCTGATCGACGCTAAAATTTGTGGAGTTGATCATCATCTTCTAATCTTGATTCTGACCGGAGGGATCTTCGTTTCAACGGTTCGATCAACGGGAAACACGAAATAACTAAACAGCTACTAAACAGATCTATTTTCTGGAAATTAAAATTGCAATAAAAAAAGAATTACATAATTTCCTATACTCATATGGACGAATTTTCATCGTTTATATGAGTTTACAATAGATCTAACGGGTAAACAATGATGCAACCCCAATCCATCTCTTCAACCACGACATTCATAAGCATAAAAAATAATCATGCATGCGCCCCATTTAAAAAATTGGGACAAAAATCTACATGTTTTACCACTCCTAGATCTAATATTTTATACGTATAAATATAGATCACCATGGCGACTGATACCACTGTTAGTAATACCATCCGCAGCGGAAACGATTTATGGATCTAGATCTATAAACTACACGTAATAAAATAACTAGATCTATATCTACAAGGGGGTTGTAGAACATACCTCTTGGATCTCAAAATCCAAGTTGAAGAACCGCAATAGGATGAACGAAGGAAAGCGTGAAGAGCACCACGATCTTCCGTACGTGTGATCCAAGCAACTCCCGGTGGAAGGAAATTCTCGACTCGAACCCCTCCGATATGCTACCCGGAAAAATCTCCAAGATTTTCCCCTTATACCCCTTGGCCGAAATTTTATCACTTCTTCTCTCTAAGAGGAGAAGTCGAAAATCTTGTGTGTCATTTGGCTTGGGAGAACTCTCTTTATATAGGAGAGTAAAACTTAAGCCCCAAGGATTTTATAATTAATACAAAATCAATTATGATAATCCTATTAAATAAAAGATAATCCCAAAATATTCTAGAACAAATCTAGGATAATATTTATCTTTATTTCTTACCATAAATATTTATCCAATAAATATTTTATGCACATGTCTTATTAATCACAAGAAAACTAATTTCTTGTTCCAAAAATAAGAGGGGGGGCGCCACCTTTAATTCATGACCTAGTCATAATTAATTTTTGGGCTATAACACAATTGGGCCAAGATTATGGAAAATGTCTTTTCCACATATTTAATTATTTAGCCCAACTAATTTAATAGTCCACTAAACAATTAATTCACATATCATTTTAATAAAGTCCAACAAGAACTAAATTAATATTATTAGGATTCGACGTCCGAGAATAGCTATGCTATATTAGGAGGCACGTCGGGGACCATGGACTAATAATCAGCGGCTCCGATAAATCAAATAAATAATTATAGAATAATTATATTCGATAAATCAATCACAGGAATATGCCACCATAATCCCGTGACTGCACTCCTCCGATTATGAGATTATATTTATCTCCTCACGAGAATAATAATAAGCGTCCATTGATATAATCATTACATATGGATTAATCCTCCATAGACTGTTCATTCTAAATCGGGAAGTTACCGTTAACCCTTTTTAGAACCTCTTATCCTTATTTACCATTAACCCCCTAGTGATCAATTAATTCATACAACTCACTGGTGATCAATCAGTGTGATATGAACTCGCGCGATCGATCAGTTTCTAGGATTAACAAATAAGGGAACTGTCTATCTACTTCCATAAATGGAAGGAATGGATTCCGTATCCGTGATAACACGGACTACTCACTCAATCCGACAATGCCAAGATGGGGTAATTCGGACCACGGACTCGGTGTAATCCTTAACCGTCAAGTCAAACTTCATACCGATTCAAGCGGTTGGATTGTGATCACCTCAGGATTAAGATATATCCATAAATATGATCATCCATTGATTCGATAAGACTTCTCGATTACGGAATTATATCGTGAACTCTAATCAAATCGGTCCAGCCCTATATGATATATCTATCATATATAAATGCCCCATTAGGTTCTCTTAACCGAAAGTCCGGATAGGACTATCACACCTTTTGTGTTCTGGGCGCATTAATAGCACGTTAAAGGAGAGACCCGATACTCTCGATTAACTTCACTACGGGCTAATTGTATTTTAAGTACATCTTCACTAACTCAATCCTCCCGTGTATATACCATACACTGAGTTAAGTGATTACATAAACGATATACTTAGGGTTTTCTGTAGTGTAAATACTATTGTCACATCGGTGATTATGAGAATAATAAATATGAATAATAATGTCAATTCATTTATTAAATAAAACAATTACAAAATTGTCTTTCGGGCATCACACCTAACACTTCTAACGAGGTCTTTAACTTTTGTCCGGTTAGCTTAAGTTCAAAGAACTTATGCCATGTTGGTCTATGGTAGAATTTCTCAACCTCGGTAGACTTCATCTCCTCGACATGTCCAGGGGTTCCTCTACTACATCCAGGCCATATCACTTTTGCTTCCTCGCTCTTTTCTTATGGCACTTCATCCTCCAATTCCAAGGTAGCCTCAAGGAAATCCTTAATATCCTCGTATTGTTGGAAGTCATTGACAAGCTTGTCAACAGAATCCAACATGAAACATGCATCCTCTTCATCATCAGGTGTCTTCATAGTGTCAAGCACGTTGAATGCTATTTCATCTCCATTAACTCTTAACACTAACTCTCCTTTGTAAACATCGATAAGCGTCCTACTAGTGGCCATAAAAGGTCTTCCCAAGATTAGGGGCACTTCGTAGTTAGCTTCCATATCTAGCACAACAAAGTCGACAGGAAACACAAACTTCTCAACTCTTACTAGCACATCCTCAACCACTCCACGATCAGCTAATTGTAAAGTAATTGAAGTATTTTTAAGGTCTTTCATACCTAGCTTTTGAAAAATGGATAGAGGCATCAGATTTACGCTCGCTCCAAGGTCACACAAGGCCTTGTTCAAACACACATTACCTATTGTGCAGGGAATGAGAAAACTTCCCGGATCCTTACACTTAGCGGGTAACTTATATTGAAGAATGACAGAGCACTCCTCATTTAGGCAAATGGTCTCTAAATCTAGGTGATGCAATCCAAGATGATCAGCCACGCATTCACAAGCCCAAGGATCCTATTATTGTTCGAGATGGCCCTATCACACGTTTTCAAGAGAAGAAGGCTCGAGAAGCTTATGCAAAGCTGGTCCAAGATGTTGGAAAGGAGAATGAGGCTTTGAGGATTGATGATCCAACTACTTTAAGCCTATTTGTTGCTGATTGGGCTTGATGAGTTGAAGCCCAAGTGTGGGACGCCTATGCTTATTAAATTCAGATTATTTTGGAGATTAAACCTTAGTTTTTAAATCGAGAAACTTTTCAGAGATTGGAGTTTCTTTCAATTATTCTGAGATAGAATAGTTGGGTGGTTTTCCTGAGATAGGATTATCACGAGGCAATAATCAGAGATTGATTATTGTTGTTACTTTCGTTTTATTTCCAAATAGTCCACGTTTTATACAATCAGATCAAAAAACCCTAGCTCGAATTCGTATAAGCTTTAGTCAATTGCTGAATCAATAAAAGTCGAAGCTTTGATCTAGATCCTACAATCAGTTTGCTATCAAGTGGTATCAGAGATTAAGGGATTAAAGCTTTAAACGTCTGCTGCACTACTCTCGATTTTCTGCTGCTCTTTTCGTAACCCTAGACGTTCTTGCAATCCAAGAACCCTAATTTGTTCTAGGACGGCTTCTTTGGAAATTTTCTTCTGCGTTACACGTCTTATTCCGCTTTTTGTTTGATTTTTCATCGCATCCGGACGATTAATTATTCTTCTTGATTTGTTATGTGCCGCATATTATCGCATCCGGATTCGGGATTTTTTTTTTCTTGGACTAGCTCGATTTCAATTAATCAATATTTATGTTCATCATTTACGTCTTGATTTGATCAATCTTGTAAAGTCTTTAATTTATTGTAAGGCCGACTCTTTTACAAAACACAAAAAAAAAAAAAAAAAAAAAAAAATATTGTTCTTCGTGTTTAAAAAAGGCTAGGTCACAACCACATGGAGAGCGAACGAAGCACAAAATTACGAGATTCGGTTTACATCATTAGTCTCATTGCATGTAATAAGACTAATGATGCTTCTGCTATTGCTGACTTGTTCTTTAAGGAAATAGTACGTTTGCATGGTGTGCCTAGATCCATAGTTAGTGACCGAGATACCAAGTTTATTAGCCACTTTTGGAGAGTGTTATGGAAGAAACTGGGTACATCCTTGTTATATTCCACTTCTTTTCACCCACAAACTGATGGTCAAACAGAGGTTACCAACCGTACTTTGGGTCAGTTGCTTAGAACTGTGGTGGGTAAGAACCTTAGGATGTGGGAAACGTGTCTACCATTTGTTGAATTTGCTTATAATCGTGCTCCTCACTCGCCTACTAAGGCTGCACCGTTTGAAGTTGTTTATGGTTTTTTACCCTCTCGCTCCTTTCGAGTTTGTTCCTCTTCCTACGGTACACACGTGAGATTGGACGCAGAAGACAAAGCTGCACTTGTTCGTGAATTGCATACTAATGCTCGTTTGGAGGTTGAAAAAGCTATGGAGCGGTATCTCAAGCAGGCTAATAAAGGGCGCAAGGAAATGATCTTCAAACCGGGAGATTGGGTATGGCTGTACTTACGCAAGGAGCGTTTTCCACATCACCGGAAGAGCAAGATGAATTACCGAGGTGATGGACCATTTCAGTGCTACGAAAGGTGAATGACAACGCTTATGTCATAGATTTGCCACCGGATTGGGCTATGTCTTCAACAATCAACGTTAAGGACTTGTCCCCGTTTGATGGTCATCATTATGATCGAGGTCGATCCTTCCGAACCGGGAGGGAATGATGCAATCCAAGATGATCGCCCACGCATTCACAAGCCCAAGGATCCTATTATTGTTCGAGATGGCCCTATCACACGTTTTCAAGAGAAGAAGGCTCGAGAAGCTTATGCAAAGCTGGTCCAAGATGTTGGAAAGGAGAATGAGGCTTTGAGGATTGATGATCCAACTACTTTAAGCCTATTTGTTGCGGATTGGGCTTGATGAGTTGAAGCCCAAGTGTGGGACGCCTATGCTTATTAAATTCAGATTATTTTGGAGATTAAACCTTAGTTTTTAAATCGAGAAACTTTTCAGAGATTGGAGTTTCTTTCAATTATTCTGAGATAGAATAGTTGGGTGGTTTTCCTGAGATAGGATTATCACGAGGCAATAATCAGAGATTGATTATTGTTGTTACTTTCGTTTTATTTCCAAATAGTCCACGTTTTATACAATCAGATCGAAAAACCCTAGCTCAAATTCGTATAAGCTTTAGTCAATTGCTGAATCAATAAAAGTCGAAGCTTTGATCTAGATCCTACAATCAGTTTGCTATCACTAGGAGTTTCCTCTTAGTAGAGACAGCTTCTTTTAAGAACTTGGTGTACTCAGGCATCTTAGGAAGTGCTTCAACTAAAGGTATATTGATGTGTAACTTTCTAAAAATATCAATCAACTTCTTATACCTTTTGTCATCAACCTTAGGCTTAGTTTTGCGTGGAGGATAAGGTAAGGTTGAAGGATCGACATCAGTGAAAATAAGATACTTGTTATTATAAAGCTCAACTCTAGGGCCAGCAGGTTCCTTATAGGTTTCTTGCTCAGGTAATGTTCCAGAGGTATTTCCTTCCTTGCTTGGATCACCATCCTTACTCTCAACTACTTTCTCTTTCTCTTTCAAAGATGGTGGAGTCACCTCTTTCCCACTTCTAGTCATGATCTCATTCAAATCCTTAGGGTTTTTATCAGTGTTGCTCGGCAATCCTCCAGGAGGTTTAGTTGAGACTTGCTCAGCTAACTGTCCTATTTGGTGAGTGAGATTTTGGACTATGGCTTCTTGATTGGTCACCTTAGCATCGTTCTTCTGACAATATTGGCTAAAGTTAGTGGCTAACTCAGCCATAGATTTTGAAAGTTGTCTCATATTGTCAGTAACGACATTGCTCAATTTTTCTATCGCAGCTTCCCAACCAAAAGTTTTAGTTTGCTGTGGTACATAAGTAGTAGGCGGTTTAGGCCCTTCTCCTGCATTAGGGTCGCTATATCGGAATCCAGGATGGTTATGATTAGGCTTATATCCTTCCCATTGATTTCCTTGTCTACCAATATAGTTGGCTTCTTCAGTTCCAGCATTCTCACTTTAAGGAATTACTTCAATTCCAGTCCCTTTCTCTACTCTTGCCATCATCTCTTGCATTCCATCTACCTTATTGTTGATAACAGACAGTTGATCTAAAGTTTTGGTAGATGCACTATCCTCAAATATATCAGCGGCCATCCTCACAGTAGCTATTTCATTGCCTCCCCATTGACTATTCATCGCTATTTGCTCCATCTTTCCTTGTGCCTCCTCAGGAGATAAAAGAACAAACGCTCCATTGCTGGAAGCGTCTACTCTAATTTTCTCAGTCTCTCTCAATCCATGGTAAAAAGTTTGCATTAAAAGCCAAAGAGAGATATCATGATGAGGACACTTTCTCATAGCCTCCTTAAAACGCTCCCAAGCTTGATCAAAACTCTCCCCAGGTTGTTGCTTAAATCCTAAGATATCCCGGCGTAACTTAAAGGTTTTTCCTAAAGGAAAATACTTATTCATGATTTTTTGCAACAATTGTTCCCAAGTAGTGATAGATCCAGACTCTAAAGAGAGAAGCCATTGCTTAGCTTTATCTTTCAAAGTGAAAGGGAAAAGTTTAAGATGAATGTTACCCTCCGGGATTAATTCTAGCTTCACAGTGCTAACGATTTCCAAGAAATTTGTCACGTGAACACCAGGATCCTCGTTTTGGATTCCATGAAAAGTGGAATAGTTAGTCACCATTTGAATTACATTAGACCTAGGGTGATAGGCTTCCGTAGGGTCTTGCGGTGCTACGATAGCGGGAATGAATTGCTCAATAGTAGGTGTTGCATAACTCCATAAAGTACGCCTCGCTCCTTAAGCTAGGGCTTGGTTTCCATTATTAGCATTATTAACATTATTGGCATTATTAATAACTTCAGGATTAAGTACCTGGTTCGGATTGTTCGGAATGCCTTCCATTTCTGCCTCAGATTCAGAATGCTCAGAATGATCGGTTGTATGTCCTTCTTCCAATTCGTGCTCGCTTTCCTCAAGATTTGGATCCTCTTCTCCTTGCTTAGCCAGTTCTCTAGCTAACTTCCTATTTCGCCTTGCAAATTTCTCTATTTCAGGATTATATGGCTCAAGCGGTTCCTTCGATTTCCGAGTAGCGTACTATAAGCTAATAAAAAAAACAATTAAACAATTAAAAACTTAAAAGGCTAGGCCTTTAACTAGACTATATAATAAAAAAAAGAAACTAAAAAGACTCTAAAAATTATGAAAAATATGAAAACACAACGCAGAAACTATGTAAAACGAAACGGAACGAAACGCCGTAAAAAAGCGGCTTGCTCCCGGCCGAACGAGAGCTCACCGCGCCGAGACCGGTACAGTCTGGGGAACTGCCCAGCTTTGTTTTACGACACTAATAGGTTAATTCTATGCTACGAAAAATAATTAAACAGACACTATTCACAATATTTACTAATCTACTTTTAATAAAATAAGCTATACTTGATTAATGACACGAGTCCCCGGCAACGGCGCCAAAAACTTGATGTCGGGTCAAGTAATAAAAATACTCGATACCTAAATAACACACTAGCAAGAGAACTAGGTTCAATCGTAGTATAGTTAGATAGAGTTGATGTCGATCCCACAGAGACTCGGCTTAAACGAAATATAACTTATTAAACTAAAAACAAATTAAAGGCGGTCTACGACCAACAAATAACGTAGAATTAAAATTGACACAATAGAAACACAAAACCAAACAAAAGACACAACGACACTAAAACACTTATTTTTATAGGTTTTATAAATGATTAACAAACGGTATTGATAACGCTAGTAGTAATTACTCCCCCATGCTATGTAGATTGACGACGAGACAAAACAAGACATTTAAGATTAATTATTCTGACTACGGGAGTCATCCCCTAAAATAGATCTAGCTCCGGGCAGGCCATCTAGATCATCGTGTCTCCAATACGTGACTTCACATTTTTAGTCTCCATCTCATATAACTTCTGACACAATTACGAAACTAGGGATGCCGGTATAAACCGTAACCTCATCTAAGCAACATTCGTATGGTTAGGCGTACTTCTTAGACACCAATTCAATCTCTGTCCTAAGTAACAATCACTTTTGGGTCTCATGTTAAATTACGATGACAAATAATTAAGTTGATCAAGTTTAATTACTCGTTTGAATTACAAAGCAGAGAACCTGACGTAGTCGAAGCCGTTCACTGACAAATCAAGAACATCACGGATCTTGCTACCGGCGAGACATAGGCTCACTTTGCCCGGCAAGCTCGGATCCGAACCGCATTTGCTCGTGAAACGTCTTTTACGTCTCGGATCTACATAAACATGGGTTCGTAAATTAACTACATCACGAAATCAATACACAAAACAACTACTCTATAACGAAATAAATTAGATCTACGAATGAAGATTGCATAATTGAGTAGACATTACCCTCAAAGACGAGCGTGATTCCCACTCTTCGATACGATCTCTAACCGGCGATTCTAACGACTCCGTAATGAAAAGAACATAAAATAAAAAAGAAACGAACTATATTGATAAAAGTATTGGAATATTGTATTTCTGGAGTGTCTAGAGTGTGTCTCAAATGAAATTCGTACAGCTCTATTTATAGGGGTTGACGTTTAAGAGCTAACAAATTGCCAAGCCAATGTTCTAAAATGTCATCACCCCTGACGTTGCCCAACATCTTACAACGACAACATCACTGACGTTTTAAAGAAATATAATTTTGATACCTGACTGCTAAAACGTCACTACGACTGACGTTGTATAAACAACTACAACGTCAGCTATACCAGCGTTCCAGGGATAACCCTATTTTCCCACACACAGGCTGGGACGTCAGTGTGGGTGACGTTGAAACCTACTACGGGCGTCGCTCACACCGACGTCCCCTGTTTCATCATCTTCTCCGGCCTTCCAACCGGAAAAATGGCCGGAAAAACCAAAAAACAACCCAAAAAACATCAATCCAACTAACCCATTACAAATACTAACCCATTACATACAATATAAACCCATTACATTCAAACACAAATTCACTTCCATTTAAACACAAATTCACAAACATTCAAACACTTTTTCAAAAATTCACATACCTTGAATAGACTGAATTGATTATCCTTCTCTCCTTCTTCTTTTCTTCTACAATTCGAAATTCACTCTCCCTTCTTCTTCCCTTCTTCTTCTCTTCCTCTTCTCTTCTCTTTCAATTTTCAGTTTTTTTTTAGTAACAGCCGGTGGGGAGGTTTGGGGGGGGGGGGGGGGGGGGGGGGGGGAAGAAGGTTAATGAGTTTTTGAATTAAAGGGGTGGGAGAAGAAAAGGTGTATGTATGTAGTAGTTGTTATTATATTAGTACTTATTTTAGTGTTTTGTATAATTCTAGGGACTAAAGTGTAGTTTTTAAATATTTGTTATTTTTATGTTGTGTAGGTATTAATTACGTGGTGCGCGAAAGTAAAAAAAAAATATTCATTAATGTGGTGCAAGTAGTAAACAAGAGGGTGCCAATAAAACCCCCCTTTGTTTATTATATCCAATATCCATTATTTAACCCAAAATACTCGTTTAATCAAACATCCACAAAATATTTGTTAGTATTTGTTAAATTATTTATGTGTATATAGTCACTCAAAACAAAATATTATGGGTATATATGATTTATATTTATTATTTATATTATATATTATATAGTTCGCGAACTCTAACAAGCGTTCACGAGCAGGCTCGTGTTCGCTCGTTTAGTAAACGAACAGGAGAATAGCATAAATGAACGAGCTCGAATGAGCTTAAACGAGTCGAGTTCGAGCCTTGTTCGTGAACGCTCGGTTCGTTTAACAGCTCTAACTACATATGTCTAAAAATATAAGTCTATTTGATTTTTTAATTTCGTCCCATAATGTAAATTCATTTAGATTAACAAAAAAGCATTTATCATATTTTTTTCTTCTTTTACCCCACATTTATTATTTACCCATCCACTTTTCACTACTTTACATTAACAATAGTCAAAAGGTTATTTTTAGGCTATTTTCATCAAAATTAATAACACATAACCAATTTAATCAGCTTTCTTTATTAATCTGTGTGAATAAAATCCAAACAGACTTATATTTTAACACGGAGGTGGTAGTATATTTAGTTTCCCCTAATATCTAAGCAGAAAAAGCAAATTGGAAACCGGTTCTCTTTACAAGAACCATTTCCTACCAACTCTACTCGTGGGTTGCATGATCTATTCTACACTGGTGTTTCAACTCTACTTGGTTTCACATTCACATCATGATATATTCTACACTGTTGAAAACTTGGTGGTAAACTAAAAACACCAGTGTAGAATAGATCATGATGTGAATGTGAAACCAAGTAGCTGACATGTAGGATAAATTGATGTTTTTTATGCAAAGTCCCAACGTGGATGGCAAAGGACATTGTGAGTGCTCTTACACACATGATCAATTACCCAAAACATAATACTAAATTACGCCTAGATCAATTACCCAAACATAATACTAAATTACGGCCATATTAATTCATCCAACTCCCACAAACTTTTTCCACCTTAGAAAATTAAATTAAAGAATTCAAACATTCCGGATCCATAATTGAATGAAAGACTTCATTTGAGCATTTCATCTCGTTGATGGCAATGACTGCTCGGGTTGTCGATGTCATCCAAATGTTTTTTGATTTCATGGGTCCTCAGATCCCAAAAGAAATCAAAAGAACCATCATCTCGGAAGGCCGAAACCTGATACAAGGGTGAAGCCATGGCTAAATAAGAAAGGTAGTGAGCAAATGCAAAAGAGATTATCTAAGTATTGAACCAAGTAAAAAGCCTAATCAATAGAATGATTATCCACAAACCTACGCAAGGCCACTTATTTTTGTCCCCCGCCCACATGAAAATTGTTTTAACCGAATTTGACTAGTAGCAATGGCATGTGTTATATTTGCTTTACCTGGATTATGATGATATGCAACTCTAGCCTGTACAAAAACCCTAGTACCCATTATTTTTTTATTTGTATTGGCGGAGGATACGGGGATTGGACCCTTGTTCTCACCAAGGGGTGCAATGACTTTTACCACTAGGCTAGATCCCATCTCCGACCTAGTAACCTAAACTCTTTAACACCACACAAATAAAAGCTCTCTATCCGGTTCGTTGGCAAAAGCGGTATTATTGTCTACGTATGTTGTTATGGGGTGGCTGAATGACTAAAAAGACACTGGAACGAAAATAGTCGGCAGAACAAAACAATACCCAAATCTCCTCAGGCTTCAGCTTCTTCTTGAAGAGATAATGAAAAGCAGCAATTGCTGTCTGCAAATAAGAGAAAAAAAAACATTCACTACATTAAACCAAGCATCTAAAGCAAGCAGACCTTCGTTTGCTTTTAATCAAGGAAATCGGTCGGGTTCATTATACAGTTCACTTAAAACTGGCAAATATATGGCTGTTCCGTGCTTGTAAGTTAATGATTAAACAATGGCATTGGTCATTCATTCTGCAAAACTGGAAGGCGAAAAAAAAAAAGGGAGGGAGGGGGGAGGGGGGAGGGCTATAGATTTCACTATCCACTCCCCTAGGAAGCTAAGTTCAGAATTACCTAAAATAACTTGGAAATCACCAAAAAAACAAGACAGATAGCATGAGCACTAACATAACTTTCAACACTTGAACAAGCTCACAAAATACACAAAAATTCAACCTTGTTTCATTCCTTTTTACCTTAATAGTTTCTTCCTTGGTAAGAGCAGACTCACGATTCGTTTCACTCTGTAAGAACTCAATGGCCTTCTCTTCATCAAGCTTGTCACCAGAGGCCTGTTGAGAGGTGCAAACACGTTGCCGGATTATTTCAGTGCATTACGTCTTACCCAAAAAAAATATCCACAAGACCAAGTTAATCATAGAAATGCTCAATTTTGGAGGCAATCAGCAAAGCAAATTCATAACACACAAAAGAGGTGGCACACGTCAGTGTTGAAAGAAAAAATCTGACAGACCAAAATGAGTAACCCCACCAGTGTTTTGATTTCAGCCAATTTGAAATGGGCAAGCGATTTCGGCTTTGGTAAGATTTCATTTTTTTCTTCTTTAGGGGATGGAGGTGGAGGGGAAGGTGCCCATAAATCCACCCTTTTGATTCTGATATTAAAAATGCCCACTTAAATGTGATTTCATCCTAATCGCTTAGAACTTAAATAACGTATCCCTAACTTTCACTCTCTAACTGCCGAACAAAACTTCCTGCAATCCTTTTAAGCTGGCGACACCACCGGAAACACATTGTTTATTTTGTTTGTGTTCTGTTGTTAAGCTCGTCGAAGACCTCAATCTTGATTTTGGAGTTCATGCGAAATCTGATGCTTTCTGGATAGCAATCGGTGGTTCTCTCAGGAAAGGGGCAAAGTCAGTGATGCATAAAGCTGGAGACGGAGATGGAGATGAAATTGTGTCTAGGAAGGTGCGGAATAAATGTTCGGCTTAGGACCTTGGGTTGCAGCTGAGGCTGAATGTCTACTTAGTAATTTTCTCCTCCTCGTTTGATGGAACGAGGTTAATAGCGATTGCTCATTATGACGTTGAATTGTATACTGTCAAGTGGAAGTGCCTCTTTGAGCAAATCATAGGGGGTTATGGTCATGTATACATAGTCATGAAAAAATTAGCAGAGAGTAGATGGGGGTCGAAGGGGAGTTGGAGTGGTCTATTCATCTTTAGATTTCAGTTGTTAATGGATATGCAACGTGTTGGATTCTTTTCCAATTATATTTGGGAGTAAATTGCTCGACATGAAACCTTCGATTCCATATTGCAATTGAAGACAATTGGTTTGCAATCTATTCCAGTGTAGATCGAGCTTCCTAGGCTGGGCTAGCACTATAGTATTATTCATGTGATGTACTCAATAAGCTGGCCAGTTTTTTTTGGGTGGGTGGGTGTGTGTGTGTGTGGTGGTGGTGGGGGGGGGGGGGGGGGGCTTGTTTGGGGGTGAAAAAACTATGAAACAGGTACAACTGGATTTTGCCCAGATTTGTGTAGAAATCAAAGCTATGGATTAGTTACCCAAGTCATTTGTATTGTTAATGAGTTTGGTAACATAATTGAACAGGTTATAGAATATGCATGGGTGCCTGTGCAATGTGTGGACTGCACGTTGATTAGGCATATTATTAGACTGAAAGCTGTCGAAAGCAGAATCTGAAGGCTGGTCTCGAGCACGTGTGGCAGGCAAGTCTATTCAAATAAACTTACGATTCATTTGGAAGGTAAATTATAATGCGAAGGTGTTCCAAGATCTGTTTTAAGATTCTTGATGAATTTGTGTACAACATTAATTGGGTTGTAGACCGACAATAGTAGAGCAGAGAGATGAGGGTCCTGGTGTTTGTCTTGCTGGAAAGGTGGAAAGGTGGGATTGTCAAGTTGGAAAGGGGGATCCGGGTTACGGGAGTAGATTTGAGGCTTTACAAGAGTGTCAGCAGATGAGGAACTACAGCTAAGGGGTGGTATACGAAATATTGATAGTGAGTCCGTGGAGGAAGTTGTAGAAATCCTAGAGCAAGATGTATTACTGTGAACGGTAAAAAGGGGAGACCTTCTTCATGATTACAACTGGTTAGAATGTTAAGGAGTTTAATTCCAGATGTGAGCACACGCTCAGCTTCTTTAAATATACTAATCACAATGTTTATTTTGGAACAATAAGAGAGTAAAAGGAAAAACCTCCTTTAAAAGACTCAAAAAGCCTCTACAATGTTATAAGAAAAATTTCATGGCCATAGAAGAACCGATGATTGAGGCCACAAATCTTTAGGATATCAAGAAAAAGCTAGGTTTTAATAATGCATATGCAGCCCCTAACGACAAGCTTTGGATTTTATGGAGTTATCATCAACATGTGGAGATTACTAAGGCAGAGGATCAATTAATTCATGCAAAATTTCATGGGCTTGAACCATTTATTATAACTAGTGTTTATGCAAATGCAACAGATTGCTTACAGTGCCTTTATGGGAATCCTTATTAGAGATCTACTCTCAGGATCTTCCTTGGACGGTTGGAGGTGACTTTAATGTCATTAGATCTCTGGATGAATATAATGGATCATCACAATCTAGCCAGGGATCTATGGATGATTTAGATCCTATCACTGCACATTCTGGGCTACAGGAGTTACAAGTAACAGGAAGCCTTTACACCTAGTCTGGTTGGCGTAATGCTTTCTATGTTCAAGAAAAATTGGACAGTATTCTATCAAAATGTGAAAAGAACTCTGTTCAAGTTAAGCAGAATGGGTTTCGATCATAAAACCTCCTCTATGAAGTGAAAGACATTCCCGGGGGGCATCCACTTTTAGATTCAAAGCATGTGGATTACACATTCTACTTTTTTAAGTGTGGTTCGAAGTAGTTGGAACACTGTTGGAGCACCTGATGGAATGACTAATATCATGTGCAAGCTTAGACATTTTAAATCTATTTTAAAATGCTGGAATAGATCTATTTTTTGGATCACCCATCAGAGAGTTAAAAATCTACAGGCTCTTGTTCACTATTTAGAGGAAGCTTATGATCGTGTCCTAATGAGCAAGAAAAAGTAGCTATAAAAGCTCATAAATCATTTTTCAAATAGTCTTGAACATGAGGATATTTTTTGGAAGCAAAAGTCACAACGTCCGTGGTTTAGGGAAGGTGACATAAATACTTCGTTTTCAAAAACAAAAAAAAAAAAGACATAAATACTTCTTTCCTCCAAGCTACTATTCGATCAAAGATTCAGAAAATGCTAATCCTAGGTATACAAGATGCTAATGGTGACTGGTGCTCTGATACTTCTTCCATAGAAACTGTTGGGATCCATTTTTTCAGATTAACTACCATGCGAACTACCATCTCTCCCAAAAAATTAAGCTAGTGTGGAGGTAGATGATTAACATTTTATATACATAAACATAGGCCTATTTCTTTAGGTACTTTTATAAACAAAATTGTCACTAAAATTCTTAGTACCAAGCTTCAGCCCCTTCTTAGTATTTTGATATATGAAGAACGGTCTGTTTTTGTTAAAGGTAAAGATATAGTGGATAATGTTCTTATGGTTCAAGAGTTAGTCCAGTTTATTAATAAAACGACCAAGGGTCATAACATTCTCTTTAAGTTGGATGTTATGAAGGGAATTTATCATGTTTCCTGGACTTTCCGTGAAGCTCTGCTACTCAAAGTTTGAGTTTTCTGACAACTTTGTTAAGCTGATAATGAATCATCAGAGTAAGCTGGTTTTCTATTTTAATCAAGCCACGTGTCAGAGGATGAACAAACAGATGAGTACTTTTATTACTGGTAAATATGCTTCAGCAACAACTACTACAAGGCAGGTAGAAGACTTGCCACATATGAAAAGTCTTATCTTCCTTTGTACTATTTGGGATGCCCCATGTATGTGGGTAGGGCAAAGTCTTCTTATTTAGTCCTTTGATCCAGAAAGTTGAAAAGTTAGAAGGGTGGTATGCAAAGCTTTTAGCCCCAGGTGGAAGAATGACCTTGATAAAGCATGTTTTACCTTCCATACCAATTAATTTACTTGCTGCTATGAAAGTTCCTATGGCTGTCTTATCTAATATTGAAGCCAAAATGTCTCATATTCTTCGGCAAGATGTAGAAAAGCATAAGAGAATAAATTGGAGGAACTGGAAAGATACTTGTGTACCTTATAATGTGTAGAAAGAAGAGAGAATTAGGAGGAAACTCTTGTTTAATGCTTAGAAGACTTATCAGGTATGATAAGTGAGAGTATACATTTATAGAAAGTCCCCACAGCTAGAAATTCAAATTTCCCCCACTCCCAAAGGCTATTGAACAGTAAAAACGGTTTACTGTTTAATAGAGAGATTAGGAACAAAACAAAGGCTAAAAGACTATAAACAACATACTTAGCACCTAATTAAGATAATTAACTACATAATTAACACTCCCCATCAAGTTTGGTTGTATATGTTGATGCAGCTAAGCTTGAAGTGCAGATGTTGAAATACTTGATTTGAAACAGCCTTTGCTAGGAGATCAGCCACTTGGTCTTTTGTCTTGATATGAAACAATGAGATATCACCATCATCCACTTTTTCTCTTAAGAAGTGCATGTTCACTTCTACATGCTTTGTTTTATCATGGTGTGTAGGGTTTTATGCAATAAAAAGTGCAGATGTATGGTCACACATGAGTTGAATAGGTTTAGAGACAGCAAACCCCAACTCTCCCAGCATCCTCATGATCCATTAGCCTTCAAACACTCTCGAGCTAATGCTCTGAGCTCGATTCTGCACTACTTCTCCAAGTTGTAAGATTCCCCTAGATGTAAATGCAATATCCAGAAGTTGATCTCATATATGGACCACCTCTAGCACAATCTGCATCAGTGTAGATTTGGACCTCTCTTGACTGATTCTTCTTGAACATTATACCCTGACCAGGGTTCTTCTTCAGAAATCTTAGCAACCCTTTCTGCAACTTGCATATGCCTTTCTGTGGGTTGATGCACAAATTGACTGATCAAACCTACAACAAAACATATGCCAGGTCTAGTATGGGAGAGATAAATAAGTTTTCCCACAAGCCTTTGATATCTCCCCTTATCAACAGGGGGGCTATCATCATTCTTGTTCAACTTTAACCCTGGCTCCACAGGGGTATTTGTTGGTTTACACCCTGGCATACCAGTTTCCTTCAAAAGATCTAGGGTGTATTTTCTTTGAGACATAGAGATGCCAGTTGCATTTCCGGAAATCTCCATTCCAATAAAATACTTGGGACTCCCAAGATCCTTTATTTCAAATTCAAAGGCAAGAATCTTTTTAATGCTGTAAATCTCATCAGTATCATCCCCAATGAGGATGATATCATCCACATACACTACAAGGACAGTAATTTTTCCAGAACACCTTTTTATGAATAATGTATGATCTATGTGGCATGGGTGAAATCCATGCCCTTTTATGAACCTAGAGAATCTCCCAAACCATGCCCTAGAAGATTGTTTTAGGCCATACAATAGTTTGCATAGATCACCCTTATTCCCCAGGGATTCAAACCCATGAGGGAGACACATGTAAACTTCCTCATCCAAATCACCATAGAGGAAAGTATTCTTTATATCAAGTTGAGTCAAGGACTAGTCCAAATTCACAACCATACTCATTAGGATCCTGATGGTATTAAGCTTTGCAACAAGAGCAAAGGTTTCATGATAATCAATCCCATAGGAATGAGTGAAACCCCTTGCCACAAGTCTAACTTTATATCTATTAAGGGATCCATCAACAATATAGTTGAGAGTGAAGATCCATCTACACCCCATAGGATACTTCCCTTTCGGAATGATGTCCCAAGTTTCATTTTTTACAAGGGCATTCATTTCTTCCTTTAGGGCAGCTTTCCATTCTGGATTTTTCAAAGCATCATGGACACCTTTGGGTATCTGTATAGTGTCTAGATTCCTTGTAAAAGCCAGAAAGTGAGGAGATAGATGATCATAGGACAAGAAGTTGTACAGGGGGGATGTGATGTATAGCTCCTTATCCCTTTTCTTATTGCATTAAGAAATTCTCCTAGAGGAGGACTGCTTTCTGTCACTAGAGGTGTCAGAGTTCTAATAGTCATCAGATCTTATATCATCATCATGACTATTCTCGACATACCCTTCAAATTCAGGATTTTGAGACGGAGCTTTTCCCTTTCTGGTCTAGACAATTATGTTAGGCTCACAAACATGATGTTTCCCCTTAGGTGAAGACTTAGGTTGATCGGTTTCAAGCTGATCATTTCTTACATCATATGTAGGAGGCACAGATTCCTCAACCACATCAGTAGGACTAATGTTCCAAGATTCATAGTGATCTTGGAATTTCTCCCCCTGACTTCCATTATCATAAGAAGATTTATCTTCCACAAAAATAACATCCATGGTGTGGTAGTATTTCCTAGTACTAGGACAGTAGCACTTATATCCTTGTTTAGAGGATGAATACCCAACAAAGATACATTTGATAGAACTGGGATCAAGTTTCCCTCTGTTTTGAGGATGTCTGTGCACATAACACACACATCCAAACACTTTAAAGACAATGGTGCTTATAAAGTGAGTGCCAGGGTGTGCTTCTTTTTGCACTTGAATAGGAGTTTTAAACTTTAGAATCTTTGAAGGCATTCTGTTGATGAGGTATGTAGCAGTTAACACAGCCTCACCTCACAAGAATTTGGGTACCTTAATAGTGAACATGATGCCACTAGACACCTCCAGCAGGTGCCTATTCTTTCTTTCAGCCCACCCATTTTGTTGGGGTGTATCAACACCAGTGCTGATATGGATGACCCCTTTTTCAAAGAAGAAAGAGGCAAGTTCTTTTTCAAAATATTCCTTACCATTATCATTTTTAAGTACCTATATTTATGTATAAACTGAGTTTTGATAATGGTATAGAAGTTTTTGAAAAAAAAAGCCTACCTCTGACTTTTCTTTTAGAAGGAACAGCCATGTAACTCTGCTATGATCATCTATGAAGCTAACAAACCATCTCTTCTAGTGATTGTTATCTGTTTTGAGGGGCCCAATATATCACTGTGAAACAAATAGAATAGACTAGAAGGGGCATAAAAATTTGCAGGAAAGTTCTACTGTTCTAGATGCATAGAAAATTGATAGACTTCACAATTAAGCGAATCAATATTTATTCCTTTAAACATACGAGGGTACAACTTTTTCAAATACAAAAAATTGGGATGTCTTAGTCTATAGTGCATAAGCATAACATTAGTACAAAAAGTACTTCTACAACTAATAGACAACCCCTTAGGGATATTATCAATACACGGCTTAGAATAGGGAGTCTTGAAGATGAAAAACCCAGATCTTACTTCAACGCTGCCAATCTTTTCCATTGAACTCAAAGCCTGAAACTTACATCCATTGGTATGAAAAATCATAGAGCATTTAGTGTCTTTTATGAACCTACTAACAGACAACAAGTTACATTGTAAGTTAGGGCCATAAAGGACATCTTTTAAGGTGATTTTCTCACTTAAATGTTTCCAATTCCAGAAACATGAGAATTGGATCCATCAGCAATTTTTACATTGTGAGGATGGGTACATTTCAAGAGTTTGACAAAAAGGTCTGGATTTCCAGTCATATGGTTTGAGGCACCAGAGTCCACAATCCATATGTTTTTAAGAATTTGACTCCCTGAATAGGCATTAAGGCACACACATGTATTAGCCATAGAAACATTGGCTAGAGGAGCAGCAGTCTGTGTGTTTTGATCAGACAGAAACCTTTTGAAGGCTTCAATCTGTTCCTTGCTAAAAACACCATCAGACTTGTGTTCCTCACATTAGCTAGTCTACCAGAACTTTCAGGTGTGTGATTAGGCCTAGAGGACTTCCAGTTGGCAGGTTTCCAATAGGAATCCTTGGTATGACAAATTCTTTTGCAGTGATCACACACTGGTCTATTCCCTTTGGATTTCTGGTTTTGACCAAAAGTACTCTTGGTGAACATGGCACTGTTTTCAGAGGATTGAATGGGGTTAGAGACCCCATTTAGGATGAGTTTCCTTCTGCTTTCTTCATGTTTTATATCAGCAAAAACACTTTTGATAGATGGAAGAGGTTTAGAGCTTAGCACCCTACCTCGTACATCATCAAGGGAGGTGTTTAACCCCATCAGAAATTTAAAGATCCTTTTTTGTTCATTAATGCCTTTGTATATCTTGGCATCCTTATTAGAGTGCCAAGTTATACTCTCAAAAGTATCAGGTTGCTGCCAAGATCTTGACAGGAGATTGACGTAGTCAGTGACTAACATCTCCCCCTGTCTTATATCTTGCAGTTTTGATTCACGTTCAAACTGTTCAGATGTGTTCTCTTTTTGAATAGAGATCAGTGGTGGCAGCCCATATTTCCTCAGCAGTATCAAGAAGGATGAAGTTCTCTGCAATATTAGGTGTCATGGATCCCAGCAGTATAGACATCACATTGCTATTTTTCACTCTCCACTTCTTGCACGAGGGATCCCCTGCTGCATGAGCTCTGCTTTCACCAGTGAGATATTCCTCCTTGCATCTCCCAGTAATGTACAACCTTACTATTGTGAACCATTGGACATAATTGTCACCATTGAGTTTGTGACAGGAAAGAGGTAGCATTGAGGGTTCAGAGTTCCAAGGGGCAGCACTAGTGATTGCTTCTTCCCTTGAGTTAAGCTCTGAAGATTGCTCAGTTGCCATTTAGAATTAAGAAGATAAGCAGACAAGAGTTTTGAGATCTTAAGGCTCTGATACCATGTAGAAAGAAGATAGAATTAGGAGAAAACTCTTGTTTATTGCTTAGAAGACTTATCGGGTATGATAAGTGAGAGTTTGCATTTATAGAAAGTCCCCAACGGCTAGAAAATCAAATTTCCCCACTCCCAACAGCTAGAGAACAGTAAAACGGTTTACTGCTTAATAGAGAGATTAGGAACAAAACAAAGGCTAAATAGAATATAAACTACATACTTAGCACCTAATTAAGATAATAAACTGCATAATTCAACATAATGAAGATGGCTTAGGTTTTAAGAGCATTCAAACTATTTAGCAAAGTTTTACTTGTAAACCCTTGTGAAAATTGCAGAATGGTCAAGGTCTTTAAGCAAAGAAAATCATGCAAGGTTCTTGTGAAATTAAGACAAGAATTGAGGAGGAAAAAGGAGTTTTATTGATTGAATAATACTTAGTAAAAGAATTACAAGAGAAGGGACCTTTATAAAGGATTGAGACAGGTCCCAAAAAGTCACCAACGGCTCTGTACGGTGAATCCAACGTTCACAAGTACAAGAAAAAGCGACCACTTGTTCGGTATTAACCAATTGAACAAGGGGGAAAAAGACATAATAAAAAGGCCTAAAACGGGGATTAAAAAATAAATAAACCCACTAAATAAATTAGGACACTAATTTCAACACCCTCCTCAAGGTTGGTTGTGTATAGAGATGAACAACCAAGCTTGCCATTAATGTGTAGAAATTGAGCAATAGAGGTCCCTTTGGTGAAGATATCGACCATTTGATCTTGAGAAGGGACAAAGGAAATCGAATCTCTTTGTTCTCGACCTTTTCCTTGATAAAATGCTGTCAATATCAACATGTTTAGATTTGTCATGATGAGTGGGGTTTTCGACATGTTAATAGCGCATTTGTTGTCACGGAACGAGTTGAGTAGGGAGGTTGGTAGTGGCCCGAATTTCATTTAGAACCTTCCTTAACCACATGCCTTCACGGATCCCAAGAGATAGAGCCCTAAGTTCGGCCTCGCACGCCACTAGCCACAACAGTCGCTTCTTACTTCTCCAAGTAGTTAGATTGCCCCAAATATAAGAGCAATACCCGGTAGTAGATCTCCTATCTATGATAGAGCCGGCCCAATCTGCATCGGTGTAGATATGTAGTTCTCTCGCTCTCATTCTTAGTGAATAGAAGACCTTGATCGAGTCCCTTTTAGGTACCTCGAGTTCTCGTCCACAACTTGAAGATGTTCTTCACAAGGTTTATGCATGAATCGCGCTTACAAGACCGACAAAGAAAGCATATGTCGGGTCTTGTGTGAGAAAGATAGATTAGTTTCCCCACTAATCTTTGATATCTCCCAACATCAACATACTTTTTGGAGCCTTCTTTAGTGAATTTCGAGGTTAGGCTCTATGGGAGAGGGCTGGGTTTGCAATTTGCCATCCCGCTTTCTTCAAGAAGATCTAAGATATATCTTCTTTGAGATATATGAATGCCACCACGGCTTCTAGATATCTCCATGCCAAGGAAGTATTTCAACCGGCCTAGATCTTTGACTTCAAAATCCCTAGCAAGGGTTAGCTTAAGAAGTTGTATTTCATTCAAATCATCGCCGATGATGATTATATCATCAACATAGACAATAAGGATCACTCTTTTGCCATTATCAGTGAATTTGGTGAACATTGTATGGTCTGAATGACATTGGTGATAGCCATAAGCTTTTACAGATTTAGTAAATCTGCCAAACCATGCCCTAGGGGACTGTTTGAGTCCATAAAGGGCTTTTTTAAGTTTACAAACCAGATTTCCTTGTTCTGGGGTTGCATACACAGGAGGAATCTTCATGTAAACTTCCTCCTCAAGTTCTCCATTTAAGAATGCATTCTTGACATCTAATTGGAAAAGAGGCCAATCAAGATTTGTAGCAATGGATAAAAGCACCCTGATAGTATTTAGTTTAGCAACAGGGCAAAGGTCTCCTGGTAGTCAATACCATAGGTTTGAGTATACCCTCTGGCAACTAACCTTGCCTTATGTCTCGCTAATAGACCCATCGAGTTATACTTATTAGTGAAAAGCCACCTACATCCCACCACCTTTTTTCCCTTGGAAGATAGGTGATGTCCCAGTGTTATTTTTAATTAGAGCCCCAATTTCATCATTAACAGCTTGTCTCCATTCAGGTTTTAAAAGAGCTTCCTGAATGGTACAAGGAACATACTGACTATTAAGGTTATTCACGAGGGATTGATATGCCTCAGAAAGATTATACAAGGGAGTTTTAGTGCAGGCCCTTGTTCCTTTTCTTAAGGCAATGGGCCTTTCATCATAAGTATCATCATAAGCATTATCATGAGGGATTTCATGATTGTCAAGGCTATGATGTTCATTTTCCAGATTAGTAGAAGAAAGGGATCTTTCTGATCTCCTGTGTTTTCTGGAGTAAACCAGTTCTATAGGAGGTCTGTCACAGTGGGATCCTTTCTCAGGACCAAAAGGATAATCAGTGATCCTTCTGTCAGAGGTACTTTGATCCCCTGTATTAGGATCCTGATTTTCATATTCTTCATGTGGCTCAGTTTCACTAGGAAGATCAAGTGGAGATTGTAAGTTCCATCCTTGAGAGGAATTCAAAAAATCAACTTCAGAATTTGCATGAGTATCATAATAGGGCTTAGATTCAAGAAAAGTCACATCCAATGTGTTATAGAACTTCCTAGTAGAAGGACAATAACACTTATACCCTCTTTGTCTAGGAGAGTACCCAATCATGATACACTTGATAGCCTTTGGATCAAGTTAGTTTCTGTGATGGTTGTGAACAAAAACAATACATTCAAAAACTTTAGGACTCGGGTTTTGAGTGACTTGACAAGCTTTGGATATATATTTTTAAACACACCAATGGGTGTTTTAAACGAAGCAATCTTGAGGGCATTCGTTAATAAGATAAGTAGTCGTTAAGACAAACTTCTCCCATAGAAACTTAGGGACATTCATGGCAAACATGAGTGCTCTAGCAAGGTCAAGTAAGTGCTGTTTTTCCTCTCGGCAATTCCATTTTGCTGAGGGGTATCAACACAGGAACTTATATGAACAATGCCTTTGTCCCTCATGAATGCCCCAAGGGATGTTTCAAAATATTCTGACCCATTGTCAGACTTTAGTACCATGATGTCAGTTTCAAATTGTGTATGAATCATGTGATAGAAGTTCTTAAAAATAGTACCAGCTTCAGATTTATCTCTCATTAGAAAAACCCATGTAAGCCTAGTGTGATCATCAGTAAAAGTGATGAACCACCTAGTACCAGTGATATTTTTAGCCTTTGAAGGTCCCCAAATATCACTATGTACTAGGTTAAAAGGCTTAGATGGTTGATAATTTTTCTGAGGAAAGTTAGTTCTGGACTGTTTTGCAAGGCAACAGATTTCACACACAAAATCAGTAGGCTTTTTATTAACAAACAGATCAGGAAGTAGTTTTTTCAAGTATACAAAATTTGGATGTCCAAGTCTATAGTGCCATAGCATTACATTATCACTATTAGTACTAGAACTAAGACAGCCAGAAGCTTCCCTTTCTGTATTGCCATTCATGAGATAAAGACCAGAATTGGTCTTAGCACTGCCAATCATCTTCCCGAGTTTGGAGTCCCGAAAGTTACAGGATGTGGAGGAAAAATTTAGCACCATATTGTCTTGTTGTGTTAATCTGTTCACGAGAGATCGGATTGCATGACAAATTTGGAACAAATAGTACATCTTTGAGACATATACCCTTTATGTTGATAGTTCCCATACCTCTACTTTAGAGGTGGAACCATCGACAATTCGACATATCTCCCTTGTGTACAAGGGGAGATGGAGGAGAAAAGAGTTTTGTCCCCAGACATGTGTTCAGAAGCACCAGAATCAATGATCCATTGGTCCTGAACATGAGATTTAAAAGTTTGAGAAATGATACCTGTCTGAGCAACAGAAGCAGAGGATACAACAGACTGATTTCCAGAGCTGGAAGTAGATTGAAAAATTCTTTTTAAGGCCTCCATCTGTTCCTGAGTAAAAACTTCATTCTGAACAGAAAGATTAGCTTGAGAATCCCTTCCATTTCCAGCTTTAGGTTTCCAGTCTGCTGGTTTTCCATGAAGTTTCCAGCAGGTATCTTTGATGTGTCCTTGCCTCTTGCAATGATCACACCAAGGCCTTTCTTTCTTTCCTTTGGAGGGTTGAAGAGACTGAGAAGCAAGAGCAGAAGGTTGGAGAGGCTGAGAAGCAAGTAAGGCGAGGAATTTTGTTGGGGAACTTGGGGCACAACTGCAGCATGAGTACTGCCCAACATAAGTTTCCGCCTGCTTTCTTCATGCCTGACCTCGGCAAAAGCAGCTTTCAAGTTGGGAAGAGGGGATTTGCCAAGGACTCTTCCCCTAACATCATCCAAGTCTGGATTAAGCCCCATAAGAAAAGTAAACACTCTGTCATTTTCAATGAATGTTTTATGGCTCTTGTGATCTTCAGGACAGCACCATTTTAGTTCATTGTAAAGATCAAGTTGCTGCCAGATTCTACTCAAATGATTGAAATAGTGAGTAACGGTAGAATCTCGCTTGCTTCAAATTTTTAAGTTGAGATTTGAGCTCATAGACTTCTGAAGTATTGTCTCTTTTAGAATAGAGATCATGAGTTGCTTCCCAGACCTCTTGAGCAGTGTTGTGGAACATAAAGTTCTCACTTTGTTCACGAGTCATAGACCCAATAAGCCATGACATGATGATATTGTTGTCTCGCTTTCCATTGTCCGTACTTGGGATCATCTTCTTTTGGTTGAGGAATCTCACCAGTTAGATGTCTTTCTTTGCTCCTTCCAGACACATACATCAGCAGAGATCTAGACCACAAATGATAGTTATTACCATCAAATTTGTGGCTAGTGAGGAGATGATTGTTGGTATCACTCCCTCCTTGAATGAGATTTGATCCCTCAGAGTGTGGAACAACATCAGAGGAGGTAGATCTATCAACAGAAGACATTTTCTGGTTTTTGAAAAAATCTCAGAAAATTTGAATTTGATCGATTATTGGATCAAGTCTCTGATACCATGTGAAATTAAGACAAGAATTGAGGAGGAAAAAGGAGTTTTATTGATTGAATAATACTTAGTAAAAGAATTACAAGAGAAGGGACCTTTATAAAGGATTGAGACAGTCCCAAAAAGTCACCAACGGCTCGTACGTTATGAATCCAACGTTCACAAGTACAAGAAAAGCGACCACTTGTTCGGTATTAACCAATTGAACAAGGGGGAAAAAGACATAATAAAAAGGCCTAAAACAGGGATTAAAAAATAAATAAACCCACTAAATAAATTAGGACACTAATTTCAACAGTTCTTATCCTTCTTTATAAGCTTCATTCATGGCAAAAATTGGCTCATGTCCAACAATGTATGGAAGACCATTCCATATATTCCGGAAAGCCCTTTCAAAAATGGATTTGGACACCAGCGATTCCGGTAATTTTTCCGTGGCATCCGCTTATGACTGTTTAAGGAGGAAGAAATTATCAAGATTTGAACTGGGGAAGATCTGGGAACCTTATATTCCTTTAAAGATCGCTTTTCTGATGTGGAGGCTGCATAACAACATTCTTCCTTTCATGGTTCAGCTTCAAAAGTTAGGTATTCATAGTCATTATATGTGCTTATGAAGATACTATTAGATGCTTTCCTGCACTGTCATATCTCTGCACAGATTCGGAATTATTATCAAAATGCTCTGAAATTGTATCCTAGCTATACTTTGTGGTCTGAATTTTTATGCATATGGTGGCATAACCCTATTAAAGGGGCCTGGGAATGGCGCTTATAATGCTTGCTATCTTTATCACCTGAATGATCTAGAAACTTAGAAACAAGTTCATTTATGCAGAGGAGCAACCAGATCTAAATAACATTGTCAAGTCATTTAATACGCTCATTCAGTATGCTTGCACCAGCATGAATCTCAAAAAAAGAAGCAAGGAAATGATATCTTATTGACAAATGGTTTGCTAAACAAGCTTGATCCTACTAGTCCTAAAGAGTTATTCCTGTCCTATAGAACCCACCGCCCTAGCATATGGTGAAAGTAAACTGTGATGGGCCTTTCCTTGGCAAACCTGGCCCATCAGGTGGTTGGTTCATTATTAGGGATCCTTTTGGAAATGTTTTGCAAGCTGGATTTACTGTTTACAATCATGCCACCAATCTTGAGGCCGAGATAAAAGTGATATCAGATGGAATTCAATGTCGCCTCATGATGAACTATCACAAAGTCATTATAGAATCAGAGTCTAAAGTCCTTATTGATATTTTACACTATACATTTTCTCCTCCTAAGAAGTTCTTGCACCAGATTTATGATTTAAAGGATCAGATTTCACATAACCAATTTCAAGTGGTTCATATCTATAGAGAGGGAAATTCTGTAGCTGACTACTTATCAAAGAAGGCCAGCATTACTCAAACTTCATGTAAGCTCAATGCAAATGATTTGGATAGCTATCTTGGCTTGCTGGTTCTAAGGGACAACTTGCAGCTTCCGGTCCTAAGATTATCTTACTCCTTCCGTTGCCATCAAGTGATTTATAGCCTTTTTGGAATGCTGCTGATTCGCTTAAGTATGTGGTGAAGTGAACTTATTGCTGCTGGATTGGAAGTGAACTTATAAGGTCACCTCTGAACGAGGTCACCAGGCTTCTCCAAGACTTCTGCCTTTCACAAAGGAACAGCTGGAGCAAATCCAATCTACACAACCAACCTTCTCCCAAATCCTCGAAAACATCATGTTCTTTGGCAAAAAAGTAGTAACAATGTTACGTCTTTTCTTGGAGTAAACGCTAAAGTTTGTTGGAATGTAGATTTAGGTGCTACAGATCGCACAGCAGATAATTCAATTTCTATTATATATCATTTGTGCTTCAATTTCCATTCTATATCATTCATGCTGAAAATCACAAGGTTAAGCTAATGAATGGATCTTTTCAAGCTGTAGGTGTCAAAGGTTAAATGACTATCTTGCCTAATTTAATATAACTATTCATAAAGTCCTACATGTTCCTTGGCTCTTCTTATGCAACCTACTAATGTTAGTAAGTTTACTTTTGAAAACCAATGTGGAGCTAATTTTTTATTTTTTGAAAATGAAGGTAAATTTCAGGACACACTCATAGGTAAGGTGATTAGCAATGCAAAAATGTGCGGAATCTATATTCTTGATAAACGAAGAAGGCTCGTTTGGTATGGAAGCTTGTAGGTCTGGTTGCTATGATTCCTCTCTGGTTGACACTGATGAACTAATATTGTTTAATGGGCTTGAGCACCCCTTATTTCTATATCTGGTGTTACAATTCAAGTGTGAGGCGTGTTGAATGTCCAAACATTGTAGATCATCCAATAGCTTCCATTGCGAGGGAAAATAAAAGGGCATCCAAAATATTGAAATCTATCTGAGTACCTCGTAACAGTTTTCTTCAACAACATTATCGGTTCCTCGAGTCACAGAAACTGCATAAAGCAAGTAACAAAATAAGTAGAAACGGCAGATAGAGTTGCTATGTGTTGCACAAAAGGTCATGCTAACATACCAACAGCAAAAGGCTTCCCACCAATTATTTCAGAATCTGCAAGGTCTGCAAACCAAAAGGTTCAAATGAGAAGATTTATCTATAATGTTAATAATAACTCAAGCAAAATGATGTTTAGTCACTACTACAACCAAATCAATGATGTATCAATATGCACGCACACAAAAAAGTAACATCTCGAGTCTATAGACTAACTTATCTAGAATGCTAGTACAAACTCCAAATCAATTACTTTTCCATTATTAAAAAAAGAAAGTAAATAACTCTTATTCACATATATTCTCTTATCCTCTAATCCTTCTTTACATTTCTTATCAATATTCAACCTCAAGCCAAAGTGACTCACTACCACAAGAATGATGAATTTAGTCATATCTACATTTACTACGACAACTCCCTAGCCCACCCGCAACTATTGCACGCACAAAAAAAAATGGGAAATACATATACAAGCAATATACACAGTAAAAACGAAACAAAAATAACGCCCATGTTTTGAGCTATATCTAGAACTTTTGCTAAAACGCTCTTTTCAAATAGAATAAGAACAAATCGCAACCAACTTAAATATCATCCCCAGGTGTAGCCTTACAATGGCACTTTAACCAACCATACTAAAAGAAATCAGCTTTGAATAGGCTTATTAAACTTCAAACTTACTGATTACAGAAAACTCAAGAGAATGCTAAAAATCCAACCTACCTTCCATCTCCGAGAGTACATACTTCCCAAAATATGTCATTATTAATCTTTTTCCTAGCGAATCAAGAATACGTTTCATGTCCTGCTCAAGTTAAAATGTAGAATATATATAATAATTAAAAGCGGAAGTCCATGCTTACCATGAGAACAGTACTTCCAACCAACGAGGTAAAAATGACATTGTTTTAAAATAAATTAGAAAGAGCTGACAAACCGGCGCTTTGTTCTTGAATACCGCACATATAAAGTCGATTCCGTGCACAGCAACCCACATGACTCCGTGGGACTTATCTACGATTCAAGAAGACAAATTTGGTATATACACACAAATATGATGTAGACCCTCAAGGCAATAATCATGTAAAAGCAATAGAGTGACATACCAGAATTGTTACTAATTTTGCGATTGGATACCAACATGTGTTTTCTCTCTTCCGTGTCATGGATGCAAGAGAACAGATCACAAACAAGAAATAATTCAACAAAAAGGAGAAATAAACTAAAATCGAAACAGTAAAAGGATTCGGAATTTCTACCCTTGATGTTAAGGCGTCCGTCTGAAATGCTATTGTAGACGTATTTGTAGGCAAGCCAGAAATGTTTGGCATTAGCTCGCCGTGTAGTTCGTCTAAGCTTATCTGAATAAAAAATAGGAATATCAGAACACAGGAGTCAAATCAACTTAAGAGAAAATGAACTTGCCAAGGAAAAAGGAGGCTACTTATGTCCGCAAAGCTTCCCCTAAAATAAATCGGACAGTGACCAGCCACTGATTCAGAAGGATAGAACCAATTAGAATAGGTCACAGATATGTTAAAGAAAATGTTGTGGGGTATGCAAAGAGATCTCACCATATACTGAGAGGTTCGGGGGTTTGCGGCTGCATCGTGAGGGCTTGCAGGGTGCCAACCGAGTACTTTGTGACATAGTCCTTGCAGATTTAGCTAATTTAAAATTAAAAAAAAAAAAAGGAATAATAAAAATATAGAAGTAAAAATAACTAAACAAAGATAAGTATGATACAAAAAAAAGCAGTAAACCTACCGCTGAGCCGAGCACTCCTCCTTGGACCCAACTGATTGCTTCCGTTCTCAGGATTACTCATATCTGATCCCCACAAACAAAATAAATTCATGTATTTCTCTGAGAGACAATAAATCAAGACAAAATAAACTACCACACAGCGTAAAAGTTAAACTACCACACAGACGTTGACTCCTCCGTAAATCAACCTGGCTTCTGCTTTCAGGATCATCCATACCTAAGTCAAAAATCAAATACAATTAGTCATTCTGACCTATCGCTTATTATGAGGAAACAAATTCACATCTTTAACAGAAAAGTAAAAATCCTTCTAAACTTGGTACGGGTCAGCAATCGGGAAAAACAGGAAACCATAAAATAATCCAGTGGTTCATACGAATCACATTATTAACAGAAAAGGAATAAATCATCTTAAACTTCATACGGGTCGCCAATCGGTTAACCCTCCTTCCCGGCAAAAACACAAAATATCCGGTGGTACCTTTTGTTCGTCTGTTGAAGGTTGCGGAAGATTTCACACCGACTCTTCGATAACCCCTGTAGTTACGATAATCTCTGCAAAGTCGCAGCAGAGGGTGAGATGCTGTCGTCTAGGTATTCTAGAGAATTCGGCTGCGGGTCGTAGAACTTTGGGTTCTGTTGTAAAAATTGTGAAAGAATGATTCAATTTATATTTATATCTATATCGTCAGGACATCTTTTTCATAGGCCGATATGTCGGTACCTCAAATTAAAAATTCTTTTTAAATATCGACAAAGTCAACCAAATTAAAGGTATTTTCGTCTCTTATCGAAAAGCTAGTAAAAAATGTCAATGTATTTAGACAGCTTCTATTGAGACCAGTGAACGTGAGCAGTGCAAGGCACGGTGGATCCAATATAAATCGTTACGAAAGATAATATCAAAAAATAAATCCACAACGTGAAATAAATCGCGTAAGCTTAAACCGTAACAAATTCAACGCACAAGACGAAGAGAAGAACGAAACATAAGACATTTTCTGCAAGAGATAACTCTTTCTTAGAGACGTGAAGATTGTGAATCACTTCTCTTCCAGCTCTATCAGGAGTTTTCACCTATAAAATAAACCACAATATTATTTATCGGAGAACAATGTCATAAAGTCGATCTCTTTAACTTCAACTTTACGTAATGAAACATTATAGAAAAACAATAAGCGTACCATAACTACTTGGTCAAATATCCCGGGACGCCTTAGCTTCCAGATCATTAAAATGCTTGAAAATGTGTTTCACTCATTTTCTATACGACATTTCTCTTTGATGATGCTAAATAATGCACCACCGATAAAACGGGGCCACGTGTAATCTAAGGGTGAGTTAGAAAGAAGAGTATGCAAGGCCATAAAACGTAGTAAAGATGGTGTTTTTGGTGTTTTATGGCTGAGTCCAAGAATGTATCTTGGATTGCCTACGTATCCTGTCTAATGTCTAGGAATCAAGCCTTACGTAGTTCCTGGATTAGTGTATTTATAGGCACATGTCCTTCTTCTGCCCTAAACTTAGGGCGGTTTGGTCTAATGTCATAAATACCCTTCACTGGGCCTGGCCCCTTGCCCAAGTAACCTGCTGGATGGTGGGCCTAGGGATCTGAGCTGAAGGTCCTGGTATCGACTCGATAAACACCGACATGGGTGATCGAGGTGGGACACTTGCAGAAACTGCCGGTTGCTGCGGTCTTCACTGGTACGTCTCGTATTCGATTCGATGTGGATAATTAACATAGACTTTTCCACATGCCAGCTGGACCAATCAGTTTATTCCACGTGGAGGGGTGAAATCCCATATCATCATAAGCCCCCCGAGATCGGAGGGCGGCGCATCTCGAGTGCTGAGGTCGGATCTGAAAATTTGAATCATCGTTTCGACACATGATCTTCTATAGGCGGGACTACAGCTGTCATTATAGCCGATGTAGGCTATCGTAGGATGACGTCATACCGTGTTAACATTAATGGGTGCAGGAAACGAAGCGTTTCTTATTGGTCCACGCGAGGATGTTGTCCTTGATTATCGCGTTTTCACCCCTATAACTGCCCCTAAATCCTACCCTTTCAAATCATTTGGAGATTTGCAAGCATATAAGGAGCCCAAGACTTTGAAGTTTCTTATTTTCCATTCTTTCTCTGCTTTATCCGAAAACCACAAGTAAGCCCTAATTTACTCAAACTCTTTCTTTTGTTTTTGTGTTTCTTGTTTCTTTTCCCAAGTCCATGTCTAGTAGCGAAATCGATTCTCAAAATAAGGAAGAAGTTGTTGTGGTAGAAGAAGAATCGGTAAAGAGGACGGTTACTGAACAACCACTTGTTTCCGGTGAGATAGTTGTCGGAGAAGAAGTAGAAGAGGGAGGAGAAGAAGAATCGTCTTCCCGACTTGCTGCAAAATGTCAAACAAGGATGAAGGTTCAGGGTCCCTATGGCTGTATATCCAATCTGACTCAGGAGAAAGCCAAAGTTATTTGTTCAAGATACGGGATCCCGTATTCGTCTAAAAACATCAAAGTATCACTTGGTCAATTTCAATTCGCCTCTGACCCTCCCCCTGGGTTCTCCGCCATATACGAGGCGCAACTAAAGGAGGGGTTAAGGTTTCCCTTCGACCCGGCTCTCGTAGAGGTCCTCCGACATTACCAGATCAGCGTCCCACAACTTGCTCCAAATGGAATCAGGAGCGTTATGGGATTTGTGCTAGCGTGTCGGATCGCCAAAGTCGAGTTCACGGTCCGATTGTTCCGGCAATACTATGCAATCCAAAGCCTGCAAGATGCGGGATGGTATACTTTTCAGAGGCGTCCTCTGGTGTTGGAATTCGTTAGGAAGGTGACCTCGTCTCAGGGCGAGTGGAAGCTCATTTTTTCTTTATCCGACACGGGTTGTAGGACGTCGACGTCCATACTTGGTACAAAAGACCCCAGAAATGGCATGACAGGCTCGGCTCTGATGCTACCGATGAGTGCAGGACTATCGAGAGAGTTTCCCCTGACGTCGCAACTCGGAACCTGCATTCTATATACCCTTTTGCTGACGTCGAGACGGATGGTCCGGGTGCTTACCTGGAACTCGATGAGGATGTTCGAGTCTTATGTAGGATTTTTATAAACTCTGTCGAGTTGCCACACTTTAGTATTATATTTATTTTTTTTCTTTTGTATTTGTTTTGACTGTGTTCTGATGTCGTATTTTCTCTGTATGCAGTGGAATACTTCTCAAAATTGGAGGTTCTAGGCAATGTGCCTGATCCTAGGAAAGTCGATCCTAAAAAGATCCAGGAACTGGCCGGCATCAGGTCGAACAAGCCCACATCTGGCACAATAATCTCCGGAGGTCAGAGGACACCGGCTCGAGCTCCAACACCTGTCTCGACGTCTGATATTCTGAGAGACCAACCCGACGAGGCTCGGGTGACTGAACAAGCTTGAGGGAGCTCCGTCCCGAGGAAACGTCAGAAGACAACTGAGGTGAGGCATGGTGTCGGAAAGGAAGCCCGCAACCTCGCTCCCCCCCAGCTCGACCGACCCGATCCCCGGGATGAGCGTTACAGAGATGGAAGCCATGACTCCGGATGAGTTGCATGACTTTCTCATGAAAATCAATCGAGCTGTAAGTCTTCCTTTTATTTCTCTTGTCACTTTAAGATTTTTGTCTATTTCCGATATTAACAGTTCTCCCTATTGCAGGCTCGGCTAGCAGCTAAAGTGGCCGTGACCAGAATCGAGCCTCCATCAGCGGCCTTGGAGGAGCAGAGAGAGACCATTGCTAGGCTGACATCCGATATCGAGAAGCAGAAAGCTAAGATAAACAAATTGGATGATCGGCGCGCCAAGCTCGAGTCTGACTGGGCAACTTCCCGAGATGATCTATCAAAAGCGCGTGAAGATATATCCGACATGCCGAGTTAGCGGAGGTCGGAACAAAGAGTGAAGTCGGAGCTTGAGGGGACGAAGGCCGAGTTGGCGGGGACTATCGCGGCTCGTGACGACTTCGCCGCTTCTTGATGGTTTAACGACTCGCTTGGAATCGGCCAAGAAGGACTTCCTGGCCTCTATGGAGCTTGAAAATGATATGTCGTTGCTGGTGAGTCAGGGCATGAAAGGGGGATTTACGATGGCTCTCGACCAAGTCAAGGTTGTCGTCCCGGACTTCGAGGTATCCAACATCGAGAAGGCCCACCTGTACGATCCTGAGGCCATCCCTCGTTACGGTCGATACTTCACTGAATTCAAGGCCGGCGTTTCTCTATACGAAAAATATGTGACCCCTACCCTGGAGGGAAACGAAGAAGAGGACCTCGAGTCGGGTGACCCAATTGACCCCAATGCTTCCACCTCAAATCAGCCTACTGCCTGATTATTTTTCTCTTATCAATTTGATTTGATCTGGTTGTATGACTTTTATCGATCCTTTGTTGAACCTTTTGATTGTATAACTTTTATTTATTTGAATGTGATCTTTGTCGAGTCGAATTTGTGACTCGATCTCTGACATCCTTCAATTTTGCATTTCGATTTTAGCTTTCGATATATGTCTTTTTACCTCTATGTCTTTTGTGTTATTGTTTATTTGTCTAGGGTGTAGTCTTTTTCGACTTAATTCTTTGCAAACGTTGCCTTGCGGGGTGTTCCTTTGGACTTAATTCCCCTGTGGCCCCTCGAAGTGTAGTATGAGTACGTGACTCATGATACACTTGAATATGAGTCGACCTAGCACTGTACTGCCTTATCGGCTTGACTTGGCAATTTGGTCGGAGCTCGAGTCAACTCTCTTGCCTCGTCAGGCTTTTGACATGGTCGAATTAAAAAATCCATATTCGACTGTCGCACTTCGTGGTGCTTCTGAACTGGTCGAATGGGGTATCCATCATGGAATTTTCCGACCACCTCGCATCGTGGCTTATTGGCGGGTCGGGGTGATATAAGCTTGTCGGTGACTTGGCTTTTTCACCATTTTATTTCGATTTCGTGTCGAATGATTGAAAATCGTGTCGAGGCATAAGCACTATGACTTGGCTTTATTCACTTATTTTACTCCAACTCCGTCGTGTCGAGGTATTGTTGCTCGACATCGAATTTTTGGTCTTTTTTCTTCTCGCCCTCCTTTTCTTTCTTACATGATCTTGCAAGTACGACATAATTAAAAAAGAAAATTACTTGGATAAAAGACATCGAAATTAATGTCATATCGACCTGTTACAAATGACTGAAAAAATAAAGCTGTAAATGTCATGAAGTGAATAGATAGTCTAAACATAATATTTTCTGAGATTGGTAGCATGCCAAGTTCGAGGTACGGTTCTTCCATCCGACCTGCCCAACTGATACGATCCCTTAGGATGCACCTTCAGAATTTTGTATGGACCTTCCCAATTCGGCTCGAGCTTGCCTATTGGGTCTTGCCTGCTGGCTTCATTCTTCCTCAACACGAGATCTCCTACTTGGAAGTATTTATATTTCACTCTCGCATTGTAATACTGTGAGATCTTTCTTTTATAATTGGCCATTCGATGTGCCGCAGTCTCTCTTTTCTCCTCGACATTATCTTTTTCTAGCCTCAGATCAACAGCATTTGTCTCGACGTTGTAGGCCAAAACCCGAGGCGATGCTAGTCCTATCTCTGCAGGTATTACCGCCTCACATCCATAAGCCATGGCGAAGGAGTTTCTTGCGTGGCCGGATTGGGTGATGTTCGATACGACCACGAGAATACTTGGTAACCGAGCCGCAATCCCGACCTTCATCTTCTAACCGCTTCTTCAAGCCAAATTTAATCCGCCTATTTGTCTATTCGACTTGTCCATTGGACCGAGGTCGGGCCACCGAAGTCGTTCTATGCTCAATCTTGTACTCTTTGAGCCAATCTCGCACTCTGTCATCTAGAAATTGAGTCCCGTTATCCGAGATCAGATACTTTGGAATTCCAAACCTACACAAAATATTTTCCCATAGAAATTTTTTGATGGTCTGAGCCCAGATATCGGTAAGAGCTTTGGCCTTGACCCACTTTGTGAAATAATCAACCGCAACCACAACATATTTGAAGTTACCCGGAGCTCGAGGTAAAGGCCCGACTATATCGACTCCCCACTCATCGAACGGCCATACCGATTCGATGGCGTTCATCTCCCGAGCTTGCCGTGTGTCACCACATCATGCACTTGACAAGCTCTGCAACTCATAACTAACCGATTGGCATCTTTTTGCATGGACGGCCAAAAATAACCTGCTAGTTTACACTTTCTTGCTAGCATTCGAGCTCCACAATGATTTCCACAAACCCCTCGATGTATCTCTTCAAGAAGATAGGCCCCCTCTTCTTCCGATGCGCATCGCATCCAAGGCGTCACAAACGATTTTCGATAAAGAACATAGTCAAATAGAGCATACATAGAGGCTTGCGGTCGGATTTTTCTGGCTTGAGACTTGTCAGACGGGAGAATTCCGTCTTTCAAGTATAGAGCTATCGGGTCCATCCATGTCGACCCCTGGACAACTGGTTGCACATCGACCTCATTGTAGCTTCTCTCTGCTAACATTTCTACCAGGACCTTCCTCTTTGATTTGAAATTCGATGCGAGTTTAGACAATGCATCGGCCCTTTGGTTTTCGCTCCGAGGTACCTGTTCGATGCGAACCGTCTTGAACTTCGATATCAACCCCTGAACAACTTTCAAATAACCCTTCATAGATTCTTCTTTGGCCTCATACTCGCCTCGTATGTGATTCACTACGAGCTGAGAGTCACTGTATACCAGAGATTCTCGACCCCCAACTTCAATGCCAGCTTCAAACCCGTGATCATGGCCTCATACTCTGCTTCATTGTTGGTGGCCTTGAACTCGAATCGAAGCGCATATGGGAACTCTTCTCCCTTCGGACTAACCAACAATAACCCAGCTCCAGCTCCTTCTTTACTTGATGCACCATCGACATGGATGGTCCATTGTTCCTCTGGTGATTGTTTTTCCTGCTCTAGCTGAATCGATAATCCCTCGGCTATGAAGTCCGCCAGAGCTTGGCCTTTAACAGCTGTTCGAGGTAGAAAATCGATATCGTATTCAGCTAACTCGACCACCCATTTTGCTAATCGACCCGATGTCTCGGGCTTGGTTAAAATTTGTTTCAGAGGTTGGTCAGTGACCACTGCAATGGAGTGTGCTTGAAAATATGGCTTCAACTTCCTTGATGCATGAACCAAACTCAATGCTAACTTTTCAGCAGGTGTGTACCTGATCTCAGCTCCATGCAATGCCTTACTCACAAAATATATCGGAACATGTCCCCTGTTCTCCTTCACGGACCAACACCGCACTTACTGCCTCTTCACGGTTGCTAGATAGACCAGGAGTTTCTCTCCTTCTCGAGGTGAAGACAGTGTTGGTAAATCAGACAAATACTCCTTCAGGTCATCGAACGCTTTCTGACATTTCTCATCCCATTGGAACGGACTGGTCTTCTTCAATATCTTGAAGAAGGGTAGGGCCCTTTACGCTGATATCGATAAGAAGCGGTTGAGGGCTGCCATCCGACCCGTCAACCATTGCACTTCTTTGACATTACGAGGTGTAGGCATGTTCTTGAGGGCCTCGATCTTATCCGGATTAGCTCGAATTCCATCTCTCGATATCATATAGCCTAGAAATTTTCCAGATCGAACCCCAAAAGTGCATTTCTTCGGATTGAGCTTCATATTTGCAGCCCGCAGCACCTCGAAAACCTCTCTGACATCGACAAGAAATTGTCCCATGGACTTGCTCTTGATCAATAAATCATCGACATAAACTTCCATGTTTCGACCTATCAGTCCCTTGAAAATTCTATTGACTGCCCTCTGATAGGTGGCCCAGCGTTCTTTAGCCCAAACGGCATTGTCACGAAACAAAACGTGCCAAATTCTATGATAAAAGCGGTTTTCTCTGAGTCTTGGGGATCCATGAAGATCTGGTAATATCCCCTATACGCATCGAGAAATCCGAACACCTCGAAACCCAGCGTCGAGTCGACTAATTGATCAATCTTTGGGAGCGGATATGAATCTTTAGGGCACGCCTTGTTGAGATCTGTAAAATCCACGCACATTCCGCCAGCTTTCATCTGGCTTCTTAACCAACACTGGATTGGCCAACCAGTCCGGGTAGAATACCTCTTTGACGATTCCAGCAATTAACAATTTCTCAACTTCCTTCTTTACCGCCTCTTTCCTCTCAGGAGCGAGGTTTCTCTTCTTTTGCCGTACCGGCTTCTTTTTGGGGTCGACATTTAGTCGATGCACTGCTATGTCCGCTGATAGACCTGGCATGTCGTCTGCTTTCCATGCGAACACATCTCGATACTCAATCAGGAGGTCGACCAAGGCTTTCATGTCGGGGTGTGACAACCACTTCCCGATCTGGACCCTTGGCCCTCCTCTTCTTTCCAGACACGGATCTCCTCTGTCGGATCGACAGAAATCCAGCTTCGATCCTCCTCTTCCTCAGGTATTAATTCCTCAACCAGTACTTGTCCAACTCCTTTCCTTTAATTGTGACCAAACTACAATTCCTAGCTACTTCGACGTCTCCTTTCACTTCATGGGTACCATACCAGGTGGGAAATTTCATGCTATTATGGAATGTAGAAATAATAGCTCTCAGATCGTAAAGAGCAGGTCGACCTAATATCGCGTTATAACCCGATGGGGCCTTAACCACGACATATGTCATTTCCATTGTTCTGCCCTTTTCTCCATCTCCAACAGTAGTCAGCAAATTAATCGATCCGACAGGATGGATGGCCTGTCCTGTGAATCCAAACAGAGGGGTTGACAACGGTATTATGTCCTCATCTTTCAACTTCATGGCTTTGAAGGCTGAGTAGTAAAGGATGTTGACTGCACTTCCACTATCGACACAAACCCTCTTTATTCGACCTCGGCTAATCACTGCCTCTATTACTAATCCTTCACTATGGCCGTGGGAGCTCGGAATATCATCTTTGGGTCCATAACCCACCTCCGTTGTGAACCTAAGCTTCTTCGATTCCCTCGATCTGTCTGTAGGTTGTCGACTGGATCGAGGTCGATCTGACTCGTGTTCAGTGACGATCGTGTTGACGTCATACCCGATGCAGTTATCCCTATGAGGATCTCGATTCAAATCTTCTCAACGATCATCCCGACGGTTATCTTTGTAGGTCGGTTCGGATGATCTATCCCGTCGCTTCTGATTATCTCTATGCGGCGATCGATCTTTCTTCCCGTTATAGATTTTTCTCTTATACTCACGACGACCCTTGGGCTCGTCCTTCTCTGATCTATCAATTACCTCATCTAATCGACCCTCTTGAATACATGCATCAATATCTCTCTTCAAATCAAAACATTCTTCTGTGTCATGCCCCACATCCTTGTGATAGTCACAGTACTTGTGGGTATTCTTTCTCTTCTCAGGATCTTTGGACATCGGCTTAGGTGTTCGAGCGATATTCTTCTTAATCATGATAGCCAACACCTCCCCCCGAGATCGGTTGAGAGGGATAAAATCTCGATCTTTCAAATTTCCATTCTTTCCGAGTCGATCTGTGATCGGAGCTGTCAATCGATCGAACACATTGGACTTCCCTTCATCATTTCGACCATTTGGTTGACCCTTGGCCTGGCCTCGGGTGTCATTCCTCGAGTTGAGGCCAAGTGAAATGGTGTGCAAACGCACTGCCTCTTCACCTTGGCAAAATTTGTGAACTATGTTTACACATTCGTCCATATCATTTGGCATCTTCTTGGAAAGCTTATCATACAGCTTCATGTTACGCAGACCTCCGACAAAGGCATTGACCTGCAGTGCATCACTGGCGTTATGCACTTTCATGGCCTCGAGATTGAAGCGCCTCATGAAATCAATGGTTGATTCCCTTTCTCTTGCTTGATGTTCATGAGGTGGGTAGCACTGAGGTGGAACTTCTTGTTCCCGATGAAAGCATCTCAAAATTTATGTCCCAACTGTATAAAACTTGAGATCGACCCTGGCCGTAGCTTATGAAACCACTCCCGAGCTCGACCCGTAAGCAAGGTATCGAATGCACGACACTTCATAGCGTCGTTGGCATTTCTCAATCTCATCAATGATATATACCGATACAGATGATCCTCTGGGTCCGTGGTACCGTCATAAGGTTCCATCTTCGGTGGCTTAAATGACTCTGGCATCGTGTATATTTCAATCTCGGGGCTAAAAGGCGACTCGAGCCATTCTGTGACTTGTTCTTTCCCTACGATGCGATTGAACTCATTTCGAATACTCTCCTCGACCGCCGTTGTTGCTTTTCGTGTCCGGACACGTTTCTTGGTTATGCTGATTTCTACTTCGTCCTCACACTCTTCCTGAGGATCGACAGGTTTCTTCCCCTGGTCATTCTCAAGTTCCTTTCGACCCGGTGGGTCTAACAGGTGTTCCTCGGGGGTGTTACAAATTCCTTTGCCTATAAACGCTGAGGCTACCACTCTTTTCAGGGCGTCCTCATCTAGAGACGCTAAGTGGTCAGCCATATCTTGCAACTGCGGGGGAAGTTGAGGCCTTGGGGGTTCTACAACTGCGGGTCTAGATCCAGTGGGGATTTCTTGGACTTGAACCCCTGCTGGATCTATATCCGTGTGCTCTTCGATCTGCAGGTTCTTGCTGTTCGTCGGTTTCTTCCTCGCTGGTGGAGCCATTGCGATATCTTTACCAACTCACCGGTAGAAGGCCCTCCTTCTAGCGCCAAATGATGATGCTAAATAATGCACCACCGGATTAACAGGGCCACGTGTAATCTAAGGGTGAGTCAGAAAGAAAGAATATGCAACGGCTATAAAACGTAGTAAAGATGGTGTTTTTGGTGTTTTATGGCCGAGTCCAAGAATGTATCTTGGATTGCCTACGTATCTGTCTATAATGTCCAGGAATCAAGCCTTACGTAGTTCTGGAATGATGTATTTATAGGCACATGTCCTTCTTCGCCCTAAACTTAGGGCGGTTTGGTCTAATGACATAAATACCCTTTACTGGACCTGGCCCCTTGCCCAAGTAACCTGCTGGATGGTGGGCCTAGGAATCTGGGCTGAAGGCCCTGATATCGACTCGATCAACACCGACATGGGTGCTTGAGGTGGAACACTTGCAGAATCTGCCGGTTGCTGCGGTCTTCACTGGTACGTCTCGTATTCGATCCGACTTGGACAATAAACTTAGACTTTTCCACATGCCAGCTGGACCAATCAAATAATTCCACGTGGATGGGTGGAACCCCGTATCATCAAAATAATAAAAACATTTACACGTTTGATAAAGAAAACAAAATATACGTGTTGATGTATTTTATAGCTAAACTTGACCCATCTTCCATCGTACACTATACAATAGAACTTCAAATACGGCGGTCTTTTTTTTTCTTCTCTTTTCTGCACAAACTACTAACGGTACACGTTTGATAAAAAAACAAAAAAAACCACAAAGGTAAAAAAAATGCGCCACGTGTCAAGTTAAGAGGGTGGTCACGTGGCCTCTTGAGGGCTCACTCATCTTCCATCGTACACTACACAATAAACTTCAAATCTGTCGGTCTTTCCTTTTTTTTCTTTCTCTTTTCTGCACAAACTACTAACAGTACACGTTTGATAAAAAAACCACAAAGGTAAAAAAAATAATTGTGCCACGTGTCAAGCTAAGAGGGTGGTCACGTGGCCTCTTGAGGGCTCACCTCTTAGCTCTTTATAGATATAAGATACGATTTTTTGTTTGAGCAAAGAGACCCAATTTTTACTATCCGGCATTCTTTATTTTATTATTTTTCAATTGCTTATCTACACCATCTAATCACTATTAGCACCACAAAAATAATATAACTTTCAAATAATTCACACGTTTGTCCTGTAATTTTGTAAAATTAAAAAAACACAAACTACAATCTTTAACACAACTTAATCCACAACTTAACTATTATTAATCCATAACTACCCACCTACTTCTTTTCAACTTCCCTTTTTTTTCATTTCAAAACCATCCAAGAAGTTGAGGACGCCGGTGGACCACCGGAGAACCATCGGAGTATTTAAATCTCGCCGGAATATTGCATATGATGGGACATTGAAGGAAACAAGAGCCAATATTTGAACTAAAACACGTAAGAGATAAATCTCTATCATTTTTCCTTCATTTTTCTTTCATTTCGGTTGAATGTGTATGGCTATCGGTTTGTTTGCGTTTTTTTTTCGGTGAGTTCGTTTGGGGTTGTGTGTTACAGTATATAGGCTGAAAGGAATGCTGAGTGCACAAGTTGCTGATGATATGAAGACATCAGCAACCTGATGATAGCACAGAAGACTGCTGACAGTGTTGAAGCCTCCGCAGCCTGTTGATCACTTTCGGTATGATGTAAACTAGAAAGCGGTTATTCTGTTATAGGTTGTTATATTCGTTTGTAACTTAATCATGACTGATCCATGAGGTGTATGAAGCTATAAATACCCCATGATCAGCTACATTGTAATCAACTTGTAACTTTCACTTAATCAATAATAATTCCGCATTTTATTTTGTTTGTTTGTAATTCTACAAACTTCATCATGGTATCAGAGCAAAAATTTGAGAATTTCTAAAAGATTTCCTGTGTTTTTTGAAGAAACCTGAGAGTGTTTTCATCTTTTCTGAGTTTTCAATTTCTTGAGAGTAAACTGTCATCTATTTCTCTGTTTTTTGATCAATTCTTGACCGGTTTTTTATCCATCATTGTTGATTTGAGAATCTATTCTGGAGTTCTTGATAGCCATGGCAGCTAAGAAACAAGACATCAGTCCCTCCAGTCCATTCTATGTTCATCCTAATAAGAATCCTTCTCTGATTCTTGTTCAGCCATTGATGAATGGCAATAACTACAATCCCTGAAAAATGTCCATGGAGTTACTGTTGGTCCTTTGAAAAGGCTTTGGTTAAGTTTAAAGGGGGGTGAATAAACTTAACACTTAAAACTTTTTGGAGTTGACAAACTCAGCAAGGTCAGTAGCCTGCTGACTATCAGTAGTCTGCTGACCACTCAATAGTCTGCTGACTGTTGATGTTACTGAATTTGTTGCAGCGGAATATATTTAACTTAAGCCTTATTACTTGTTGTTAAAGGAATGATACCAAGTATTAGATACTCTGTAGTGTATGTGTGTGATTCAGTTGCTAGTTTCAGTAGGTTGATGTGAGTAGTATGCTGATAAACTTGAATGCAGAATGTAAATGCAGTAAAGTAAAGTAGGCAAGATTTATAGTTGTTCCAGGTGGTGTAATCCTGTCAGTCCACTCTTCTCCTGTGATGTTGGAGGAAATTCACTAGAGATCTTGGAGGTTGCAGTTACAAAAATCCCTAAGTTGTTTGTCCTTCACCAATGACTATGGCTTCACAAACTGAACACTTGAAACAGGTAAGATTGCTTCTTCAATGTATTCCACTGGTCCTTGGAGGGCAGGATTGCCTCTTCACCAGCTCCACCACAAAAAACAGTTCTTGATACCCAAAGATGCTTATCTGTCTTCAGCAGGTTTCTTGTAAAACAAAGTTTGAATCAAATAAATGATTCAGCTGTCAGCAGGTTGATCAGGATGAAATGATCAGCAGCTTGAGGTCTTCAAGTGTGTATACTTGATGTAACTTGTTAGCAGGTTACACTTGAAGAAATTTCTTGATCTGTAAATTTAAGCTCAGTATGTCAGTAGGGTGTTTTTCTTGATCTGTAAATTGATAGCTTAGTATGAATTGTATTGTTGTTCATCATCTTCAAACTGAGTCAGGAGTCCCTATTTATTGGTGGGAATCATGTGACTTGTGCTTGAAAAACAAATAGCCGTTTCAGACTTCTTGACTTGCTGTTTGTCACAGTTCATAGTACTGACACTGTAAGTCTGCTTTTTGTCAGTTTCCACACTGTCCACCCTTTGACTTATAACCATTGGATAATCCTCTAAATCTTTCCAACGTTCCTTTTATCTTGACCATTGATTTGTTGACAAAATCAAGGCTTTTAATCCATCCTTATCCATTTAATCTTCCAATGTAACATTTGATTAAATCGAGTTTTATACTCAGCAGATATCTGAAGTATATTGGTCTGCTGATGTATATGTAAGTCAGCTGATTGTATGTCTGATGTGTTTTAATAACACTTCAGCTAACTTCTTCTCATTTAACTTTTTATTGTGAAGTTAGAGTACACCATTTTGAACATAACTAAGTTCCAATCACCACTTAACATATGGAACTTAGACCTTGTACACAAGGTATATGTAATGAGTCTGGGTCATCACAGACTTTCCTAAATTATGATTACATATCCTTGACTTTCAATACTAAGTTTGATCCCTTAGCCTTCAATAACTGAGTTTGAACCCTCAGCCTTCAACCATCAGCAGGTTCCTAGTTAGTCTACTGACCTTGTTACCCTACTGATCTAGATAGGTCAGCTGATAAAGTCAGCTGATTTTACAGTGCTTGTTTGATCAAACTTATACAAAGATCAAACTCTAATAAACCTATACATTTGATCTAGACATCTTTTTGCCTTTGCTCTATAACAGCTAGTCTGGCACTCGTCATTAAAACTTAAAATATGTCCAACAATTTCCCCCTTTTTAGTGATGATGCCAATACCCTCCTTACAGCAAAGAAAAAAGATAAAAACAAAAACAGAACAAATTCAGTCATATCTCATTAAAATCATATTTGTTCAAAAGTATTACAAACTAGAATCAGCAAATAAAATGAGCAGTGTAAGTGTGCTGATATAGTTTCTATCTCCTTCTTGCTCATCTAGCTCTTCCTCTCTTTTCTGTTGGTAGACTCTGAGTTCTCTTTGAAAGTCCAACATCCAATTATTTTCAATGCCTACGAAGTCAATCCAAGTATGCAATGCTTTCCACCATTTCCAGGCTTCATTAGGATAACCGGACTTCTTGCCAGTTGAAACCTCCTCCCATGTAGCATGTCTTGAATTCTTCTAGGTTAAACTTTGCTTTCTCATCAGATGTTGGTTGTCTACCACCAGAGATACCAGGATGACCTCTTCTTCCAGGTGTTGTAGTTTTCATAGCCAATTTCAATGATTTGACTCTAGTCTCTCACAATTTTAAGCTTAGGAAGGAGTTAAGACCTTCCTGAAATGTCATGTCCTGGTAGGGTCTCCTTTTTTCTGTATAAGCATATTTGAATTCTTTGAACAGATCATTAGTAAGTTGTACTCTGCCAGGTGCAGGTTCTCTAAATTGACTGATATCTGCCTCAAATCTCTTCTGGTTGTAAATTCTTGCTGCTTCTTTTGCTTCTGCTGTACTTCCTTCCCTCTTGTTGGAATCATCAACAAAACGATTAAGGAGGCCTAGAATACTCTCCTGAGAAGTGACCATATTACTCAGTTGTCCTTCCATAATCTCTATTCTTGTGTCAACTGCAGTAATTCTTCCTTGAATGGTCTGTTCCAGCAGATTGATCCTCTCAGTAAGTTTAGGATCAATAGCAGCAGGGTGAGGTACCTCAGTAGGTTTAGGTGCCTCAGCAAGCTTATCAACTTTCTTGTGTAATGAGGTGATCTGCTGTGCCATATTGTTGTCTTTGTTTATGATCTCATTCTTGACACGAGCAACCTCTCTTAGTAAATCATTTGTTGAAAACCAAAGGGAAGTGATGTTTGATGCAGCAATTTCAGTAGTTCTCCCTCTATTTTCCACTAGGTTCACCAGATCCTCAAACCTCTGTTCATTTCTATTCAATTGGGCCCTCGGATGGGTAATATCATCCCTTACAGCCCTCAATTCTGCTAAAACATGCACTGGAATATCATTCATCCCAGCCATACCACCAGCAAACCCGTCAGCAGGCTGTTCAACATTATCATCAGCCTTGGGTTGCCTTACAACTGAAGCTCTTGTCTTGTCCCATTCATGGGGTTCAAGACCCTCTTTAATAGCATCTCCAAAAATTTCCTCCAAAACAAGTTCTTGTTCAGGTTGAGGTTCTTGAGCTACCTCCAAAACAAGTACTTCTTCAAATATTTTTACATGTGCCTGTTGGGGCCCATCTGCAACTGCTTCTTCCTCTGGCATTTGAAATTCCTCATCACTGAAATCATAGTTCACCAGCTGCTCATCCTCAACAGCATTCTGCTGACTATCTTTGCCCTCAATAACTTTTTCTTCAGCAGGCTGTTCCACAGCAGCTTGTACTACAACAACTTTTTCTATAGCCGCAGGTTCTTCAATAGCCTCCACACTATGCACTGGGGATTCCTCCAATCCCATCATACGTTCCAACCTTTGTCCCAACACTGTTTGTTCCTCAGTGATTAGGACCCTCTGTTCCGACCTGTATTCAGGTGCTGTTTGTAACTCAGCAACTTGAACCATCTCTTCAACAAAAACATGAGGAAATATAGCCAAGTTTTCCTCTAAAACTGCTCTAGCATCATCCACCTTCTGTAATTGATTTGCAACTTGTGATAAGGTTTCTTGAGTGTCAAACCACTCCTGATATTGAGCTGAGTCCTTTGAACTTATGTCAGCTTCTTCAAACATGACAACATCAGAATTAATAGACATCCTGGCCTCTTCAAGTGATGTGGCTATTGCAAGTTGTGTCTCCAGCTCTTCATTGTAAGCAATTCCCAGCTCTTCATTTAAATTGTCAGTCTGTTGATCCTCAGTAGACTTGTCACCTTCAACAGGCTGATCTGCTACTTCCTCAGTAGACCTTTGTCCAGTCTCGTCAACAGATTTTTCCTTAGCCACTCCACTAGACTCCCCTGGATGCATAGGATGATCATCATCTGAATCAGATGAGGATGATGAATCATCACTATCAGGTGTGTATTTAGGATCTTTAAACATAATGTTCTTATTTTGCTTGCCGCCTTCAATAAGTGCTATAAGCCTTATCTCCAATTCAGTTGTATCTATCAGTCCTAAAAGACTCGCCACTCCAAGGCTTTTGAATGCCCACTCTTCAAAACCAGTCATTGGTTCAGCTCCTGGTTTCTGTCTCTTGTAGAAACCAAACTTCCATTCAAAGTATCTTTGAACCCTCCTGAAGTCAGGATCCATTATCTCTTTCTTTGACTTCTTTTCTTTCCTCTCATAGGGCATTGAAGGCTTCCTGGGGGCAGATTGTTCAACTTGTTGACTTCCAAAAGTCTCAACAAGATGACTCAAGGTATCCTCGGCAGATACAAATAGGTAAGTAGGTTCTTCAGGTTGTACATTTGTACCTACGACCTCCAACTGTTCAATACTTGGTTCCCCCTGACGCATATGCTCATCAGTAAGGTCTGCAGCAATTTATTCTTCCCTCTGAGTTATAGCATCCACAGCAGGGTCTTGAACAGGTATAACAACTTCCACAGCAGGTTCAGATGCAGCAGTGTGTTGTGGTCCTTCAATTTGTTGTTCAATAGCAATCTCAGCACCCTCAGTAGGCTCAACAGTCTCTTCTTCTATTTCTTTTTGGGCCTCCAGAACCCTTAGTTCCTTACTCTTTCCATGAACCTTCTTCTTTGCAATTTGCTTCCTTCTTTTTGCAGGTTGCTGCTCATCTTCAGCAGCTTTCCTTTTCTTTACAACTCCAGAGACTCAGTAGCCTCAATCTCAACTTGAGCCTCAATAGACTCAACAATGTCTACTGGTTGCTGCCTTGTTCTTTTAGGCTTTAACAGCTCAGTGATCTTCCTTGTGTCAGCAGCCTTTCTTTTCTGCACAAGCTTCTTTGGTGCAGCAGGTTGTGTATCATGTTTAGCCTTAGATCTCTTTTCCTGCCCACCACCATCATTGTCATCACCATCATTATCACTCTCAGTTCTTTCATCATCACCTTCTTCATCATCATCCAAGCCAGGGATGAGATAACTGATTTCTGGTTTATATCTGGACTTGTTGATTTTTGCAAGTGCAACATCAGCAATCTGCAAGTGATTCAGCAGGGCCTGAATCATCAAACCCAAGGGCTTTGTCTTGGACTTCCTTGTTCCATCTCTATCTTCTGTCACCACTTTCTTTATGTACTGAACAAAGAACCGGCCCAATCAAACTTCAAGCTCCTGCAAATAATTATCAGCAGGTCTATCTTCGGTCCAGATAGTGTATCAAGACTTGCACTAAATCCCAGAATATTCTTGACAATAATCTTGCTCAGCAGGTTGTATTCCAAGCCAATATTCTTCACATTGATACTCAAGGCTGTAGGCATAGACTTGTTTGTCTTTATTGCTTCAACAAACTCCAGTCTTGATAACTCCATTACTTCAGGATTTGTAGGGGAACCATTTCCAGGTCCAAATCCAAACACCTCCCTCAGTAGGTCTGAGGTGATTTCAATCTCCTGAGCATTAACAGTTGTAGTAAATGCCTCTCTATCATCTTTAATCACCATGTTTCTCCAGAAGTTTGCAACATTTGTATAAGAGATGCTTTCCAGTCTTAGATTTAAAACGTCTTCCAGTCCTTCATATCTTCTGATTCTTCTTCCAATATTGATAGCTAACTCAGATTTGTTAGCATCAACAACAAAGCCTCTAACACTTTGACTTGTACCAATATGAATATCTCCTTTGTCCACCATTGTATAAATTTGAAGAAAATGAAGAAGAAAACCTTGCAAATCTGTGTTCACACTTGTATAGTTTTAGAGAAAATCGATCTGAGGTCTGTTTGTAACTTCAGTGTATATATGTGTATATATAAGGGAAGAAAGTGGGTGATAATTGTCAGGCATGTACTGTACACGTACTGTAGCATTTAACCATGATTAATCTTGGAATAAATGAGATGTTGCCATGTGTCCCACTAACTTGTCCCATTAAGAGTTGTAACCGTTGGATATTGTAACCGCAGTTATAAAGGATAAGAATAATATCCGTTTACTGTTGACTTTCATTTAAGTTTGACTGTCTTCATAACTTATAATTCAGCAGACTTTGGTCTTCAATAGAGTTGGCTCAGCAGCCTACTGATAAGGATGGCTCAGCAGCCTGCTGACAAGATTACTCTGCTGATCTTCATATAGTTTAGTTTTGTCCAACTGATAATACAAGATGAAGTTTAATACCAATGACCGATCTGTCAAGTGAGCTCACCCATTAGGACAAAGACCAATCCCCTTGGCAACTTCATTTGCTCAATTGTCCAAACTATTCAAGTACATGGAATTGTCACCAATGACTAATCTGCCAAGTGAGCGCACCCAGCAGGGCAAAGACTAATCCCCTTGGTTAATTCCAGTACTCTGCTGATCATTTTCATATCAGTCAACCTTTATGATGCCAAGTTCAATTCTTAACTTAGCAAATCTTTCACTATCCAATGGTTTTGTGGTGATGTCAGCAAGTTGATCTTCAGTAGGGATGTAAAGAACCACCACATCTTTCTTTTCAACATGATCTCTTATAAAATGATGTCTCACATCTATGTGTTTGGTTCTTGAGTGCAAAACTGGATTTTCTGTGATTGCAATTGCACTTCTGTTGTCACACATTATGGGAATTTCGTTTTCCTCAATCCCATAATCCCTTAATTGCTGTCTTAGCCATAGTACTTGTGCACAGCAACTTCCAACATCAATGTATTCAGCTTCAGTAGTGGAAGTTGATATAGAAGTCTGTTTCTTGCTAAACCATGAAATAAGTCTACTTCCCATCAACTGACAGGTTCCTGTGGTGCTTTTTCTATCAATCTTGCATCCAGCATAGTTAGAATCTGAGTAGGATATATCCTTGAAGCTTCCATCTCTTGAATACCATATTCCTACTCCCAAAGTCTCTTTTAGATACTTGAGAATTCTTTTGACTGCAGCTAAGTGACTTTCCTTAAGTTTAGATTGAAATCTTGCACAAACACCTACAGCAAAGGATATATCAGGTCTGCTGGCAGTGAGGTACAACAGACTGCCTATCATCATTCTCTATAAAATCTGATGAACATCTTTGCTTTCTTTTTCTTCATCCAACTTAATGCTTGTACTCATAGGAGTTGATATTTTGGTGCTATTTTCCATACCAAACTTCTTTAGTAGCTCATTGGTATATTTAGTTTGATGAATGAAGATTCCATCTTCCATCTGTTTGACTTGCAATCCCAAAAAGTAGTTCATTTCACCCATCATACTCATTTGAAACTTGCTTTTCATGAGATTAGCAAACTTTTCACATAGCAATTCATTTTAAGAACCAAAGATTATGTCATCCACATAAATCTGTACCAGCATGGTGTTGTCCCCTTCATTGATTCTGAAAAGAGTCTTATCAATGGTACCTTTGGCAAAACCATTGTTCACCAATAATTGAGATAGAGTTTCATACCATGCTCTTGGTGCTTGTTTGAAACCATAAAGTGCCTTATTGAGTCTGTACACTTTATCTTCTTGATCTTTAACTTCAAAACCAGGAGGTTGCTGAACATAAACCTCTTCCTCCTAAATGCCATTCAAAAATGCACTTTTGACATCCATTTGGTATACTACGAAAGTTTTTATATGCAGCATGTGCCAAAAATAGTCTTATAGCTTCCAATCTTGCAACTGGGGCATATGTGTCATCAAAATCTAAACCTTCTGCTTGAGAATAGCCTTTTGCCACTAGTCTGGCCTTGTTTCTAACAATGGTACCAGATTCATCCAATTTGTTTCTGTATACCCATGTTATGCCAATTATATTTGCATGACTAGGCCTCCCCACTAGTGTCCAAACTTGGTTTCTTTCAAACTCTTTTAATTCTTCTTGCATAGCAATTATCCAATCTGGATCAAATATTGCTTCTTCAACAACTTTAGGCTCCATTTGAGATAAAAAAAACAAGTAAACATTGCTTCTAACTGTCTTCTAGTCCTTACACCTTGCTGTATATTACCAATTACTTGTTCAGCAGGGTGGTCCTTTAACCACTGTAAATCTTGGTTAGCTTGATTTACAGGAACCTCATCTTCAGTAGGGTCTGTTGTTGCTTCAGTATGAGGATTAACAGATCCTTGAACTGCATCTGTTGTTGCATCAGTAGTGTTGCCAGCAGGTTCTTCAGCCGGGGCAGAGTCAGAAACTATTAAGTCATCTATCTTTTTCAAAATATCAACATATTCTAGATCAGTGACTTGAAGATTCTTAGCAGGTTCTGAAACTTCATCTTCCATTCCAGTGAATTTAGGTTCATAAAAAACAACATGTATAGATTCTTCAAGTTTCAGTGTCCTTTTTTTCAGTACCCTATATGCCTTACTGACTGAAGAATATCTCAAAAAGATTCCTTCATCTGATTTTGGTTGGAATGTCTTCAGTTGTTCCTTATGATTCAAAATAAAACATTTGCCTCCAAATGGATGGAAATAAGATATATTAGGTTTTCTTCCATTCCATATCTCATAAGGTGTCTTCAGCAGCTTCTTGTTCACTGAGGTCCTATTTTGTGTATAGCATGCTGTATTAATTGCTTCAGCCCAATATCTTTCAGGTAGTAATGCTTCACAAATCATAGTCCTTCCTGCTTCTTTCAAAGTCATGTTTCTTCTTTCAGCAACCCAATTTTGTTGAGGTGTACCAGCAACTGCTAATTGATGAATCACACCATTTTGTTCACAGAATTCCCTTATGACTTTGTTAAGAAACTCAGTACCCTTGTCTGATCTGATCTTCACTATTGTCAAACTTTTCTCATTTTGCAGTCTCTTCAAAAGTTCAGGCATCTTTTGAAGTGTTTGTTGTTCATGAAAATTACCCAAGTGTATCTTGAATAATCATCCACAACTACCAGAGTGTACTTCTTTCCTGTTACACTTGTTGGTGTTACTGGTTCAAATAAATCCATATGCATTAGCTCCAAAACTTTCTTTGTTGATTGTTTGGTTTTTGACTTGAAGCTTGCTTTTGTTTGTTTACCTTGCTGACATGCATCACATATACCATCTTTCTTGAATACGATCTCAGGCAAACCAATCACCTATTTATTTTTCACCAACTGATTTATATCATCAAAATTGAGATGATTCAACTTTTTATGCCATAACCAATTTAGTTCTGACTTGGTGTGCACTATCAGGCATGTTTCTGGAATAGCAGTAGAACAATCCACAACATACATGTTTTGTTGTCTTTTTCCAGCCAACACAACTTGTTCACCTCTTTCACTAATGACAATGCAATAGCATTTTTCAAAGATGACCTTGTAACCCATGTCACAGAATTGTCCAGTGCTTAGTAGGTTGTAGTCCAACCCTTCCACATATCTAGAAGAGTCAATCTTGTAGTCCAAGAGTCAATTTTGTACATTCCTGATAGTCACTCCATTCCTCACCAGTGTTCCTTATCCTCTTGTATATCCTGGTGTGTTCTTGTTTCCAAAATTGACTCTTGGACCATCCTTTGCCACATAATTTGTTAGGCAATGCTTATTCTTTGTCATATGTCTGGAACATCCGCTGTCAAAGTACTAGACACCCTACAAAACAAAGTTAATGTGTTTTAGGTACCCAAAACTGTTTGGGTCCATAGTGGTCAGTGGTAAGCATGACCCTTGGAAAATTTCCATAAGGTCTTCTTTGAAAAGCATTGCACCTTTGTTCATTTATGTATCCTACATTTCCATAAAAATCTAACATTTGGTTGTGTAGGATTCACATATGGTTTCTGGCCTTTTGGTACAAAGTGCTATTTAAAGTGATTTATATTGTTAGAAGCACTAGCATAACCATAAGGTTGTTGTCTGTTAGGAACAACCATGTGATATTGATATCTTCTTTTGTGTATACTACACTCAGCATGGTGAGTTCATCCATGATAGCATTGAACCTTGACTCCATTTGTTCAATGGTTTCATTTGGCTTCATTTTAAAGTCTTGGAACTTTCTTTTGGCTACATTGACTTTGTTTTTCTTGATAGCATCAGTGCCTTCACAGATTAGTTGCAATTTGTCCCAAAGTTCCTTGGCAGTTTTGCAATCCTTCACTTTCATGTACATATTGCTATCCAAGGTTCTGTAAATGATATCAATAGCAATATTGTTGAGGTTTGCTCTTTTTCTATCTTCAGCACCCCACTCTCCTTTTGGCTTTGGAACAATCTGAGTTTCACCATCCACAGTTATAGCTTTGGTGATATCCAGTGGTCCTTCAGTCAGCACATCTATCATTTCATCATGTGTTGCAACTAGAAAAGCCTGCATACGACGTTTATATTCATCAAAACAATCTAGAGAGCACATAAACAAAGTCCTAGCATACTGGTTGTTATCCATGATGCAAAGCTTTGAAAATCAGAAACTTGAAAAAGTTTTCAAAGAATTTTCACAAGCACAACAAGTAGGATTACTTCAGAACAGAAGTACTGCTCCGATACCAATTGTTGGTCCCTTGAAAAGGCTTTGGTTAAGTTTAGAGGGAGGGTGAATAAACTTAACACTTAAAACTTTTTGGAGTTGACAAACTCAGTAAGGTCAGTAGCCTGCTGACCATCAGTAGTCTGCTGTCGACCACTCAATAGTCTGCTGACTGTTGATGTTACTGAATTTGTTGCAGCGGAATATATTTAACTTAAGCCTTATTACTTGTTGTTAAAGGAATGATACCAAGTATTAGATACTCAGTAGTGTATGTGTGTGATTCAGTTGCTAGTTTCAGTAGTTGATGTGAGTAGTATGCTGATAAACTATAATGCAGAATGTAAATGCAGTAAAGTAAAGTAGGCAAGATTTATAGTGGTTCCAGGTGGTGTAATCCTGTCAGTCCACTCTTCTCCTGTGATGTTGGAGGAAATTCACTAGAGATCGTTGAGGTTGCAGTTACAAAATTCCCTAAGTTGTTTGTCCTTCACCAATGACCATGGCTTCAGAAACTGAACACTTGAAACATGTAGGATTGATGCTTCAATGTATTCCACTAGTCCTTGGAGGGTAGGATTGCCTCTTCACCAGCTCCACCACAAACAACAATTCTTGACACCCAAAGATGCTTCTCTGTCTTCAGCAGGTTCCTTGTAAAAGAAAGTTTGAATCAAATAAATGATTCAGGTGTCAGTAGCTTGATCATGATGAAATGATCAGCAGCTTGAGGTCTTCAAGTGTGTATACTTGATGTAACTTGATAGCAGGTTACACTTGAAGAAATTTCTTGATCAGTAAATTTCAGCTCAGTATGTCAGTAGGGTGTTTTTCTTGATCTGTAAATTGATAGCTTAGTATGAATTGTATTGTTGATCTTCAAACTGAGTCAGGAGTCCCCTATTTATAGGTGGGAATCATGTGACTTGTGTTTGAAAAAAAATATCCGTTTCAGACTTGTCTCCATCTTGACTTGCTTTTTGTCACAGTTCCTAGTACTGACACTGTCAGTCTGCTTTTTGTCAGTTTCCAGACTGTCCACCCTTTGACTTGTAGACATTGGATAATCCTCTGAATCTTTCCAACATTCCTTTTATCTTGACCATTGATTTGTTGACAAAATCAAGGCTTGTAATCCATCCTTATCCATTTAATCTTTCAACGTAACCTTTGATTAAATCAAGATTTATACTCAGCAGATATCTGAAGTATATTGGTCTGCTGGTGTATATGTAAGTCAGCTGATTGTAGGTCTTCTATGTTTTAATAGCACTTCAGCTGACTTCTTCTCATCTAACTTTTTATTGTGAAGTAAAAGTACACCATTTTGAACATAACTAAGTTCCAATCACCACTTAACATATGGAACTTAGACCTTGTACACAATGTATATGTAATCACTCTAGGTCATCACAGACTTCCCTAAATTCTGATTCCATATCCTTGACTTTCAATACTAAGTTTGATCCCTCAGCCTTCAATAACTGAGTTTGAACCCTCAGCATTCAACCATCAGCAGTTAGTATAATGACCTAGTTAGCCTACTGATCTAGATAGGTCTGCTGATAAAGTCCGCTTACCATTTTACTGTGCTTGTTTGTTCAAACCTATACAAAGATCAAACTCTAATAAACCTATACATTTGATCTAGACATCTTTTTGCCTTTGATCTATAACAGCTAGTCTGGCACTCATCCTTAAAACTTAAAATATGTCCAACAATGGTGTTGATCACCAAGAATAAAATTGGCTTCGTAGATTGCACAATTAAAAGGCCAGAAGCAGATTCAGCTGACTTCCATGCATGGAGACAATGTGATACAATGGTGAGATCATGGATCCTAAACTCTGTTGAAAACACCATTGCACAAAGTTTGATGTACTTCAAGAATGCTCATGCAGTTTGAAAGAATCTTGCAGCAAGGTTTTCAAATGTTGATGCATAGAGACTTTTAGATCTTCTTGAAGAAATGCATCTACTGAAACAAGGCACAGATTCTGTCAATCAATATTTTTCAAAATTGATGATTCTCTGGGAAGAAATCAAGACCATCAGGCCTGTGACAATCTGTTCACGTGATCCTCAATGTCACTGCAATACAATCAGCAATCTGATGGATCATATAAAGGCTGAACATGTCATGAAATTCCTTAAAGGATTAAGGGATGAATTTTAACCAATGGTCTCACCGGCAATGTTGATGGTGCATTTTCTAGAAATTCATGATGCCTTTGCAATGGCAATCAAGTTTGAGAGACAGAAGTCATATATGGCTAACAAGGCCAAGAATCAAGATTCCATGGTCCTATTGTCACAAAAGAATGGACATGGACAGAATCAGACTGTCGGCAGACCCAACTCTGCTGCAAATCCCAGGCCTAAAAATCCAAAAAAGATGAAATGTAGTTTCTGTGGATTCAATGGCCATAAATGGCTTTCCTCCTGGTTTCAATTCAAAAAGGGCAAATATGGTAGAAGAGGAGCAATCAGCAGAAGAAGATCAGGCACCAAGCAGGTCTGCTGGACCAGGGTTTCCCAATGTTACTGCACAACAACTTGACAAGTTGATGGCTCTGTTGAATGACCCTCCTAGACATACAGGGTTTGATGTTGGCCAACCTGCTGATATTGTCACACATTACTCACCTGCCACAGGAATAGGTGACCTAAATTTAGTAAGATCAATACAATGGATCTTGGACTCTGGTGCCACAGATCACATTGTAGGATCATTAGATCTATTAAGCAATCCAAACCATCATCTGGTATAAAAATGGTACTGCCTAATGGAAATAATGTTTCTGTCACTCATATAGGACAAGTAAGGGTAAACCCTCAATTGGTCCTACATGATGTGTTTTGCATTCATGGTTTTAAGTATAACCTTTATCTTTACCTTCTATTATTAATCATACAAAAGGTGCAACTGTCTTTTCTGCTAACAAGTGCGTTTTACAGGACAAGAACAAGAAAATGATTGGTTCAGCTGAGTTACAAAGAGGACTTTATGTCATGGATCAACTAATAAGACTTTCTGTTTCCAATGCTGTAGAAAATCACACTTTGTCTGATACATTGGATGATGCTCTTTTATGGCATTACAGACTAGGACACTTACCAGATAAAAGACTGCAAGTCATTAGTTCACAGTCTACTGATGTCAAAATTTGTAATCATGATCTTTGTTATGTCTGCCCTATGGCTAAAATGAAGAAAAATCCCTTTCCTTTAAGTGCTACTGCTGTAAATGCTGCTTTTGACCTTGTTCATATGGACATTTGGGGTCCCCTGAGACAGCATAATGTAAATGGACAAAAATATTTTCTTACTGTTGTAGATGATTTTTCTAGATTTACTTGGGTTTTTCTGATGAGGCACAAATCTAAAGCCCCTGACCTTGTTAAATCCTTTGTTAAATTTGTTTCCACTTAGTTTCATAAAATTATTAAAGTAATTAGATCTGACAATGGTGTAGAATTCCAACTTACTAACTTTCATGCTCAGCAGGGTATCATACATCAGACATCCTGTGTAAGTACACCTGAGCAAAATGGTATTGTTGAAAGAAAACATCAGCATCTGCTGAATGTTGCAAGAGGTTTGAGGTTCCAGAGTAATCTACCAATTGAATATTGGAGTTTTTGTCTTTTACATGCTGTAAAGTTGATTAATGCCACACCTACACTACTGCTGAAAGAAAGCACTCCACATGAAGTTCTTTATGGCACCAAACTAGACTATTCTGTGTTTAAAGTCTTTGGTTGCCTAGTATTTTAATGCACACTTCAGCAGTATATGACCAAATTTGACTCAAGATGTAGTACTTGTGTCTATCTTAGGAATTCAACCACCTCCAAGGGTGCTATTCTCTTAGATATTACCAACAGAGATATCTTTGTAGAAATACTCAATTCCATGAAACTTACTTTCCTCATTTTCAGCAGGTCTTGGGAAAGCCTAGATATCTTGCTCACATGCCTGTTCCTTTGCCAGTAATGGACAGTTTTGATGACCTGTCAAATGAGTCCACAAACCAACCGGCAATAGGATCAACAGCAGCTGATACATCCAATGAAAGGCATGAACAAGTGAATCAGGCACCTGAACCAACACAACTAAGAAGGTCCACAAGAACAAGGAAATCCCCAACCTTTTATCAAGGGGGTGCTCATACTGTTCAGTAGACTCCGCATCTGCTGAGTGCAGTGATGAGTCTGGACAACCTCTCAGCAGACTATGCCAGATTCATTAATGCCATTGATGTTGTTAAAGAGCCTAAGACCTACAATCAAGCCATCAAGCATGATGAATGGAAGGAGGCAATGAACAAAAAAATTGAAGATTTACAAAGGACTCACACATGGGAAATAGTTGATCTTCCCCCAGGCAAGAAACCTATTGGATGCAAATGGGTGTACAGAATCAAATACAACCCTGATGGTTCAGTAGAGAGATATAAAGCTAGACTAGTAGCAAAAGGCTACACTCAAACATATAGGATTGATTATCAAGAAACTTTCTCACTTGTTGTCAAGATCACTACAGTTAGAGCCTTACTTGCAGCAGCAGTAAGCAACAATTGGCACCTACATCAGATGGATGTTAATACTGCCTTTTTACATGGAGATTTGAATGAATAAGTGTACATGCAGTTACCTCCAGGATGTGCAGCAACTAAACCAAATCAAGTTTGCAGGCTTACTAAGTCATTGTATGGTCTCAAACAAGCCATCAGACAATGGAATTGCAAGTTGACTGAATCTTTGGAGGCTCAAGGATTCACTCAATCCAAAAATGATCACAGTTTGTTTACAAAAGGGTCAAGACAGTCCTTTATTGCTTTACTGGTCTATGTTGATGACATCATAGCAGCAAGCCCAGTGAAGGGTTGATTCAACAAGTAAATGATGCTCTACATCAGTAGTTCACCATCAAAGATCTTGGAAAATTGAGATATTTCCTAGGCATTGAGACTTCTAGATGTCCAAAAGGCATATCCATTTCACAAAGAAAATACACCCTTAATCTCCTAGAAGACTATGAATTTTTTGGAGCCAAACCTGCTAAGACACCTATGGAGTCCAAGCAGACCTTACAACATGGCGATTCACCACTTTTAGAAGACAACACTGCATACAGATCCCTAGTAGGTAAATTAATTTACCTCACTTTTACCAGACCAGACATTGCCTTTGCAGTCAAACAACTAAGTCAATTTCTAGACACTCCTACTGAAAACCATATAAAGGCAGCTTATAGACTACTGAGATACTTGAAGACCAATCCTGGCCAAGAAATCTTCTTCCTAGCAGATAATAATCTTTTACTTAAGGGTCTTACAGATAGTGATTGGGCCGGTTGTCCTGAAACAAGAAGATCAGTATCAGGTTATATGATGATTTCAAGAGATGCTCCAATGTCTTGGAAGGCAAAGAAACAAACAACAATTGCTAGAAGCTCATCAAAGGCTGAGTACAGGGCCATGGCAAATGGAGTTTGTGAAATCCAGTGGCTTATCTATATACTACATGAAGTACAAATTCCAATTCAGTTGCCTGCTGTGTTATTTTTTGACAATGCTTGTGCAATGCACATTGCTCACAATCCTGTCTTTCATGAAAGAACAAAACACATTGAAATTGACTGCCATGTTGTGAGAGACAAAGTCAAATACAGACTTATCAAACTTTTTCCAGTCAATACAAAGAAACAAATAGCTGACATCCTTACCAAGGCCTTGGATGTACCTATTTTCTCTAATCTACTAGATAAATTAGGAGTTTCAAAGATCTTCCAGAATTCAAGTAGCTGAAAGGAATGCTGAGTGCAAGCTACTCATGTACCACTCTCAGCTTGAGGCGGGGTGTTATAGTATATAGGCTGAAAGGAATGCTGAGTGCACAAGCTGCTGATGATATGAAGACATCGAGCACTGCCGATAGCACATAAGATGGCGCCGACAAGCAGTGGAAGCCTCAGCAGACTGCTGATCACTTTCAGTATGATGTAAACTAGAAAGCGGTTATTCTGTTATAGGTTGTTATAACCATTTGTAACTTAATCATGACTGATCCATGAGGTGTATGAAGCTATAAATACCCCATGATCAGCTACATTGTAATCAACTTGTAACTTTTACTTGATCAATAATAATTCTGCATTTTATTTTGTCTGTTTGTAATTCTACAAACTTCATCATTGTGGGAGTTGGGAGTCACTTGTAACGTCAGTATGTCTGACATTACATTGACATCCAAGCATCACTAGGTCTGTCTAGGCCTATAAACGAGCCGAACCCTACCGAACCCTAGAGTAGTTTGGTTCGGCTCGAACATGTTCGAATACATGGCTCGATTTGGCTCGAAATTTTTGAGCCTAAAATATCAGGATTCGGTTCGGCTCGAACTTAAAAAAAGGGTAAAAATTCGGTACTATTCGGCTCGAACAGTTTGAATAGTTCGAACATGTTCGGTCCGAAAATTCAAAAATACCCAATAAATAATTCTAGTTAAAAAATACATGTCCAAAACCAAAATAATACATTACATGTCCCAAAATATAACATAACATGTCCAAAATGTTCAAGGCCCTATTCCAAAATATAACATAACATGTCCAAAAATACCCTGCAACTCTACGAGCCGAACATGTTCAAACATGTTCGGCTCGTTTGTCCGAATACCAATTTCCAAGGCCCTATTCTACGTTTGATGATACGAGCCGAGCCCCGAACCGAACTTTTTCGAGCCGAACACATCGAATCGAATCGAACTTTAAGGCTCACTTACAGGCCTAGGTCTGTCGTTATTTTTTTTGGCTAGATTTCCAGCTTCTTCTTAAACGTGTGATTGTGTGACGCCAACTAGTAACCCCAACGTCCGGTTTAGGAGCGTTTTCAAGAGCAGAATTAATTTTTTTGTCTATAGCTAAAACGTCAGAGGTATTGGCGCCATATACTAATCCCGGCGTCAGTATAGGTAGCGTTTGCAGGAGCAGAGTGAATAATGTAACTGAAGCTAAAACGTCGGGAGTAGTGACGCTCGTGTAACCTTTTAACGTTGGTTTTAGGGACGTCTTAGCTTTTTTTTTACATACTTGTTTTTGTTTTCTGTACGGTATGTCTTGTTTTTTGTTTAAGGAATCATGGTAAGGACGAGATCTAGTGCTGCAAATGAGTAGACAAGTGATGCACCAAATGATATTGAAGTGGATCAAGTGGTTATGGATCCACCGATTCTGCCAAGTAATGCACTTGTTGTTGCTGGTTTGGCGTATAAAAGAATGCGGAGAAGTGGAAAGAGTGTGGAAGGAACAACTGAAACTAGTGACCAGGTAGATGTATAGCCTAAACAGGTGGATGACGCAATTGACACTAGTGAGCAAGTGGAAGGAGCAATTGACACCGGTGCAAGTGTAGTGTCATTAGAACCAATTCAAGAAGGTGGTGAAGAAGCAGTGGCAACTGTAGCAGATGCAAGTGCAGGGGTACAAGTTGAGGAACCAGTTGTGGTACCACAGGTAGTTGCGGGAGTTGACACAAGAGATGCAGATGAGTCTATATATGCGTCTTTAGAAACAATTGTAGAGTTACCTTCTGCCTTATATATGGGACAAGTTGATGACATGCCAGCTCAAATGTCCCAAACCCCAATCATTGGACCAGTAGTCAATGAGCCACCCCAAGCAACAATTATTGGCCAAGCGACAGGTGGTGCAGCTCAAACTGAGAGTGCAAGGAGAGCAGCAGAAGCATCTACGAGTGGTGGGTCAACAAGAGAGACAGGTGAGACCTCACATGATGCTGATGCTGATGTTAGTGATAGTGTTAGTGATATGGAGGTAGACACCACTGAATTGTTGAAGGATTGGGAGAAACATGTTGGATATGGTTTGTTAAAGATGAAACAGGTATATTAATTTTAAAGTTGTTTTATAATTTGTTGATTGTTCTGTATTCTTGACATTTGATTCGTTTAATTGTCTTGGATCGGGGTATCATTGGCTGTAAGCAATACACAACTTCACTAAAGCTTTGGAATGTCGAGGACGAAAGCGATGAATTTCACAAGGCTGAAGGCCAATCCATTGTACAACTTGGTCAATACTTCTTATATTCAAGTCAATCGAGTTGTTGTTTGTGGGTTTATTGAGAGGTGGCAAGCAACAACAAACACCTTCTACTTACCCTTTGGTGAGATGACTATTACACTCGACGATGTCCGTTGTATCACGGGGTTACCGGTTAGTGGAAAAGCATTGAACTATGAGATTCTGAAAGTTGTCAACCCGGTAGATTTTGTGAGGAATCTTCTCGGTATTGATTCGGATGTAGTGGCTGCTAGGGCTGTAAATGAACTGGGCTACTCGTGAGCTATTCGTACTCGACTCGCAAAAGAGATCGACTCGATTCGGTTTTTTTTTGAGTTCGAGCTCGAGTCGAGCTACTCGAATAATTAACCGACCCGAGCTCGAGTTTTAGAATATATTAATCGAGCTTGATTAAATAATTATTAAATTAATTAAATTTATCATAAAATATTATTTTTCATAATTAAAAAAATATTATTCGAGTCGAGTATTAGACGAGTCAAGCTCGATCTTGTCATATTTCATTAAAAATTAAATGAATTCTAGGAAAATAATCGAGCTTACGAGCCGAGTCGAGCTATATCGAGTACTTAGCGAGTCGAGTTCGATCTTGCTTTTTTAAGACTCGATCGAGCTCGAGCCGAGCTTTGAGCCTAAACTTTTTTAGTCGAGTCGAGCTCGAGCCTTAGAGAGTATCGACTCGACTTGGCTCGATTACACCCATAGTGGCTGCGAGTTTGATCATTGTGGAGGGTTAAGGGTGTCGAAAAGTTGGCTGAAAAACAATTTTGCGTGTAAGAGCGGGCAGGTGGAATCATTGTTGATCATGTTGTACGGGGGTATCTGTTGTATTTGCTGGGGTGTACACTCTTCAAAGACTGGTCTGGAGACAAGATATGTGTAGCGTATCTTCAAAGACCGGTCTAGAGACAACGGATGCTGAGTGAGATTCCCGACCCTTTGGCTCCGATGCAGCAGACTGATCATCTTGTGATTTGAGATGGGCCTATGACAAGTCTCCAAAAGAAAAGAATGCATGAGGCTTTGAATAATTTGATCTTAGATATTTACTTGGAGCAAGAGCAGCCCAAGACGGAAGAAGAACAGTCAATTAAATGCACCATTTACGCTATTGGGCTTGAAGACAACAAAGATGGGCTTGGTTAAATTGCAAGAATGTCTTTTATTTATTTATTTATTCTGTCAATAAGGCTGGTTGATGTATTATTTTTATATGATTAAATATACGTTATATTATTATGTTTTATTAACGAATTCTATATAAAATATATGAAATTATGGTATAAAATGTTAGTCTTTATAATTTAGAGTATTTAGTAATAATAATAATAAAAAGTTGTAATTTTGTACCGATTTTAGTAAATCGGAGTGTCGTGTCGATTTACGTGGGTATTTGTGATGTTTTATTGCAGATTTATAACCCGAGACCCCGAGAATCGACATATTGAAGTTTAATCATATCTCTGGAATGATTTAGAGAGTGCCACGAGCTTAAATGGTCAATTGAAAAGTTTAAGTGGTTAAGTGGCCAACCAATCTGGATAAGTGGTAATAGAGAAATGTCTTCGACAAACGAATGGCTCATCAAAACAATATTTTCAGAGAAAGTGTTCTTCACGAAAGTTGTAGATTTTTCCGAGAGCTTTCCAATGCAATTTAAATTATGAAGATTGGAGGTCTACAACTTAAACAGTGATCAAGTGGCTAATCGATTTGGATTAAGAAAAATCCCGTAAAAGCTTCGGAGGAACACGAGGTTATCAAGAAGGCGTTATCGGAGAAGAGTCCTTCATGAAAGTTGTAGAGTTTCTCGAGACCTTAATTTTGGCATTTCGTTTGCAATTTTTGGAGGGCGAACTCGAGATATGAATTTTAGAAGTTTAATAATTATATATAAAAAATAATATCTTCATCGCACATGTCTTTGAAGAGATCAAGTTAGTGGATGTAATCATTAGTCCGGACCGAGCCGGCCTAATACCGGACCGGTCCGGCCTTGAGACCTTTGTCTATATAAAGGATTTGATCAGAGAGCAGACGGGGGGTACCAATATATATATACATCTCATATATATATATATCTCCTCTCTTTTCTTTCCTTCTCTTTTCTTTTTAATTTTTAGTTGTAGTTGTAAATAAGGCCTTACGCCGTAATAATGTAGTTTTAGTATCGTTATAATGCTCGGGAAAATCTCGGAAGTCGGTTTTGCTAAAGAAGTTGTAATGTCCGGAAAATACGATTTCTGAATCAACTGCCGTATTCGGGTAACTTTTCTTAAGTATTTATGTTTGTTTTTATATTTTTCGTTGTTATAATGTTTTTAGGCTAAATATAATACTGGCCAAAACTATGTAATCGGTTTTATTTCGATCTTTTCGTTAAAGAAATGTTGTTAAGTTAAAATGACTAAAATTGAGTTAATTGAATCTTTTTCTATTTTGATCGTATTCGTATTGACATATTTAACCGATCTGAGGAATTCATAATCTAATTATGAATTGACGCCTCGTAGTCAGGATATGAAATAAAAGATAGAAAAACCGGAGGGTAAAATTGGCCGTGTGAACAACGTGATAACGGAATCCGATTTCCTACCCGGGGGTAAATTTGTTTTGGGAGAAATGAATTTTATTATAATTTGTACTCGAGATCGTAATAATGTTAAATCATCGGTTTAATTGAAACTTAAACCGGAAAGTTAAATCGTCCGGCTTTGACAACCGGAGCCTTTAAAATAAAATTGACCGTTTGACGAACGGAATGACTCCTTTTTATCTAAAGGTAGATTTGTACTCGGGACTGTTCGAGATTAATTCGTTTACCGTAACGAGTTGTGGACCTTGGAGTGATGCAATAGACATATGACAATTTCATACGCTCGTGTGAGGAGGAATTGTTTACCTCGAGTGCACCGTTTCACTTACTCAATTGGACCTAAAATAAAAGGAGAGATCGAACACATTTCAATTAATCGAAAAGATCGTATAAACCAATTATATAAGTTTTGGCCGAGTTCTCTAAAATTATCTCGTTTAATATATTGGTATCTATATATTTATATCTATATATATACTTTGCAATTTATGTACATCTATATATATTTATATATCTATATATATTATATTAGAATAACTTTTAAATTACGTATTTATTTTATGTTGACTAGAATAGTAGTGATATGTGTTATAAAATTGCGATTTAGATCGAGTTAATAACAGCTCTTTGGTGTTTAACCACACGTAAAAGAAATTACCAAGTTCCCTGAGGATTCGACACTCTGACTCACCATACTAGCACCACAATTTGACCCGGTACACTGCCGGTTAGGATCTGTATAGCCTAGGTAATGTCCGTCAGCTTTCTGGCGCCATTTCCAAGGTTAGGTTTAGGTCTGTCAGAATTTTTGGCGCCGTTGCCGGGGAACGTCGCTAATTTCTTTTTTTTTGTGTCTATGGTTACTACTTGTATTAGCTTAAAATTCTCGAGAATAAGTCAACACTTTTCTTATCTCATTTCTATTTTATTTTTCGTTGGTTGTTACCTTTTAGGAAAATTACCAATTTTTACTACTATCAATTTCGTGTTATTTTCTATTTTCGTTAGTTGATGACCGAAGTGGTAAGGCCCCTCTCACTCCTTATAAGCCCGACATAAACACTTACGAAAGGCGAGTTAAGAATAGAGAGTAAACGCGGTCATACTAGTCAGGGAAATCCTGACCAAGAATCATCTTCAAACAGAAATACGAGAATGGCTGAAATCAGTGATGAAACACCTGAACAAGGGCTGGAACATGCTCTAGGGCATGGACAAAACCCTGTTAACCCTAATAATAATAATAATAATAATAGAAATAATCAAAATCGGAACCAGAATAATCGTAATAATCCACCAAACCCGAGACCTATCTTGTGATCAAACCGTAAGAAGAAACCAGACTAATAATCCCATCCTTTTACCTAATGAAGGAGCGAATAATTTCGAAATTAAGTCTCATCTTTTTGGTTTAATTGACGCAAGAGCCCAATTCCTAGGAGAGGATGATGAAGATCCACATCATCATCTCTATCTTTTTCAAGAACTGTGCAATACAGCCAAAAGTCAAGGTGCTCATAAGGAATTAACGAGAATGACTATGTTTCCTTTTTCTTTAAAAGGACGAGCCCGAGATTGGTTTATGTCTCTTCCACATCATTCACTTACTAGTTGGGAGGAGATTCAAACTGAATTTCTGAAACAATATTTCACTTCTGGACGAAATTTGGAATTAAAAGTTGAGGTTGCTAACTTTAGACAAGGATCTGAGGAAACTCTTGGGAATGCGTGGGAAAGGTTTAAAAAATTGTTAAGAGCGTGTCCCGATCATGGTTATTCCTTAGATATGCAAATTCAACTCTTCGTCGTAAATTGAGAAAAGACTCACGTGCGGATGTAGATCATGCATGTGGTGGTTCGTTAATGATGAGTGAAGCTCAAACGATTTACGATGCTATAGAAAAGATTTCCAAAAATAACGAGAATGTGGGAAACCGGTTCTAGCACCGGAAAAGTAGCTTTTGCGGGGAGAATGTACGTCTAATACGGAAGTTCTAGCACACTTGGAGAATTTGAGTAGGAAATTTGATGGTTTACAACGAGAATAAGAACCAAAATTCAGAAAATAGTACACCAAATGAATACTAAAGTCATGATAATGTGTCATTAGGGAGTGAAGAACCAACAGGATATTCAAGAGAGGAGGTGAGTTTTCTTCAGCAGCATAGGAATTTGAACAATGCATACTCAAACTCGTTTAATGCTATTAGAAGAGATCATCCTACTTATCGATGGTCTGAAAACCCTAGTAAGCCAGGACAACCGCCATATCCAGTCCCATATAGGAATAATAACCAAGTTTATCAAGAAAATACATCTAATCAGAATTTACAATCATTACCAAGATCCTATCCTCAACATACCACTCAAAGTATACCAGTAACTCAGAGTTCAACTCAACTGCGAAGGAGTTGAAAAATGGGAAAAACTAATGGAAAATATGATGGGTGTAGTATCTACTCAAGCTAAGAATATGGAAACAATGATGACTTCTATTGGTACGATCACTAAAGATATGAGTACAATAAAAACATCTATGAGTGGACATGATACCAGAATGAGAACAATAGAAGCCTCATTGAGGAATATGGAAGATCATTTGAGTAGGGAAGGTGAACGTAAAAACAGTAGACCCCCAGGAGGATTACCAAGCAACACTGACAGAAACCCAAGAGAGGTAAATGTTGTAGTTACGAGAAGTAGGAAGCTCAGTGGAAGCAATGGAGTAGAAAACTTCGGGAATAATGAAGTAGAAAATGATTTAGATGGAAAGAATGATGAAACTAAAGATGAAATTGAATTCAACGATGATGAAGAAGAAATTATAAATAATTTCTTGAAAAGGAATAGAAGTTTGGAACCTGAAAATGAAGGTGAAAATTGGGTAAAAATCCCTAGGATTTTGAAAGACCCTATGGATAAAGATTTAAGGAATTTATTCAAGGAACATGTCAGAATAGATGAGAAACAGGAAGAACCGAAAAAATCTGAAGTAGAGATTGATTCAGGGAACAATTTAAAGGAAAAAATTCAAGAACCTGAAACATGGCGACTAAGTAATACTCAAAGGTTTAAGGAAAAAGGAAAAGAGAAATTGACTCAGGAGCCAAAGGTTATAGATTTAGAATCTTTACCTTACCCTCCTAAAGATCTAATCAAAAAGGCAAAAACTGATAAGAAGTATGCTCGTTTCCTTGATACTTTTCGTCATCTTCATGTTAATATCCCTGTTATTGAAGCTCTGATTAATATACCTGCCTATGGAAAGTTTCTGAAAGATATACTATCAAATAAGAAAAAATTAGAGGAATATGAGAATATATGCCTAAATGAAGAATGTTACGCAATTCTGCGATAAGTTACCACCTAAACCGAAAGATCCCGGAAGTTTTACGATTCCATGTGAAATTGGAGGATTTACGTTTAAGAAAGTCTTATGTGATCTTGGAGCTAGTATAAATCTCATGTCTTATGAGGATTATAAAAAGCTAGGCATAGGAAAGCTTACTAAGGCGAAATGACTCGCAAATGGCGGATAGATCGATTAAGTACCACTAAAGGAATGATTAAGGATGTCTTGGTTAAAGTAGACAAATTCTATTTTCCGAGTAGATTTTGTAGTTATGGAAATGGAAGAAGGATATTCGGTGCCTCTTATTCTAGGTCGTCCATTTCTAGCTACGGGAAGAACTTTAATCGATGTTCATAAAGGAGAGTTAATTTTGAGAGTCAATGAAGATGAAGTTGCTTTCAATATTTTCAAAGCTATGAACCATCCATATACATCACCAGGATCATGTTCTTTTATAGAAGATATTCATTCTGTCTATGATAATCAGTTACCAACTTTTGAAGACAGATTAGAAGAATGCTTAACCCTGTCTATCTTTAAAGAAGATGAGGAAGACATTGAAATGAAAGAGATAATCCTTTCTCTAGATAAAGGAAGCTTTACTTTTAAGCCACCATGGCATAAGTATTTGGAGTTAGAACTAGAAGGACCAGTTCTTAAATCGTCAATAGAAGATCCGCCGAAGAATCTGGAATTGAAACCGTTACCTTTAAATTTGAAATATGCTTTTCTTGAAACGGATAATCTATTACCGATTATTATTTCATCAACTTTAACTGAGCAACAAGAAGATCAATTAATAAGAATGTTAAGAAAGCATAAGAAAGCTTTTGGATGGACAGTTGCCGATATTCGAGGTATTAGCCCTGAGATTTGTGTTCATAAGATAATTTTGAAAGAAGATGCTAAACCTTGTATTCAACCGCAACGCCGCCTCAACCCGAATTTACAGTTAATCGTTAAGAAAGAGGTCATTAAGCTATTAGAAATGGGAATAATCTTTCCTATATCAGATAGTGAATGGGTGAGTCCAACTCAAGTTGTACCAAAGAAAGGAGGTTTCACAGTGAAAGAGAATGATAAGAATGAATGGATTCCAACAAGGGAAATTACGGGTTATCGAATGTGCATTGACTTTAGAAAACTAAATGATCATACTAAGAAAGATCATCATCCGCTTCCATTCATAGTTCAAATGTTGGAACGTTTAAGTGGTCATAAGTATTACTGTTTCTTAGATGGTTATTCAGGTTATTTACAGATTTTCATTGCGGCGGGAGATAGGGAAAAGACTACTTTCACTTGTCCTTATGGAACTTTTGCGTATAAAAGAATGCCGTTTGGTTTATGTAATGCTCTGCTACGTTTCAAAGATGTATGATGTCTATATTTTACGATATGGTTGAGAAATTCTTAGAAATTTTTATGGACGACTTTAGTGTTTATGGAGATTCTTTTGGTAAATGTTTGTCGCACTTAGAAAGAGTTTTACAACGTTGTGAGGATACCAATTTAGTTCTAAACTGGGAAAAATGTCATTTAATGGTATCAGAAGGAATTGTTTTAGGTCATAGAATCTCTTGAAATAGGAATTGAAGTTGATAAAGCTAAAGTCGAGGTGATTGAAAAATTACCGCCACCGGTTAATCTAAGGACTCTAAGAGGATTTCTTGGACATGCGGGATTTTATAGGAGATTTATTGCGGATTTTTCAAAGATAGCAAAGCCTCTAAGTCATTTACTTGAAAAAGAAGTACCTTTTAACTTTGATAGTAAATGTATGGAAGCATTTAAGACCTTAAAAGCGAAGTTGATTCTTGCACCGGTATTGGTAGCACCCAGGTACGGGATTTGCCTTTTGAGATTATGTGTGATGCAAGCGATTTAGGTTGTAGGAGCTGTTTTAGGTCAAAGGTATAACAAAATTCTCAAAGCTATTTACTATGCATCCCACACATTAAACACGGCTCGGCTTAATTATGCAACTACGAGAAAAAGAAGCGTTGGCGTAATTTTTGCCTTAGATAAGTTCGGATCTTATATTGTTGGTTCTAAGGTAATAATCTACACGGACCATTCGGCTACGAAGTATTTGCGAGTAAGAAGGATGCGAAACCACGTCTTCTTAGATGGATTCTCCTACTTCAAGAATTTGATATTGAAATTAAAGATAAAAAAGGAAGTGAGAATGTAGTAGCGGATCATCTAAGTAGAATGGAGGCGAGGAAGAGATAGGGAATGAAATTAAAGATTCATTTCACGATGAACAACTATTTAGAATAGATACTCCTTCAACCATGCGGTTATTAAAAAATAGAATTCCTTCTAAGGAAATCTCACCTTGGTTTGGAGATATCATTAATTACTTAACTTTGTGATTATATTCCGTCTCATTGGACTTGGCAACGAGAAAAAGAAATTCTTTTACGACTTAAAATTTTATTACGGGAGGAACCGGACCTTTTCCGTAAATGTTCGGATGGGATAATCGAAAATGTGTGCACGATAATGAAATTTTAAGTATTTTATCATTTTGTCATGATCGTGAGGCGGGAGGTCATCATGGAGGATGGAAAAGCTGCTTTTAAAGTTTTACAATGTGGTTTTTATTGGCCTACACTATATAAAGATGCTTATAAATATGTTAAATCTTGTGAATCTTGTCAAAAATGGGGAAATGTATCTAAAAAACATGAAATGCCTATGCAACCTATTTTAGAATGTGAGTTATTTGATGTTTGGGGTATAGATTTCATGGGACCTTTTCCTATATCGTTTGGAAAAAGATTTATTCTTGTAATGGTAGATTATGTTTCAAAATGGGTAGAAGCTGAAGCTCTTCCCACTAATGATACCAAGGTTGTCATACGATTCCTTAAAAAGAACATATTCACTAGATATGGCATTCCGAGGGCGATCATTAGCGATAGAGGTTCACACTTTTGTAATCGACCATTTACTAAGTTAGTTGAGAAATATGGTGTAATGCATAAACTAGGAACGCCCTATCATCCGCAAACCAGTGGTCAGGTAGAGGTGTCAAATAGAGAGATCAAAAGAATCGTGGAAAAAACAGTTGATTCAAATCGTAAAAATTGGGCAATTAAATTAGATGATGCATTATGGGCGTACAGAACAGCTTTTAAAACACCAATTGGTTGTTCTCCCTATAAGCTAGTCTTTGGTAAGTCATGTCATCTCCCAGTTGAGTTAGAACACCGAGCCTTCTGGGCTATTAGATTTCTAAATTTCGATCCTAAGGGCATCGTCGGTGATCATAGATTGCTTCAATTGACGAAACTAGAAGAATTTCGTCTCGATTCTTATGAAAACGCTCGAATCTACAAGGAACGCACGAAGTCTTTCCATGATAAGAGAATCTTTAAGCGTGAGTTCCATGTAGGTGATCGAGTGCTTTTGTACAATTCACGTTTAAAGTTGTTTCCGGGTAAGCTTAAATCAAGATGGACGGGTCCATTTAAAGTAACACGGGTTTACAAAACTGGAGTTTGTTGGACTAGCGATGGAAATACGACTTTTATAGCCAATGGCCACGAGTAAAGTTATTTGTGGAGGGAGAAGGAATCACACCGAAAGAAGAAATAATGCTACTTGATTGATCCCCCGACAAATTGAAAAAGCGAGAGGAAAAATGAAAAGCGAAAAGCGAGCTGGAATCGGCCGAATACCGGTGCTATCTATCTTTACTCTACATTTCTGTAATTTTAATTATGTTTAAACTCTTTTCGTCTTTTACCGGATAGACATAAAAGAACTGGATGTCTTTTTTAGATAGAATAGGAGTTTTTATTTTACTTTTGAAATTAGGCCTTGATAAAGATGTCGCGTTTTCTATAGAAGCTTTAGTTTTTGAACAAAACAAGAAATTGTTGAGAGAGATCGATTGAGAGAAGTATGTAATGGAACATCAATAAGTGCGATAAAAAGAAGGGCAAAGTTTCTAATGAGATGCGAAATCTGTGGAAAAAGTGAACATGTTGGACGTGTGGGAAAAACACAACCAAATCCCAGGATGAGTGTTTGAATATTGTTAGGAAGGGAACGATTAGGTGGTTATCCGAAAATCCCGATGGAATTCCGAGAGATAATTCAAATGCCTCGTTTTTAGGAGTTAGGTTGATTGAGCGTTATATCAGAACTTTGGAAGATTTAGAAATCAAAGAATCAGGAACCCCTTAAGTTTCGAGTCTTTTATTTTATTTTATTTTATAAAATTTTCGCATAACTTCTGAGAATTTTATAATTGGATCTTTATGAAATTTGAGGAGTTTTATAAAAGTTTTATAAAAGTTGTTTTTTTTAGTTTTAATTTAAACGTTTTATAAGAGTTGATATAAATTTATTAAATTTTTATAAGCTTTTTATTAAAGTGTTATAAAGATTTTATTAAATTTTTAGAAATTGTTATAAAATTATAAAAGTTCCTTCAAATTTTATTTTAAGTAAATTTTATAAACTTATTTTTAAGACTTTAATTAAGTTTTATTAGAATTTGTATAAGTTTTATTCAAAAATCATAAAAAGTAAAATAAAAAAAAAAAAAAAAAAAAAAAATTTGGGCACGGACCGATCCGGCCTTAACCCGGACCGGTCCGGGGTCTAAAAACATAAAAAAAAGACGGGGACCCTTCTTTTCTTCTTCTTCTTCCCTAATTTTTCCTTTACAGCCGCAAAACACCAAACCCCACCACTCGAAATTTTTTTATCAATTCTTCCACAAAAATTCACCTCTCACACTACCACTACTTGATTTCTTCCTCTTTTCATCTCTTCTCTTCAACACAAATTTAAAAAATCAAAAGGGTAAAAAACAAGCTCCATTTCATTCCGGCGACTTTTGAACTTTTCCGGCCTACTTTTCAACGTTTTCTACATATTAAGGTATAATATAGTTTATTTAGTTATCAATTTCGTATTTTTCATAATTTTTTAGATTAATTTCAACTGTTTTGATTTTTGAGTGTGTTGTGACATTTTTATTTTTTGTTGTTGTTGCTTTTGTTGTTGATTGGCATTACCAATATCGTAGAATGGCTGAGTCGAGTACTAGAGTCTCTAAAAAGAGAAAATCAAAAATTCCAATTTCAACTCCTGTCGTAGGCACAGTAATTTTATCACCTGAGGAGGAAGCCGTAAGCTTTGAAAAAACCGCATCACCTGAGGCTAAGAAAGCGTATACGAAAATCTATAGTAAGTGTGATGTTCGGTTGAAAAAGGATTAGACTTGGATGACTTAGGTGATGAAGTTAAGAATATCTTTAGAAAGCGTCAGTGGTTAGATTTAGCAGCCAGAAGGGAAGGGGAGATTAACACGACTATAGTAGCTGAGTTTTATTCGGTTTTATCTACTTTGTCAGAAGAACAGCTTACTCAGTTGGAAACTGTACCCTTACGAGCCAGAAATATTCCTTTTAACCCTGCCGTCATTAATGCAATCTTAGGAGTTGAGGTTTTTCCTGATGAGGAGGATTATAGGATAGTTTATAATTTAGATGATCCTGCTAGTTTTGAGCAGACTGCCCTGAGAGCCCAGACTGTTTTTGACCCGACCGCGGTGTGGGTTGAAAATCGGTTTAATTACGGGAGCTGTTTTAGAGGTTTGAGGGCAATTAAAAGATTTATTAGCCATAATCTCTATCCTTCTAGTAAACATACTTGCTTTTGGAAAGGAAGATGTTTGTATCGCTTGGGCAATGGTAAATGATGTTAGAGTGGATGTTGGAAAGGTCATGTTTAAAAGAATTTTTGAGAGTATTGTCATCGCTTAGACCAGGGAGTCATCTATACTTCCCTTGTTTTATCTACGATTTATGTCGTAGGTTGGGAGTACCATTCTGCCTAATGACAAGTTATCTCGGGCGATGGAAATCGATTGGACCTAGTTTGACTAGTCTTCCGGATGGTAGTATTAGCTCTTTGCTTAGAAGACGTCAAACTCGGCCCGGCTCCACCGGTTTTACATCTTCTTCTTTTCCATCTTTTTCTAGTCGGCCTCAACAAACTCCTTTCTCCAACACTATCACATATGACATGTTTCAATCTTTAGTGACGGATGTTGCACGTGGTCAAGCCAATGTGGCTTTATTCGGCGAGAGTACTAGGCGGTGGTGTGATGATATTCGTAGAGGTTTAAGAAGGAACGAGCAGTTGCTTCGTAATCCTACTTTTGATGATCCTGCCTATCCACCTTGTCAGTCTGCTTCTTATACCTTACCACAGTGGGAAACACCTATTCCACCACCTTCGAGCTTTCATCCATCGTCATATCCTTTTGGAAACCAATCTAGTGGGACAGGTGTATTTTCGACAGGTGTTCAGAGACCAGCGATGTCGAGTTGGGGAGGATTCACTGAGTTTGCACATGTCACGACTGGCATGAGTTCGATGGGTCTTGATAGTTCAGTCAGGACCACGACTACAGTTCAGGCATCAGCTTCTCAGTCGTTTCCGAGTTCGAGTTTTCAAGTTGATCCTGAGGAAGGCTACGATGAAGATTGAATTTAATAATTTTTGATTAAACATTTTTATTGCACTTTTTATTCGACATTTGTCATTTACATATTGGTTGGTTTTCATTTTTTCGTTTAGTTTTATAATTGTTTTATAAAAATTTGGTTTGCATTCTAGATCGTTTAGTTTTTATAAACTATAAAAATCACAAAAATAATTTTGTATCATTATTGAGTCGTTTTCAAAATATAACTAATGTGTCATTTTATCCGTCCGTATCAAGGTGGATGAATTAATTCAACCATTATCAAATTATCTTCAAGGCAAGTGGAAGCCTTGTTTCACACGTGAAGTAAAATAACAAAACACAAGTTGTCTTTTACCTCTGTCCCCTCAGTAAAAGTAGGATGAGGCCGGACCGAGCCGGCATTTTCCCGGACCGGGCCGTGAAGAACAGAAGGCTGAGTCATTCTTGAGTCCGTCTAATGCACACACGTAAGTTTTTTACTATCTATTTAAGGAAGTAAAAGGAGGAGCAACAAATGCTCATATCTTTACCATCTTCAATTTTCCTTCTTTTATTTTATAGTAAACTTTAAAAATGTCGAACCACTCTTCACCATCGGTTAATTCTTACGAGCCTGATACACCGGATCATCCGGAATCTCAAGCTTCTAACGAGAATATCATTTTACACAATCGTTTTGCAAATTCTCCAATCCTATTGGAGAAAGGTTTAAATTTAGATAAGCTTGATCAATGGGGAAAAACTATGATCCGTAGTTTTGGTTGGAAAAAATTTGTCAGTACACCGAGAGGTAGGATAAATGTCTCAATAGTGCGAGAATTTTATTCTGCACTTATGACTACATCTATGATCGATATCACTCAGATTGTTCTAGTAAGAGGAGTGGCTGTTCCCTTCTCTTCATCTGTTATCAATCAAATCTTTGAAATTCCACCAGTCACGATGCCACATTTTGAAATGCAGTGGGGACTACAAAATCCCTCTAATCATTTGAATAAAGTACACGAGTCGTTCCAATGTCTGTTCCCGTTTTTTGATACAAATCACGACATGTCAACACGAGCTTTACTTCCACATCTAAAGGCGTGGAAGCATTTTATAAATTCTCGAGTTTATCCCACCTGGGATTTTGCTAGCCTTTCTGAAGAAGAAATGCTTCTGCTCTATGCATTGGCGTTTGGTGAATTTGTTGGTAAGGGGTATATTGATTCGAGAGAAATGTGTCGGACTTTGCAATAGCCGAGGTAGGTAGTAGGGGGAAACCTATGCCTAATTCATGGATGATCTCGCGTTTGTGTATTCTTATGAATGGAGTGGAAGAGTTGGAGACGGATGAGATTTTTCCGTCTAGAGACGATCGGTTTGGTTTGCTACCGGTTGATACACCGGGTTGTTCGTCTACCATTTAGAGAGTTGTTTGTTGGTTTTATTTAAATTTGAATAAGTTAAATTAAGTTAAGTTTGAAGTTTCTTTAGTTAAGTTAAGTTTTTCTTTTTAAGTTTGTAATAGTGTATCTTGTTTAATATATATGTCTTAGTTTTTTTAAGTTTGTTTTAATACGCTAAAATAAAATCAGAAAAATGACGTTAATAGATAATTTTAATTTTATTTTCAAACCTACTTCTTTACTACTTATTGAACATCGGGACGATGCCACTTCGTAAGTGGGGAGTAGAGTTAGGTTAGAAAATTCATTAAAATTTTCGAAAAATAGTCAAAAACAATAATTATATTATATGTCTAATTTAGATTTTAATAAGATTTTAAGTTTATATAATTGAGTAATTAATATTAGATATTGTTTTTATAAAATTATATAAGTATGTTGATATTTATAAGTAAAATTTTTAGAATCATTTTCAATATGAATTATGAGTTTGGAATTGGACTAAGTTTGTTGATTTTTGGCACCACAAAAATATAACTATAGCCAAATAACCTACCTCAGCCTTGATTAGAGTGATCAAGACCTCACTCGAAATTGTCAATTGTGATTAAATAACCGAGCTTTAGCTATTTTGGTCTACATTTCCTTGAAATACCGCAAGTTTGTACGTACTTATAAAAAGAGATGGAGACATAAAAGCTAAGTTTTGGTATATCTTTGAGATTGGAAAGATTAGATAAGTAGTAGTATATTCGATCTTACACGATGACACTTGCAAGATAGTCGATTTTGGTAATAAGTTCGGATATATTAATATTCTATAAAAGAATTAAGAACGAAGCACCATATTTACACGAAATTAATCAAATATCGGATATCTTCCTTATACGTGATTAACAACTTAAAAATAAAAAGAAATGATCGGTTGTAGCTACCAATGATTGGAGTGAGTAGGGTATTATCACGAAATGTCCTATATCACTATGAGGTAATTAAGTTCCCGATTGCCTGATGATAGTAGTCCAGCTAGGGTATTATCACGAAATGTCCTATTGCTGGGAATGAGGGCACAAGATAAAATGAAAGAGGAAAAGTTGAATCATAAGATCTCATGAATTATTACAAGTTTAAGGAAACCGGACTTGTAATTTTCGATCGAAAGAGTATTACTCCGATCAATCTTGATGAAGCAATGCCTGTAAGTTTGATTTTCTACACACACTCACGCTTTTAGTTCTTAATCTTGAAAAAAAAAAAAAAAAAAAGAGAGAGAAAATCTGAAAAGAGATGCTATTAATCGAGATTATGTTTTTTTTCAAAAATATGAAGATGTAGGTACGTACGACTTGCCTCTTTCTCTTTTTTTGATTAACCAACATCTTGAACCTAAACTCTATAAGCCATTTTTTTTGTCGACTACTTTACCGAAGTTTCCGATTCTAGAATTTCATAATAGTTGCGATTAAAAATAATTCTGAAATTTTATTTATACTTCTTAAGTATTACATATATAATTTTATCTAAATAATATTTAATGTTTAAGTTATTTCAGTTATATACTCTTTCTGTCTTCTTAAGATTTTAAATTAAGATAGATAATATATTTATAATATTGACAATATAAAATATAATCTGAAAAATTATACTATCTTTTATTACCGCTTATTTTTGCTCGAGGACGATCAAAAGCTAAGTGGGGAGTAATTTGATGTATTATTTTTATATGATTAAATATACGTTATATTATTATGTTTTATTAACGAATTCTATATAAAATATATGAAATTATGGTATAAAATGTTAGTCTTTATAATTTAGAGTATTTAGTAATAATAATAATAAAAAGTTGTAATTTTGTACCGATTTTAGTAAATCGGAGTGTCGTGTCGGATTTACGTGGGTATTTGTGATGTTTTATTGCGGTTTATAACCCGAGACCCCGAGAATCGACATATTGAAGTTTAATCATATCTACGGAATGATTTAGAGAGTGCCACGAGCTTAAATGGTCAATTGAAAAGTTTAAGTGGTTAAGTGGCCAACCAATCTGGATAAGTGGTAATAGAGAAATGTCTTCGACAAACGAATGGCTCATCAAAACAATATTTTCAGAGAAAGTGTTCTTCACGAAAGTTGTAGATTTTTCCGAGAGCTTTCCAATGCAATTTAAATTATGAAGATTGGAGGTCTACAACTTAAACAGTGATCAAGTGGCTAATCGATTTGGATTAAGAAAAATCCCGTAAAAGCTTCGGAGGAACACGAGGTTATCAAGAAGGCGTTATCTGGAGAAGAGTCCTTCATGAAAGTTGTAGAGTTTCTCGAGACCTTAATTTTGGCATTTCGTTTGCAATTTTTGGAGGGCCAGAACTCGAGATATGAATTTTAGAAGTTTAATAATTATATATAAAAAATAATATCTTCATCGCACATGCTGAAGAGATCAAGTTAGTGGATGTAATCATTAGTCCGGACCGAGCCGGCCTAATACCGGACCGGTCCGGCCTTGAGACCTTTGTCTATATAAAGGATTTGATCAGAGAGCAGACGGGGGTACCAATATATATATACATCTCATATATATATATATATCTCCTCTCTTTTCTTTCCTTCTCTTTTCTTTTTAATTTTTAGTTGTAGTTGTAAATAAGGCCTTACGCCGTAATAATGTAGTTTTAGTATCGTTATAATGCTCGGGAAAATCTCGGAAGTCGGTTTTGCTATAGAAGTTGTAATGTCCGGAAAATACGATTTCTGAATCAACTGCCGTATTCGGGTAACTTTTCTTAAGTATTTATGTTTGTTTTTATATTTTTCGTTGTTATAATGTTTTTAGGCTAAATATAATACTGGCCAAAACTATGTAATCGGTTTTATTTCGATCTTTTCGTTAAAGAAATGTTGTTAAGTTAAAATGACTAAAATTGAGTTAATTGAATCTTTTTCTATTTTGATCGTATTCGTATTGACATATTTAACCGATCTCGAGGAATTCATAATCTAATTATGAATTGACGCCTCGTAGTCAGGATATGAAATAAAAGATAGAAAAACCGGAGGGTAAAATTGGCCGTGTGAACAACGTGATAACGGAATCCGATTTCCTACCCGGGGGTAAATTTGTTTTGGGAGAAATGAATTTTATTATAATTTGTACTCGAGATCGTAATAATGTTAAATCATCGGTTTAATTGAAACTTAAACCGGAAAGTTAAATCGTCCGGCTTTGACAACCGGAGCCTTTAAAATAAAATTGACCGTTTGACGAACGGAATGACTCCTTTTTATCTAAAGGTAGATTTGTACTCGGGACTGTTCGATTAATTCGTTTACCGTAACGAGTTGTGGACCTTGGAGTGATGCAATGGACATATGACAATTTCATACGCTCGTGTGAGGAGGAATTGTTTACCTCGGGGAGTGCACCGTTTCACTTACTCAATTGGACCTAAAATAAAAGGAGAGATCGAACACATTTCAATTAATCGAAAAGATCGTATAAACCAATTATATAAGTTTTGGCCAGTTCTCTAAAATTATCTGTTTAATATATTGGTATCTATATATTTATATCTATATATATACTTTGCAATTTATGTACATCTATATATATTTATATATCTATATATATTATATTAGAATAACTTTTAAATTACGTATTTATTTTATGTTGACTAGAATAGTAGTGATCTGTGTTATAAAATTGCGATTTAGATCGAGTTAATAACGACTCTTTGGTGTTTAACCACACGTAAAAGAAATTACCAAGTTCCCTGAGGATTCGACACTCTGACTCCCATACTAGCACCACAATTTGACCCGGTACACTTGCCGGTTAGGATCTGTATAGCCTAGGTAATGTCCGTCAGCTTTCTGGCGCCATTTCCAAGGTTAGGTTTAGGTCTGTCACTGGTCCATCTAGAGATGGCGCCATCAATAGGATTATTGGGCTTGTTTTACTATTTGTATTATGGATTTTAAATAATAATTATCTTGTGGGCTTAGATGACACAAGAAACACTAGAAAGGCCCACAGGTGGGGCGCCTATTTTATTTCCTAGTTTACTTAGGATTTTTATTAGTCTCCTTCTCCCACATTGCTTAGGAGATGGAAGAGTCGTTTATTTGTAGCCTATATATAGGCATTCTACATACATTATTGAACACATTATTATTGAGATTTCAGCTAAATATTTCTTAAGTCGAGTCGGCTTAAAACAATCACTTGCGAGTGAGTATCTTCTTCGTCGTAGAGGATACACTTTTAAGAATGAATCAGCGTCGTGAGCTAGCGTTGTGTGTTCTTAGCCTCGATCCTAGGTCGGAGACTCAAGGTCTAGGTTTTCCATAGCTCTCGATTGGTCCCTTTTTTCCTAGGCACGTATCGCATCAGTTGGTAGCAGAGCTCAGCGACTAAGGTATCAAATATCCCCGTTTAATTTTCTTGTTTAATTTTTGTCTCTTAGTCGAAAAAAATATACATGGTACGTTCTTGCTTTTCTTTGCACAACCCATTATCAAAAAAAAAAAAAACTGTTCTTATTTGTTTATACTTGTTCTTTCATAATCATCAAAAAAGAAAAAAAAGAATCCATGTTCTTGTTTTTTTTTCTTGCATCATCCATTATCCAAAAAAAAAAAATTCAGCTTTTAGTTTCTTGATCTCTCGTTCTTGTTTCCTGCGTTCTTGCTTGCATATATCTGTTCTTGATCTTTCGCTTTCATCAATCTGTGTTCATCTTTTCCAAAAAAAATTTCACGCCCCAGCCTGTCCTTTAAAGCCTGCATATTACATTATTACTCCTACAAATTGTTCCTGCATCTTGTCTATTGTCTTGCTTGCATCTTGTTTATTGCAGTATAACAAAAACCCATGTTGACCTAATTGATCTATTTTACTTGTTTCTTTCATTCAGTTCGGCCCTAGTTAAAAAAAAGTTGACCTATTTCTTTTTATTCAGGAAGAGTTCGGCCACAAAAAAAAACGTGAAGTTTTCAAATAGGACGAGCTGAATTTCATTACTTTATCTCTTATACTTTGTCTCCTTCAAACCTTGTTTCCTTCACTCAAATTTTCAAACCAAACCCTAGTTGTCTAGTCTAGGTTGTTGGTTTTTGAATTACTACTCATGTCGCTCGTTAATCTGATTTGTTTGCAAAGGGTATTCCTACGATAAAGAGAACGAGGGTGAGTGCAAACACGAGAGTTGTGAGGGAAATATGTCGAAGCAACAAGAATATGAAGAGGGTGGTAGTTCGCTAGAAGGTCGGTTTCAAGTATTTACGGAGTCTACAGATACAAAACTTGCGCAAGCCTTAGAAAGGCAAGCTCAAGACAATGCCGACTTGTTAGATGACAGGTTAGGGCCGGTGGTCGCACAAATAGCGGAGTTGACAGCACGTTTTAACGAAATGATAACGGGGCAAGTCCAACCCCCAATACGGGATGATAGGGTCGCACAAGGTGGTAGATGAGAACGTGGAGGACGTGGTGGTCGAGGTAATGGCTGTGGACGAGTGGTAATACCTCATGGTGCGGGGAATGCGGCTGAATATGGTGATGCTGATGGTGTTGATGATGAGAATGATCGAGTTGATAACAACATGAGGCAAGTTAAGATGAAATTGCCTCCCTTTTCCGGTTCTAGTGATGCGGATGCTTACCTTGAGTGGGAGTCAAAGTTGGACCATATTTTTGCATGTAATAATTACGCGGAAGCGAATAAGTGTAGTCTTGCACAACTTGTATTTACGGAGTATGCTATGGTGTGGCTGAAGCAAACCAACTTTACGAGGCGTAAAAATAATGAGAGGGATATAAGTATGTAGAGGGATTTGAAACAGGAAATGAGGAAGCGTTTTGTTCCTCCTTCGTATTATCGCGAGCAGTATCGTAGATTGCAAACAATTCAGCAAGGAGAGCGTTCCGTGGATGATTATTATTATCAAGAATTGGTCACTCTCTTGGCCAAAGCCAAGGTGTAAGAGAAAGAGGAAATGACCATGCAGCATTTCTTGACGGGGTTACGAATGGATATTGCGAATCGAGTTGTGTTGCAGCAGTGTGCCACTTTGGATGATATGTTACATGCGGCCTTGACTCAAGAGAAACAAATAAAGCGTCAGAAAGCCGCCTACTCTAGACCATCAGGGGGTAATGCTTCTGGATTTTGTACTTTCCCATCTAAAGTAGAAACTTCTAAATTCCCCCAAATAGCCCAAAAACAGTCCGTTTTTCCACCAAGGAAAGCCTCTAGGCCGAGGGAGAATGATAGAGGAAAAGGAGTTGCAACTATCTCTAAACCGTCTCATGAAATACGGTGCCATAAGTGTCATGGTATGGGCCATATTGCTGCCTAATGCCCTTCTAAACGACGTATTTTGGTAATTGGAGAGGCTGTTGATGAGAGGAGTTATGTCTCGGCTTTAGATGAGGAGGATGAGGTGGAAAGTGATGAGGTGGAGGATTTTGAGCAGGATCCGGTGGGTGGAGATGTACATAGGGACGCATATGTGATCAAAAGGGCATTAAGTAGTGTAGTGGGAAAATATTTTTCATACGCGGTGCTTAATTAGTGGCAAGATTTGCTTAATGATTATTGATCCGGGGAGCTGTACCAATGTCATAAGTGTTGGATATGTCTACAAGATTGCTTTTCCTGAAGATTGGGGCATCTCCAATTCGATTAATGTGGCGGATTTGATGCCCTTTGACAATCCTTACGATCTTAGGACAGATCCTTCGCAACCAGAAGGGAATGATACGACCCCAAGTGAGATTCCCGACCCTTTGGCTCCGATGCAGCCGACTGATCATCTTGTGATTCGAGATGGGCCTATGACAAGGCTCCAAAAGAAGAGAATGCGTGAGGCTTTGAATAATTTGATCTTAGATATTTACTTGGAGCAAGAGCAGCCCAAGCCGGAAGAAGAACAGTCCATTAAATGCACCATTTACGCTATTGGGCTTGAAGACAACAAAGATGGGCTTGGTGAAATTGCAAAAATGTCTTTTATTTATTTATTCTATCAATAAGGCTGGTCCATCTAGAGATGGCGCCATCAATAGGATTATTGGGCTTGTTTTACTATTTGTATTATGGATTTTATTTAATAATAATCTTGTGGGCTTAGATGACACAAGAAACACTAGAAAGGCCCACAGGTGGGGCGCCTATTTTATTTCCTAGTTTACTTAGGATTTTTATTAGTCTCATTCTCCCACATCGCTTAGGAGATGGAATAGTCTTTTATTTGTAGCCTATATATAGGCATTCTCCATTCATTACTGAACACACAATATTATTGAGATTTTAGCTAAATATTTCTTAAGTCGAGTCGGCTTTGTTAGACATATTTTAAGTTTTAATGATGAGTGCCAGACTAGCTATTATAGAGTAAAGGCAAAAAGATGTCTAGATTAAATGTATAAGTTTTACTAGAATTTAATCTTTGTATAGGTTTGATCAAACAAGCACTGTAAAGAGGTCAGCTGACTTGATCAGCAGACCTATCTGGGTCAATGGAGTGTCTAGGACATTAGAGTCTAAGAACCTGATGATGATTGAAGGCTGAGGGTTCAAACTCAATAATAAAGGTTGAGGATTCAAACTCAGTAATGAAGGCTGAGGGTTCAAACTCAGTTATGAAGGCTAAGGGATCAAACTTAGTAATTAAAGTCAAGGTTATGGGATCAGAATTTAGGAAGTCTGTGATGACCTAAACTGATCACAAATACCTTGTGTAGAAGGTCTAAGTTCCATTAAAGTTAAGTGGTGATTGGAACTTGGTTATGTTTAAAATGGTGTACTCTAACTTAATAATAAAAAGTTAGATGAGAAGCTATCAGCTGAAGTGTTTATCAAGACACAATAGACTAAAAGTCAGCTGACATCTATGTACATCAGCAGACTTACACAACATGTGTCTGCTGAATGTATAATTCGAATTAATCCAAGTTTTCCTAAAGATTAAATGGATAAGGATGATCTACAAGCCTTGGATTAATTAGTCAATCAATGGACAAGATGAAATGGACGTTGTATGGATTTTAGAGCCTTGTTAAATGGAATTATATCATTGGTTGACAGACTGAAGTGTCAGAAGGACACTGTCAGTGATAGTCAGGTATAACAGAGGATTTTCAGGAATATTCAAACAATCCTGTAATGGTTATCATTCCAAATTCAAATTCAAATTACATGATCTACACCTATAAATAGAGGACTCATGATTCAGATTGCTGACCAAGAATTTACAAGAGATAAGAAAGTTTTTAAGCAAGAATTTATGCAATCTGACCCTGCTGATACATAGAGCTTTAATCTACTGATCAAGTTTTTCTTCAAGTGTTTCCTGCAAATCAAGACTTATCCAGTTTACACACTTGAAGAACTCAGGCTGCTGATTCATTCATCCTGATCAAAAGTCTACTGAAAGCAGAATCACTTTCTTGGTTCAACCCTTCTTTTTAAAGAAGTTTGCTGAAGACAGAGAAGCACTTAGGTGTCAAGAACTGTTGTTTTGTGGTGGAGCTGTTGAAGAGGCAATCCTACCCTTCAAGGACCAGTGGAAGACTTAGGAGCAGCAATACCACCTGTTTCTAGTTTTCAGTTTGTGAAGCCATAGTTGTTGGTCAAGGACAAAAAGTTCAGGGATTTTTGTAACAGCTACAACAAGAGTCTCTAGTGAATTTCCTCCAACATCACAGGGGAAGAGCTGACTGACAGGATTTCACCACTTGGAACCACTATAAATCATGCCTACTTTACTTTCTGCATTTACATTCTGCAATTTACTTTGTTTGCATGCTTATCACATCAAATTGACTGAACTAGCTACTGAATCACACCACTTGCACTACTGAATATCCAATACTTAGTATCATATTTATAACAACAAGTAACAAGGCTTAATCTGATATATTCCCCTGCAACAAATTCAAGAGCTTTAATAGTCAGTAGACTGCTGATAGTCAGTAGACTATTAACCCTGCTGAGTTTGTAAAACTCCAAAAAGTTTTTAAGTGTTGAGTTTATTCACCCCCCCTCTAAACTTAATCAAAGCCTTTTCAGGGGACCAAGAATTGGTATCGGAGCAGAGCTTCTGTTCTGAAGTAATCCTACTTGTTGTGCTTGTGAAAAATATTTGAAATCTTTTTCAAGTTTCTGTTTTTTAAAGTTTTGCATCATGGACTACAATCAGTATGCTAGGACAATGTTAATGTGTTCTGTTGATCGTTTTGATGAGTATAAGCGTTAGATGCAGGCTTATCTAGCTACAACACTTGATGAAATGATGGATGTGCTGACTGATGGACCACTTGAGATCACCAAAGTCATAACTGTTATGGCCAAAATCAGACAGTCCCAAAGCCAAAGAATGAATAGGGTGCTGAAGGTAGAAGGAGGGAAAACCTGAACAATATTGCTATTGACATTATTTATAGAACCTTGGATATCAATATGTACATGAAGGTGAAGAATTGCAAGAATGCCAAAGAACCATGGGAGAAACTTCAACTCATTTGTGAAGGCACTAATGCAATCAAAAAGAACAAGATCAGTGTGGCCAAGCAGAAGTTTCAAGAGTTCAAAATGGAATCAAATGAAACCATTGAACAGATGAAGTCAAGGTTCAATGCAATTCTGGATGAACTCACCCTGTTGAATGTTGTTTATACAAGAGAAGAGATCAACACCAGGATTCTTAAGGCATCACCTGCAAAAGAAGTCTGGGAGATGAAGGTTACTGCAATGGATGAGTCTAGAAGTATACATGAGGAAGACACCTTCAAACTATTCTCTGATCTTAAAGCCTATGAATTCAGCAAGGATCTAGTTCCAAGTGCTGAAAAAGAAGCAACAAAGACAACAACACTGGCTGCTGCACACATTGAAGAATCATCAAATGTGCAATATGATGTTTTGGATGAAATGCAAGAACAAATTGCCCTATTGACAAAAAGAATTAGAATGATGAAATTTGGAAAGGCATCTTCAAGGAATTCTGTCTAGAAGTCTACAAAGAAAAAGGAAGAATCCAAAAAGGATCACGACTTTTTGTGCTTTCATTGCAAGAAACCAGGACATTTCAAACCTGATTGTCCTGAGTTGAAACAAAAGAAGGATCATGACTACCTATGCTTTAACTGCAAAAAACCTGGACATTTTAGACCTGACTGTCCAGATATGCTAAAGAACAAAGGTCAGTAGAGGATACCTGACAAGAAAGCATTGGTTACTGATGATGAATCCGGCTATGAATAGGAATCAGAAAAAGGAAATGAATCAGATGACACAACACTCATAGCACATATGGATGATTATGTTTTGATGGCCAATATGGATGAAACTGAGGAGGTATACAATTCTGTATCAATGAATACTCTTGCTGATAGTGATTGTGTGTCCACTGGTGGATCTAATCCTAAAATTTCTGACATTGAAGAGCCTCTAGATGCCCTCCTTAATCAACTGAGGATAATACAATCTGGCTATGAGATTGTGAAGGCTATAATAGAAGCACTTCAAGCGGAAATTCAAAGATTAAATGATGAATTAAGAAATCTCAATGGTAAGGAAAATGATTATGAACAGAATCAACATAATCCTGCTGCACCTGCAATAGCTGCTGAATCTGCTGCACAATCTAGTTCTACCACTGCATTCAAATCTGGAAGCCTTATGGTGATAAAACAGGGCTTGGATTTGAAACTCAACCATATTCCAAGGGTGGATCTAGTAAGGGTGCTGAACCTAGTACCAGAATTGGTCCTAAGTTTGTACCTACACAAGATCCAACTCCTCAAAAGGCTTTTGAGGCAGTGAAACCTATTGAGAATGCTTCAAAGAATCAAAATCAGAAGTCTAAAGGGACAGTAGCTCCTAACAAAAAAGGTGCATCCAAGGGTAGGACTCTGCTTGGACCTCTGACTCCTGATATAGCGGACTTCTTTGCAAAGCTTGTTTGGACTACAAAAAGGGAAAAACCAGAAATATTCCAAGGATAAGAATGCTAAACCCAAGAATGTTAATCAATCAAGGGATAGTTATCTCAGGGGGAAAGGCAAATTGTTCCCTACTGATGAAGATGGAATATTCCTACCCCTGCTGCTAGAAATAATAGATATACCCATAATGCTAGGCCTAGACCTCAGCAATGGAATCAGCAGAGGACTCAGCACGGGTCTTACCAAAGACCTCAACAGAGACCACAATATAGGGATGTCCCTAACAGACAACAAACTTATGGTTATACTAATGCTTTTAACAACAGTAATCACTTTAAACAGCATTATGTACCTAAAGGCCAGAAACCATATATGAATACAACACAACCAAATGTTAGATTCTATGGAAATGTAGCATACATATATGAACAAAAGTGCAACACTTTTCAAAGGAGACCATATGGAAATTTTCCAAGGGTTGTGCTTACCACTGACCAATATGGTCCCAAACAGGTTTGGGTACCTAAAACACATTAAATTTGTTTTGTAGGGTGTCTGGTACTTTGACAGTGGATGTTGCAGACATATGACAAGAAGTAAGCACTGTTTGACAAATTATGTGGCAAAGGATGGACCTAAAGTTAATTTTGGAAACAAAAGCACACCAGGATACACGAGAGGATATGGAACACTGGTGAAGAATGGCTTGACAATCAAGAATGTTGCATATGTTGAAGGCCTGGACTACAACCTGCTGAGCACTGGACAATTCTGTGACATGGGTTACAAAGTCACTTTTGACAAAGCCTGCTGTATTGTCATGAGTGAAATGGGAGAGCAAGTTGTTTTGGCTGGGAGAAGACAACTGAACATGTATGTAGTAGGTTGGTCTACTGCAGTTCCAGAAACATGTCTTATTATGCATACTAAGTCAGAAATGAATTGGTTGTGGCACAAAAAGTTGAATCATCTCAATTTTGAAGATATCATTCAGTTGGTAAAGAAGAAGTTGGTGATTGGTTTACCTGAAATCACATAAAATAAGGATGGAGTTTGTGATGCCTGTCAGCAAGGTAAACAAACAAAGTCAAGTTTCAAGTCAAAGACTAAACAATCAACCTAGAGAGTGTTGGAACTAATGCACATGGATCTATCTGGACCAGTTATTCCAACAAGTATAACAAGGAAGAAATACACTCTGGTAGTTGTGGATGATTATTCAAGATTTACAGTGAAAATCAGATCAGAAAAATGTACCGAGTTCCTTAACAAAGTCATAAGAGAATACTGTGAACAAAATGGTGTGTTGTATCAATTAGCAGCTGCTGGAACACCTCAGGAAAATGGAGTTTCTGAGAGAAGAAACATGACTTTGAAGGAAGCAGGGAGGACTATGATATGTGAAGCAAAGCTACCTGAAAGATATTGGGCTGACGCAATCAATACTGCATGCTACACACAGAATAGAACCTCAGTGAACAAGAAGCTAATGAAGACACCTTATGAAATTTAGAATGAAAGAAAGCCAAATATTTCATACTTCCATCCATTTGGAAGCAAGTGATTTATTTTGAATCATAAGGAACAACCGAAGACTTTCCAACCAAAAACAGATGAAGGAATATTTTGGGATACTCTTCAGCCAGCAAGGCATTTAGGGTGCTGAACAAAAGGACATTGAAACATGAAGAATCAATACATGTTGTGTTTGATGGAACCTAAGTTTATTTGAATGGAAAATGATGAAGTTTCAGAACCTGCTGTAAATCCAGAAGTTACTAATCCGAAATATGTTGATGTATTGAAGAAGATAAGTGACTCAAAAGTTTCTGATTCTGGAACTGAAGAAGCCCCTACTGAACAACCTGATGGTAACACTACTGATACAACAACAAATGCAGTTCAAGGATCTGCTGATCCCTCTACTGATCCTGCAGCAGACCATACTGAAGATCAGGTTCCTGTAAATCAAACAAATCAAGATTTACAATGGTTGAAGGATCACCCTGCTGAACAAGTAACTGGTGATGTGCAGCAAGGTGTAAGGACTAGAAGACAACTAGAAGCAATGTTTACTTGATTTCTATCTCAAATTAAACCTAAAGTTGTTGAAGAAGCAATTTCTGATCCAGATTGGATAATTGCTATGCAAGAAGAACTTAATGAGTTTGAAAGGAATCAGGTTTGGACACTAGTAAGAGGCCTGATCATGCAAATGTAATTGACACTAACTGGGTATACAGAAATAAACTGGATGAATCTAGCACCATTGTTAGAAACAAGGCCAGACTAGTGGCAAAAGGCTATTTTCAAGCAGAATGAATAGATTTTGATGAAACATATGCCCCAGTTGCAAGATTGGAAGCTATAAGATTATTTTTGGCATATGCTGCATATAAGAACTTCATAGTATACCAGATGGATGTCAAAAGTGCATTTTTGAATGGCATTCTGGAAGAAGAAGTGTATGTTCAACAACCTCCTGGTTTTGAACTTAAGGATCAAGAAGATAAAGTGTATAGACTCAATAAAGCACTTTATGGTTTGAAACAAGCACCAAGAGCATGGTATGAGACCCTATCTCGATTCTTGGTGAACAATGGTTTTATCAAAGGTACCATTGACAAGACTCTTTTCCAGAATCAATGAGGGTGACAACACCCTACTGGTACTGATTTATGTGGATGACATAATTTTTGGTTCTGAAAATGAATTGTTGTGTGAAAAGTTTGCTAATCTCATGAAAAGCAAGTTCCAGATGAGTATGATGGGAGAAATGAACTACTTTTTGGGATTACAAGTCAAACAATCGCAAGATGGAATCTTCATTCATCAAACAAAATACACCAAGGAGCTGCTGAAGAAGTTTGGAATGGAAAACAGCAAAAAAGTATCAACTCCTATGGGTACAAGCATAATGTTGGATGAGGATAAATAAGGAAAAAATGTTGATTAGACTTTATACAGAAGGATGATAGGAAGTCTGATGTACCTCACAGCCAGCATGCCTGATATATCCTTTGCAGTATGTATATGTGTATGATTTCAATCTAAACCTAAGGAAAGTCACTTAGCTGCAGTAAAAAGGATTCTCAAGTATTTGAAAGACACTTTGGGAGTTGGGATATGGTATCCAAAAGATGGATGTTTCAAAGTTATATCATATTCATATTCAGATTCTGATTATGCTGCATGTAAGATTGATATAAAAAGTACAATAGGAACATGTCAGTTGATGGGCAGTAGACTTGTTTCCTGGTTCAGCAAGAAGTACAATTCCACATTAACTTCCACTGCTAAAGCATAGTACATTGCTGCTGGAAGCTGTTGTGCACAAGTTCTATGGTTAAGACATCAACTAAGGGATTATGGAATTGAAGAAAGAGAAATTCCCATAATGTGTGACAACACAAGTGCAATTGCAATCACAGAAAATTCTGTTTTGCACTCAAGAACCAAACACATTGATTTGAGACATCATTTTATTAGAGATCATTTTGAAAAGAAAGATGTTGTGGTTCTTTACATCCCTACTGAAGATCAACTTGCTGACATCTTTACAAAACGTTTGGATAGTGAAAGGTTTGCTAAGTTAAGAACTGAACTTGGCATTATCAAGGTTGCCTGACCTACTGATAGGTCAGCAGGGCACTGGAATTCACCAAGGGGACTAGTCTTTTCCCTGTTGGGTGAGCTCACTTGGCAGATTAGTCATTGGTATCAACAATTCCTAAGTACTCTTTTGGTTTGGACAATTGAGCAAATGAAGTTGCCAAGGGGATTGGTCTTTGTTCTGTTGGGTGAGCTCACTTGACAGATTAGTCATTGGTATTAAACTTCATCTTGTATTATCAATTGGACAAAACTAAGTTGGTAAAGATCAGCTGTGCAGTTTGCATATCAGCAGGCTGCTGAACCTGCTGACTTTACTGAAGAATTACAGCAGACTTATGCACTCTACTGAAGAAGTCTGCTGTATTGAACTTTGCTGATAAAGTCAGACTTTAATGAAAGTCAACAGTCGAGTAAATGGATATTAATCTTATCTTTTATACATCTGTTACAAGTACATAACGGTTTCTTACATTAGTAGGATCATTTAGTGTGACACATGGCAGTACCACATTTATTTTAGACTGAAGATCGTGTGATAACGGTACAGTACGTGCACAGTACATGCCTGACGGTTTTTCACCCACTACTTTCTGCTATATATTCAGATATACACTCAAAATATTTGCATACACTCAGATCAATCTCTCTGAAGAATATACATAAGTGTGAACACAGATTTATAGTGTGTCATCTTCAACTTTCTCATTCGTTTGCAATGGCGGCCATAAATTCATCTTGGTACGAGCCAAAGTGTGAGAGGTTATGTTGTTGATGCTAAGAAAACTGAGTTAGAAATTAATCTTGGACGAAAAATCAGACGGTATGAAGGCTTGGAAACTATCTTAAATATGAGATTGGAAAGAATATCTTACACCTATGTTAACAACTTATCGAGAAACATGGTGGTAAGAAATGACAGAGAGGCATTTACTATGACAGTAAATGGCCAAAAGATTGAGGTCACTTCAGACTAGCTAAGGGAAGCTTTTGGATTTTGACCAGGGAATGATGCTCCCACAAATCCAGAATTGATGGAGTTACCAAGGTTGGATTTTGGTAGATCAATAAAGACTGACAAATCTGCTGCAACAGTTTTGAATTTTATTTGGAGTATAATCTGCTGAGTAAACTCATTGCCAAGAATATTATGGGATTTGTTGGCAGTCTTGATACACTTTCTGGACCAAAGATAGATCTGCTGATCATCATATTAAGAAACAAGAAATTTGATTGGGCTGGATTCTTTGTGCAATACATGAAGAAGGTTATTTCAGATGATAGAGATGGTACAAGGAAATCAAAGATAAAACCTTTGGGCTTAATGGTTCAGGCCGTGCTGAATCATTTAAAGATTCCTGATGTTGCACCTACACCAAACAACAAATCAAGATACAAGCCAGAAATTCATTACAACATTCTTGGACGGGATGATGATGAAGAGGATCAGGAAATAACTGAAAGTGATGATGGTGATGATGATGGTGGTAAGCAGGAAACGAGGACTAAGGCAAAACAAGATGTGCAACCTGCTGCACCAAAGAAATCAGTAGAGAAGAGAAAGGCTACTGATACAAGGAAGATCACTGAGTTGTTGAAGCCAAAAAGGACAAGGCAGCAATCAGTATACATTGCTGAGTCTACTGAGGTTATAGTTGATGTTGAGGCTGTTGAGTCTACTGAAGCTATAAAGAAGACTGTTGTTGATGTTCTTAAAGAACAAATCAGAGAGGATTCAAGGAAAAGAAGGGCTGCTAGCAAAGAGCATTTAGAAAATGAGCTTTTTGAGGCTGAACAACAACCTGCCAAGAGAAGAAAGCAGATTGTGAAAAAGAAGAAGCATGGAAAAGGGAATGAATTAAGAGTTTTGGAGGCTCAAAAAGAAGCAGAAGAAGATGTTGGAGTTGAAACAACTGAAGCTGTTGAGCCTACTGTTAAGGCTACTGAGGTTGTTGATGACCAACCAGCTGGAGAACCATATTAGACTACTAAATCTGCACCTACTGTGGAAGTTATTGAACTTGTGCAAGACCCTGTTGAGACTGCTACAACTCAGGGGGAAGAACGAACAGTTGAAGACCCTACTGAGGAACATGCAACTCAGAGGGAAGGAAGTTTTGAACAAATGGAAATAGTGGGCACAAATGTACCTGTTGAGGAGCCTACTAACCTTTTTGTTTTTGCTGAGGAAACATTGAGCCATCTTGTTGAGACTTTTGGAAGCCAACAAGAAGAGCAACCTGCTCCAAGAAAGCCAACTATGCCATATGAGAGAAAAGAGAAGAAGTCAAAGAAGTCAAAAGAAGATCCAAATATCAGACAAGTTGAGAAATATTTTAGATGGAAACTTGGATTTTATAAGAGACAGAAACCTGCAAGTGAACCTATGACTGGCTTTGAAGAATGGGCATTTGACAAGTTGGGAGTGGAGAACTTACTTGGATTAGTTGATACATCTGAGTTGGGAGTAAGGTTGATGGATATCATTGAAAAAGAAAAGCAGAAAGAAAGCATCATGTTCAGAGATCCCCTGTTTACACCTGATAGTGATGACTCATCATCTTCATCTGATTCTGATGATGATCATCCCATGTTTCCAGGAGAGTCTGGTGGAGTTGCTTTGCAAATATCTAATGGAGAAACTGGACAGGGGTCTACTGATAAAATAGCAAAACAGTCTACTGATGGCAAGTCTGCTGAGGGCCAGCAGACTGACAACTTAGATCAAGAACTGGATGCTACTTTTATTGAAGACTTGAAAGATCAAACTACTGCAGCAACACTTCTTGAGGATTCTTTATTGATAAATTTCTCTGATATTGTAATGATTGAGCTGACTGATGTCATTTCTAAGACATATAATCAATATCAGGACAACATAGACACTGAGGAAACCTTAGCTCAAGCTACTGAAATGCTCAAGGAAATTGCTGAAATTGGTGGTGTTCTTGAAGACAACATGAATGTTTTTATTGATACTGCTATAGATATGGAGGTTCAGTCTACTGGGGCACAGACAACAACTAAACACGTGTTAGAACAGGAGGTCATAATCACTGAGGATCAAACAGTGTTGGGACAAAGGTTGGACTTAATAATGGGATTGGAGGAATCCCCTATGCATAGTTTGGTGGCAACTGAAGAAAAGGCTGCTAATGGACAAGACAGACAACAGGCTGCTAAAGAATCTGACGTAGAACAGCTTGTTGACTTTGATTTTAGTGATGAAGAGTTTCAGTTACCTGAAGAAGAAGTACAGGAAGAGCCTCAACAAGCACAAGACCCTATACTTGAAGAGGTACCTATTTTGGAGGCAGTACAAGAGCCTCAACCTGTACAAGAACCTACACCTGAGGAGATAGTTGGAAATGTTGTTGAAGAAGGTCCTGAACCCCATGAATGGGACAAGACAAGAGCAATTGTTGTGAGGCAACCCAGGGATGACGATGATGTTGAACAACCTGTTGGAGGTTTTGTTGGAGGTATGGCTGGAATGAATGCAATTCCAGTGCATATTTTGGATGAGTTGAGAGCTGTAAGGGATGATATAACCCAACTGAGGACTCAACTGACAGAAGTGAGAGGAGATTTGAAGACTTAGTGAATTTGGTGGAAAACAGAGGGAGAACTTCTGAGACAGCAGCATCAAACATCACTCATCTTCAATTTTAACCAATGACTTGCTGAGAGAAGTTGCTCGTGTTAAGAAGGATGCTGTAAGCAGAGACAAGAATGTAGTAGAGCAGATTGCTTCATTGCACAAGAAAGTTGACAAGCTTGTTAAGGCACCTAAGCCCACTGAGGCACCTCACCCTACTGTCATTGATCCTAAACTGTCTGAAAGGATCAATCTGCTGGAACAGACAAAAGAAGACCAAATTACTGCATTTGATACAAGAAATGAGATTATGGAAGGGCAACTGATTAACTTGGTAAACAAACAGGAGAGTGTTCTTGGTCTGATGAACCGCTTTATTGATGATGTCAATAAGGACTTATAGCAGAAGCAGAAGAAGCTGCCAGAATCTTTAACAAGAAAAGATGGGAAGCAGACATCAATGAATTCAGGAAACCTGCACCTGGCAGAGTACAGCTTAATGATGATCTACTGCAGTAGTTTAAAAATGTTTATGAAACAAGAAGGAAACCCTATCAGGACATGACCTTTATGAAAGGACTGAATTCCTTCCTTGGACACAAATTATGGGAGGCAAGGATCAAATCAATGAAATTGACTAGAAAAACTCCAACACCTGGTAGAGGAGGTCATGCTGGAAGATCTGGAGGTAGAATACAGACATCTGCTGTGGAAAAAGCAAAGTTGTGTGTGGAAGAGTTCAAGACATGCTATATGGGAGGAGGATTTAATTGACAAGGTGTCCGGTTAACCTTACATGAAGCCTCGAAGTGGTGGAAGTGGTGGAAGATGGTGCACACTTGGATTGATTTCACATTAGTTGAAAATCAGTGGATGGTGGACATGCAAAGAGAGATAACAGAATACCAACAAAAGAGGAAAGAGCGAGAATAAGATAGACACTAGATCAGCATATTTACTTATATTTCTTTTCATTTTGCTGATCTTAGTTGTAATAACTTTTGAACATATTTGAACATCAATGAAATTTGTTCTGTTTTTATCTTTTTGCTTTGCTGTAAGGAGGGTATTGACATCATTACTAAAAAGGGGGAAATTGTTAGACATATTTTAAGTTTTAATGATGAGTACCAGACTAGCTGTTATAGAGCAAAGGCAAAAAGATGTCTAGATTAAATGTATATGTTTTACTAGAGTTTCATCTTTCTATAGGGTTGATCAAACAAGCACTGTAAAGAGGTCAGCTAACTTGATCAGCAGACCTATCTAGGTTAGTAGAGTGTCTAGGACATTAGAGTCTAAGAACCTGATAATGATTGAAGGATGAGGGCTCAAACTCAGTAATGAAGGCTGAGGATTCAAACTCAGTAATGAAGGCTGAGGGTTCAAACTCAGTCATGAAGGCTTAGGGATCAAAATTAGTAATTAAAGTCAAGGATATGGGATCAGAATTTAGGGAAGTCTGTGATGACCTAAACTGATCACATATACCTTGTGTAAAAGGTCTAAGTTCCATTAAAGTTAAGTGGTGATTGGAACTTGGTTATGTTTAAAATGGTGTACTCTAACTTAATAATAAAAAGTTAGTTGAGAAGCAGTCAACTGAAGTGTTTATCAAGACACAGCAGACTAAAAGTCAGCTGACATCTGTGTACATCAGCAGACTTACACAACAAGTGTCTGCTGAATGTATAATTCGAATTAATCCAAGTTTTCCTAAAGATTAAATGGATAAGGATGATCTACAAGCCTTGGATTAATTAGTCATTCAATGGACAAGATGAATGGACGTTGTAAGGATTTCAGAGCCTTGTTAAATGGAATTATATCATTGGTTGACAGACTGGACCGTCAGAAGGACACTGTCAGTGACAGTCAGGTACATCAGAGGATTTTCAGGAATATTCAGACAATCCTGTAACGGTTATCATTCCAAATTCAAATTCAAATTACAGGATCTACACCTATAAATAGAGGACTCCTAATTCAGATCGCTAACCAAGAATTTACAAGAGATAAGAAAGTTTTTGGGCAAGAATTTGTGCAATCTGACCCTGCTGATACATAGAGCTTTAATCTACTGATCAAGCTTTTCTTCAAGTGTTTCCTGCAAATCAAGACTTATCCAGTTTACACACTTGAAGAACTCAGGCTGCTGATTCATTCATCCTGATCAAAAGTCTACTGAAAGCAGAATCACTTTCTTGATTCAACCCTTCTTTTTAAAGAAGTTTGCTAAAGACAGAGAAGCACTTAGGTGTCAAGAACTGTTGTTTTGTGGTGGAGCTGGTGAAGATGCAATCCTACCCTTCAAGGACCAATGAAAGACTTAGGATCAGTAATACCACCTGTTTCTAGTTTTCAGTTTGTGAAGCCATAGTTATTAGTCAAGGACAAACAGTTTAGGGATTTTTGTAACAGCTACAACAAGAGTCTCTAGTGAATTTCCTCCAACATCACAGGAGAAGAGTGGAGTGACAGGATTACACCACCTGGAACCACTATAAATCTTGCCTACTTTACTTTCTGCATTTACATTCAGCAATTTACTTTGTTTGCATGCTTATCACATCAAATTGACTGAACTAGCTACTGAATCACACCACTTGAACTACTGAGTATCCAATTCTTAGTATCATATTTATAACATCAAGTAACAAGGATTAATCTGATATATTCCTCTACAACAAATTCAAGAGCTTTAATAGTCGACGGACAACGCGATAGTCGCGGACTATTAACCCTGCTGATAGTCAGCAGACTATTAACCCTGCGGAGTTTGTAAAACTCCAAAAAGTTTTAAAGAGTTAAGTTTATTCACCCACCCACTAAACTTAACCAAAGCCTTTTCAAGGGACCAACGGGCTTAAAACAATCACTTGCAAGTGAGTATCTTCTTCGTCGTAGAGGATACACCTTTAAGAACGAATCGGCATCATGAGCGAGCATTGTGTGTTCTTAGCCTCGATCCTAGGTCGGAGACTTTATGTCTAGGTTTTCCATAGCTCTCGATTGGTCCCTTAGTTATTTCCTGAGCACAGATCGCATCAGAAGTCATTGTTAATATTACTTTTATGGAGCACTAAAACTATTACTTTCCATTTGGAACATGTTTCAATTGGATCTGTGTTTGGCATGTATCGTTGAATTCGTATGGGTTTTTGATTGTGTTTTCAATTGAATTCACCTTACGTAAGTGTTTGGATTTGCTTTGTTTTGAGGTTTGGATGAAACTTGAGGTTTTTAGGGTGAAATGCATAAGGTCCATCTGAATTTACCGGCAAAACGTCACCTATATGGATGTTTGAGAGGTTAAAAAACATCAAATACGGAGGTGTTATGAGTGACAGAAGGTTTTTGCCTCTGTTGCTTCCAACGTCAAGAACTCTGACGTTTCTAAGTAAACAAAACTCCAAGATTTTTGATGTCACGAGCCCCAGATGGTTTTAGCCACTACTTCTTTCTACATCATACATGTTGACGTTAGCTGATCTGTTAAACGTCAAAAGTAAGGAAAGTGGTACGTTCAAGGACGTTTCATACCTGTGCTTATCCAAACGTCAACATAGCCGACGTTTATCCAAACAAAAAATGTCAAAATTGGTGACGTATTAAGTCCATGTAGGATTTAGAATTCTAGAACTCACAACATCAATAACTCCAATGTTTGTATTAGCCACGGGCCGGCTTACGTTTCATGTTCCAGAATGGAAAATACTATTATTTGGACTGTCATTTTGAACATAACAATATAAAGAATGGACAAACCAAAAAAAAATACAACTTTACTATCGAACACCTTTGTTATGTGTTCCGAATGCAAGATAACGTTACAAAAGATTCCAACACAATAAAACGTTATCAAGAAGCGTTATCAGCAAAATACACAACCAAGGACTTGTCATCGACAATCCATCAAGCAAAATATACATCTGCACAAAATATCCAAAAAATGTCATAACGTCACTAATCTAAGTCCATATGATTCGACAAGTAATGACTCTTGTCCTCGACAACCCATGAAGAGAGTCTATGAGATAATTTATCAACCCATTCACTTGCTTCTTGTGCACGAAACTTATGCCAAACCAATTGCACCCTAGGCATTGGACAAGTATCCCTCATGATCAAACGAACGAAATGGATCCCATCACAGAAACCCATCCATATATGATTAGAAGGCCAAACGGAAGGTTTTCTGAAACTTGGGAGAAATGTTTGAGATCCAGCTGTTTTAGACAATATGCTTACAGAAACATCATACACGTTGCACACTACCCAACGAAGGTAACTATCAAAGTACTTATCTGGTCCGCATAATCCTACTTCATGATCAACTTACGAAATGCATCCATCTTAGACAACTGCATCCCCCCAAATAATGATAAGTAATGTTCTTTGCTTGCAATCAATTCTTCTTTCAACGCTTTTCTCACCGAAGCCCATTCTTCATCATTAAGACCTAATGCTTTTGCTATGACTCTATAACCATAATTTCCATCTGGAATAACATCTTCAATCAAGGATATGTGATCATGAACTTGTTCTGGGATATGTCCAATATACCATTGTAAGTCTTTTCCTTTTTTCTTGGTATGAAAGCGTGTGTATGGAGCTCTGACTCTTGGACATGCTTGTTTGTTTTTCTTAGAAGAAACGCCTTTAGCTAGAGGTGGAGATGGGCCTTCAGAAGCTTTCATTTGGTTAACACTCGATAATTCTTCTTCAACTCTCTCAAACATACACTTTTCTCGCTTAGTAGAGTGGTCTTCAAGCATCTTCCACTTGTTTCCGGATCCCGTAGGCCGACCACGACTAGTTGACTTGACTTTTGGATCTTCCAACACTGTTTTTTCCGGTTGACAAAGGTCACAAATCTTCACTATCAACCTTTGTCTCTCCCACACGTCGACCGTTTTGAGTTTTTCTTCCAATGCATGCAAGACTGGAACGTATCCGATTCATTGGGAGGTGGGCATGCGATATCGAGAGTTTTCCAATGAACATCTATTGAAGAAAGGGGAATGAATCCTTGCTTCTTCTTAAACCGTGAAATCTCGTGCCTACACGGCAATCCGTGCGTCTTTCTAAGAGAACATCCACAATCCTTCTTCGATTCACCACCATCATCTTTCTTCCCCAACTCTCCTAACAAAAGCTCTAATGCATGGATGGATGCATGATGCAAAAGCTCTTTCAACAACAGCTCTTCCTGATTTTTTTTGGAACCATGAATAGAGAAGTCTCAAATGATTTTTTAATGTTACTTATCTTTTGATCTACCATGCGAACGCCGGCTTTCCAATCCATCACCAAGCCACCCATCCCAGTTGTTAGCCAATTTTTAAAAACGGAATGCATTCCCTCCACCCTCGAGGTACTAGTGTTTTCTAGGTGAAAATTTGAGTCGGTCCCTGTCGAAACAAATGTCTCCCTATGTCCTTTCAACCATGTATCTGTTAGGTAACCCATTGCTTCTTCAGTAAATGTCTTCTTGCAATCCTCTAATCGGTCATTTAACTATTTCTCCGTACCAGAGTTAATAACATCAATCCATTTTGACATTAGTTTCTTCCAATCATCACTCATCGTCTTTGTCTTCAAGTTAGACACTAGACCCGTCTCAATATGCCAACAGCATAAGATATTCTTTGCTTTCGGGAATACGACATGAATTGCATTCATCAATGCCTCTTCTCTATCAGTGACAATACAACAAGTATGCTCACTTTGGTCCCCCATTGCATTTTGTAATGTATTCAGAGCCCAAGTGTAGTTGTCTTTCCTCTCCAATCCAAGAAGCGCAAACCCAGTGGAAAACGACATGTCCGTAGATGTGACACCAACTATCTACAAAAGAGACATCTTATACTTGTTCGTCTTGTATGTACAATCCATAAGAAACATGGAAGGGAAGCATCTAGCAAGACACAAGCTATCGTTATATGCCCAAAAACATCTCTCACTAAATTCTCGACATGCCGGGATTGTATGAAGGCATTAGTATTTTCCGCCGAATTGTATACCTCTTGCATCACTGAACGACCATCTCGTGCTCTCTTTCTTAACCTTGAATGAATGTTGTATATCTTTTTGGCTGACATGCAATTAAATTCATCTATCGTTCTATGTTCCCTTAGAATGTACTTCGGTAGTATGCCGTTATAGGACATTCTACCAACGGTTTCGGTCAATTCTCTGCTAATTCTTCTAAGATATGCATGGCCCTCATCAAACCTGACCGTATTGTGATTATGAACCCCATTAATTACTTCTATGGTCCAGAACAACTTCACTCTATCCTGCGTGGTTTTTAGTACGAACGGACATCCACACTTCTTTGACGATGAATCCCTTGGCTTGTTCTTACCGGAACCGCCTTTGTTTTCATATTTCCCACCATTGCAATGGTCCTTTTGTTCACCGCCCATCTCACATTGGTACTTTATATATGGTGTCCATTTCCCAGATAAATCTAATCTCAACTTCACGATCACGACCCTATTATCTCTTCCCAACTTTTGAAGATGTTTGGTTACATCTTCATGGGTATCAAATACCTATAGCTGATGATGGTTAAAATAGTCTATCCTACGGCATCAACATTCTATCCATTATGAGCTAAAAATAGGTGTTTCGACCTATAAATATGAACCATTAAATTTGAATATCATATGTTAGGTTCGTGAGTCGAGAAATCTGCACTTAGCGTTTATTTTCCTTATTTCGATATTATTTTGTGTATTATTTGATTATTTTTAGGATACGAAATATTGGGCTGAGCATTATGGATGAATCTGGGGTGGAATGAATGAAAGGATTGGGCCTAGGGTATTCCAGAACCTTCCAAGCTAAGTCGAAAGAAGAAAAAGGACAAAATTGCCCTCGGTTTACCGAGAGTGGGCACCGAGTTACCGAGGTTCCAGATCTTTCCGAAACACATTTTCTTGGACGAGAGGTAGATCTAGGTGTTTCTTAGTCGGTTTAGGTAGCTATAAATAAGAGGCTTCACCTCAGAATTCAATGTAACATTAGTAGCGTACAACTACTACAATTATTATGCAATAAAAGTTCTTTGTTCTATATTTTATTATTTTATGAGTTCTGGGCGGAGAGACGACGGAGTCGCCGCCTAGGGAGAGCTCCGAGGGAGATCTACGCTCATATTCGAGGGCATGATTTTCTGTCTTTTCCAAGATGTAGATCTGTCGTTGTTCTATTCGACTAGCATGTTTTAATTGCCTATTTAGTTTAATTATGTAGTAGTTAGTTTATTTTACCCCATGTGTTATAGATCTAATTCATTGGTGAAGAAATCATGAAGTAGTGATTGCGTTCTTCATATCTGCGACGGTGTATATCGCTAGATCTGAATACCTAGTAAATTACTAATTCATGATAATCGGCGCCTGCTACGTTGATCGATAGATTTAATTTATATGTTAGTAGCCTGATCAACTATTTTCATGTCTTCGTAAAACTAGCATGAAATACGAATAGTGAAGTGTTAATTTGGACATTATCTTGATTGACCCTAAGAACGTGCTGATCAGTGTCGACAGCTGTCTAGGCGGGTTTACGGTATGAGTTAGTGCTCAATACCGACATCTCTAGTTCTTTATGCGCATGGGCTATCACGGACCAATTAAGGAGGGTAGCTTGCGTATAGATTATCTACTTCCATGGTCGGAGTAGATAGGGTTAAGATATGTACCCGTAGCTAAACAATGAATTAAAATTCACCAATGGGAAGGACTATTGCATGTGTGGGGGGAATAACTCATTACTCATAATTTAACAAATACATTAGAAACTCTTGTTTACATTCCTGTGAGCTAGCGTAAACTTGTTAGTTTGTGGTACCAATGGCACCAATTTTACTACTATCTATATTATAGTTGGTCATAGACCGTTAATTGTGACAAGCTCAATCTTGATAATTAAACGTTCTTACGAGTCTCTATGGGATTGATCTTGACTTGCTAGTACTCTATACGATAGACCTAATCTTATCGCTAGTAAGTGCTTTGTACGCGATCAAGATATTCTGGCGCCGTTGCCTGGGACTCGTGTCAAGAATATTTTTTATTTAAGATTGAGTTTATTGTTATATTCGAGTCTGTTTTGTAGTCTATTTATATTGGAGTTGTACAAAGTCAGTTCTGCTAAATTCTGAGAAAAACTTCATCTAGTTTACCTAAGGTATACCGCGGTAAACCGAGGGTCCCAGTTTGGGCAGAATCATTTCTGTCAGTTCAGCGTCAAGTCCATAGTCAGAGTCTGTATTTTTTGAGTCTGCCAGGCGTGTGTAACATCCTCCGAGGCATGTCACTAACTTTTTATTTTCTTTTTGTGTCTTGTAGTACGCTACACAAAGTTCAGCAGCCAAACTCGAGAGATTCATACCTGAGATTGAAAATTTTGCTAGACAAAAGAGAAAGAAAACTTGAGAGAGATCTATTAGGCTGGCGGACGACGTGAGTACGCATGAAGGTGATCACAGCAAGAAGGAAGAAGAGGTTCCACTTTTGGAGGATACAGAAATCAACATGGCACAGAACGGACAGAATGGACAAAACGGAGCAGGAGTTGGGGTACAAGCAGATAGGATAAATCTACAGAGTTATGCAATGCCGACGATTGAGCAGTTCATGCCAGCAATTGTTCAGCCAGAGAATACGGCTGAGGTATTTCACCCGAAACCGAATGTGATACAAATGGTGACTAATTACACTACCTTCCATAGAGTACCGACCGTAGATCCTAGTGTACACGTCACCAACTTCTTGGAGATAGTCAGCACAGTCAAACCAGCCGGAGTGCTTGAATATAACATTAAGCTGATGTTGTTCCCATTCACTCTGAAAGACAAAGCGAAGATATAGTTATTGTCTCAAGCATCAGGATTGATCCAAACTTGGACCGATCTGCTACAGAAATTTATGAACAAGTACTGCCCGCCTGAGAAGTCACTACAGATAAGACAAGACATTATGAATTTCAAGCAGAAACCCACTGAAATGTTCGAAGAAGCTTGGGAGAGATTTAAGGAAGCACAGAGGAGATGCCCTCACCATGACATCACTTTGACCGTACGAATGCATAGTTTCTATCACAGATTGAGGCCAAGTTAGAAAATAAGAGTAGATGCATCGAGCAATGGATGTTTTGGGTTGTTATCACCTGAAGAAGCTAAAGAAAAGTTGGAGCAAATCGCACTTACAAGTAAATAGGGAATGCATCAGATTAAAACCGCCAAAGTAGCTGAAGACGTATTTGGAGAAGATACTTCTCAAAAGATCTTATACCAGCTAATGGCGATGAATGAGAAGATAGATGGCATGCAAGATCTCATTGCCAAGGTTAAGAAAGTACAAAATATCGAAGCAACCAACACCGAGGATGTGAACTATATAGGGAGGCAAAGAAATCCTTATGGGGCATAAATCGCCCAGGTTCTCATGACCACCCTGGTTTTAGATTAAGTGACCGTACTGGGGGTTTTCGACAAAGTGATTCTAATGGTGGAGAGAGACCAAGACAAACTGGTGGATTCGTACCTCAATTCAACAAGTCCGGTGGTTAGGAAGCAGCCATTGATAAAATGAGCTCAACTGTGACCGACACGGTCAATCAACTTACGAAATCCATGACTGAGCTGAATACAAACTTCACCACATATTTTCAGAAGAATGATACAAGACTGACCAATCAAGAAGCCTTAGTGTAGAATCTGTCGCACCAAGTGGGGCAGATCGCCGAATAAGTGTCAGCCCGTCCTCCGGGAGGATTGCCAAGTAACACTAAGAAGAACCCGAAGGATGTGAATGCAATTATGACTAGAAGCGGAAGGAACTACCTGGACCAGTTATACCCACTGTCCAGGAAGAATCAGGAAGCGGTCAGCAGCAGAACACAACAAAATCTGGAGAAAAATATGGGCCGGTAAACTGGGCCAGCTCACCGGTAAACCGAGAGTCTGAAAATTCAGCAACAAGCAGGCAGAGCAGAGCAGTCAACAGGTAAGTCTTCATGAACTGTAAGTATTAATCCTGCTACTTTACCCTACCCCTTAGGAAATATAAGCCGAATAATGATGATGCTCGTTATAAAAAGTTCATAGAGATGTTTAAGAAGTTGCAAGTGAATATACCTTTGGTAGAAGCTCTGGCCGGAATGCCAGAGTATGCACAGTTCTTGAAGGAAGCCATCTCTACCAAAAGGAAATTGTTAGACCTTGAGACTATTTGCCTTAACGAGGAATGCTCGACAGTTTTGCAATGTAAACTGCCTCATAAGTGTAAAAACCCTGGGAGCTTCCTCATACCTTGCACAATTGGAGGAGTATGCTTAAACAAAGCATTGTGTGATCTTGGAGCCTGTGTCAATCTAATGCCACTCTACATCTTTCATAAGTTAGGCATGAAAGAGTTGAATGAAACATCTATAACCCTTCAATTGGCCGATAGGTCTATGAAACAACCTTGTGGAGTGGTGGAGGATGTTCTGGTAAAAGTTGATAAGTTCGTATTCCCCATAGACTTTGTGGTGTTGGACATGGAGGCTAACCACGATGTTCCATTGATCTTAGGAAGACCTTTCCTAGCAACAAGTAAGACATTGATAGATGTTCATAAGGGTGAGCTAATTCTGAGAGTGAATGAGGATAAGGTAGTATTCAATGTGATGAATTCAATGAGATATTCACAAGATGAAGGAGAAGCATGCTACATGCTAGATGCTATAGATGAGCTTGTTTTGGAATTATATCAGCAAGTGGCACTAGACCCTGAAGTAGCTGAGACTTTGCTCCTAAAGGATGAAGAAAGTTATGAGGAATCCTGGCTTGGGTGTAGCGAAGGTCAAGTATGAAAAGTAGAGCCTATCTCTTCTGTGGATTTAGGAGGGACCATTCATAGACCTTCGTGGCACAAGTTCTTTGACTTGCAATTGACTGGAAAGCTGTTAAGATCATCATTAGAAGAGCCACCAAGAAACTTAACGTTGAAACCTTTTCCATCTCACCTGAAGTACGTATACTTACAAGATGATACTCTTCCCCTCATAATTTCATCATTATTATCACCGCTAGAGGAAGAGAAACTGTTAAGAGTACTGAGAGTGCATACGGGAGCGTTTGAGGGGATGACTGTAGATATATAGGAATAAGCCCATCAATGCGCACGCATAAGATCTCTGTAGACCCCGAGAAGAAAGCGGTAGCACAACCACAAAGGAGCTTGACGCCACAACTAAAGGATGTTGTAAAGGAAGAGATCATAAAGATGTTGGAGATGTTGGATGTAATATCACCGGACGGATCTAGATCCGCCCGATTACACAGCGGAATAAACAAGAGGATCGCGATCATATAAAATTAAACTACATAATTTAAGATCTACATATAAGAAGGTGAGATCTACTTACCAATCAAAAATGATGAACTCCAAGATTGAGAAGCCGAGATCCGAATAGTTGAGATGCCACGATCTTCCGATGTGTATCTCCAAGCAACAACCGGTGGATGTTGATCCTTGATGCTTGACCTCCTTGATATGCTACCCGGAAAATCCCGAAGATTTTCCGAACTCTAAACCCTAAGCTTGGCCGAAAATTCCTAGCTTATTTTGGTGTGTATATATCATGTATTGTGATGTTCGAAAAGGCTTAGGAGAACTCTCTTTATATATGAGAGAAATCCTTGTCCTCCAAGGATTTAATAATTAATACAAAATCAATTATAATAATCCTTTACCATAAAAGATACTCCTAGAATAATCTAGAATAAATCTAGAATATTTAAGGATCAATCTAATATATTTTCCATAATTAATTATTTAACAAATAAACAATTAATCACATTTCTTATAATTATCAAGAAAACTAATTCCTTGATAATTACCAAGACAAAAACACGCCCCCAATACTAGAAAATTAGGGTCACACGAAATTTCACATAATGGGCCGAGTCCACTAAAAATTTCTTTTCCATGTATTTTATTGTTTAGTCCAATAAATAAAAAATCGCACATCAATTAAATAGTCCAACTACTTAATTAATATTTGAGGCCCAACGTCAAGAAACATATTCATGTTAGGAGCCACGTCGGGGACCATGGACCTATAACCAGTAGCTACAATAAATTAAATAAAATTATTCATCGAACAGAACAATTCTTATTCAATCTATTAATTCCGAGACCATAAACCCGAAACTGAACTCTATCGATTATAGATATATACTTACACTCTAATCATTGAGTCGATAAGCGTCCATTGATATAATCATTACATACGGATAAATCCTCCATAGACTGTTCGTTTTGATTCGGGATATTTCCGTAAAACCTTCTCAAAACATCTTATCCTTATTTACCATTAACCCCCTAGAGATCAATTAGTTCATAACTAATATAATATAAGCGGGCCCATCGATCGGTTTAGGATTAACAAATAAGGGAACTGTATGTCTACTTCCCGCAGGAAGGAATGGATTCCATATCTGTGAAGTCACAGACTACTCACTCATTCCAGAATAGAGCCAACGAGAAGTGTTCAGATCACATGTATCCAAGTGATCCTTAACTAACACATCAAACCCTACTTAGAACCAAGCGGTAGACTGTGATCACATCAGGATTGCGATTAATCCATATATGATCATCTTGTGATTCGATAATATTTCTCGATCATGGAATTATATCGAGAATTCAAATCAAACCGGTCTAGTCCTATATGATAGACATCATATATAAATGCCCCACTAGGTGCCCTATTCCGACGGTCCGGATAAGACGGTCACACCGTTAAGCGTTCCGGGCGCATTATTGGTATATTAATCATGAGACCCATACTCTGATTAAATTCACCACGGACTAACTAGTTCTAAGCATATCATCACTAACTCAATCCTCGTGTGTATGCCATGCATACACTGAGTTATGTGATTACATACCGATATACTTAGGGTTTTCAGCAGTGTATAATATAAGCATAAATGCAAATAATAAAATGAATATATAATTCTGTCATTTATTTAAATAAAACAATTACAAAATTGTCTTTCACCCACTACACCTAACAATCTCCCACTTGCACGAAAGGCTAGTGATTAATTGTTTTAGAGCACACCCTATATCTTTATTACAGCAAACTACATCTCCCACTTGCTCTAAAGCAAATGAGTCATGTCCCTAATACCCATATTCTCCAAATGTCTGTTGAAGATTTCTAACGGCAATGTCTTGGTGAAAGGATCAGCCAGGTTGTCTTCAGAAGGGATTTTCTATACGGAAATGTCTCCTCGTTGAACAATTTCTCTGATCAAATGGTACTTTCGCTCTATATGCTTTGACTTGCGATGACTATAGGGTTCCTTTGAATTTGACACAGCCCCATTGTTGTCACAATAGAGACATATCGGATCGTTGTGATTTGGGATTACTCCTAAACCACCCAGGAACTTCTTCAGCCAAACTGCTTCCTTAACTGCCTCAGAGGCCGCTATGTATTCGGCTTCCATAGTTGAATCAGCTATACTGATTGCTTTACGCTTCTCCAAATGACTACACCGCCTCCAAGAGTAAACACTGAGCCAGAGGTAGATTTGAAATCATCTCTTTCCGACTGGAAGTCAGAATCAGTGTACCCTTTTATATCCAGGTTTGCACCCGAATATACGATCATATAATTCCTTGTTCTCTTCATATATTTGAGGAGATTCTTTACTTCTGTCCAATGTTCCATTCCTGGATTGGACTGATAACGGCTGACGATTCCAACGCCATAACAGATGTCCGGTCTAGTGCATAGCATTGCATACATTAGACTACCAACAGCCGAAGCATATTGCACTCTTCCCATAGCCTCTATTTCTTCAGAAGTCTGAGGACCCTGTTTTTTAGAGGGGTGAACGCCGTGACGGGTTGGTAGAAAACCCTTCTTTGCGTTCTCCATGCTATATCGTGCCAACACCTTATCAATATAAGATGCCTGGGACAGAGCTAACATCTTGTTCTTACGATCCCTAGAACATAATTCACCTCTCCCAAATCTTTCATTTGGAATTGGCTGGCTAACCAACATTTTACGTCCGACAACATACCCTTATCGTTTCCGATTAGCAGAATATCGTCAACGTACAACACTAAGAATGCAACCTTATCTTTGATGACTTTCTTGTATACACAAGGCTCATCAAAGTTTTGTTCGAAATCATATGACTTAATGGTCTCATCAAATCTATGATTCCAAGACCGAGAAGCTTGCTTCAACCCATAAATGGATCTTAGCAACTTGCACACCTTGTGCTCTTGGCCTTGCTCGATAAATCCTTCGGTTGCTTTGCATATATATTTCCTCGTCAATAAAGCCATTTAGAAAGGCTGTCTTAACATCCATCTGCCAGATTTCATTATCTAGGCATGCAGCAATCGAAAGGAGGATCCAGATGGATTTCAGCATGGCCATAGGGGAGAAAGTCTCTTCGTAGTTTATACCCTCTCTCTGTGTGTAACCCTTGGCTACAAGCCGTGCTTTGAAGGTTTGAACCTTCCCATCAACTTCTCGTTTTCTCTTGTAGAGCCATTTGCTACCTATGGGTTTGACACCCTCGGGGCAATCTACAAGTTTCCAGACAGAGTTAGAGTACATAGATTCCATCTCTTGATTCATCACATCAACATATTTTTCCTTGTCACGATCACCCATGGCCCTCTGAAAGGACACTGGATCATCTTCCACTCCATCAGAGACGGCTACGTTCGCCTATGATTGCATCCCGTACCGAATTGGTGGCCGAACCACTCTCTCAGTACGCCTGGGTGGAACAGGATTTTCTGGGTTGATAGGTGAATTCATTGTGTTGTTGTCAGTGACACTAGGTGTCACCAGTGGTCTGACCTCGTCAGAAAGTAACTCCTCAAGTATAATTTTACTTCGAGGTTTTAAGTCTGCCATATATTGATCTTCCAAAAACGTGGCGTTAGTAGAAACTATCACCTTGTTATATTCCGTATCATAAAACAGACCCCCACGTGTTCCATTGAGGTACCCTACAAATAAAAATACTTTCGTATGTTTTTTTAGTTTTGTAGTCTTGTCTTCCAACACATGTGTAGGACATCCCCAAATGCGGAAGTGACGTATGCTTTCGCGACGTCCTCTCCACATTTCACAATGTGTCTTTTCTACAGACTTTGATGGTACTACATTCAGTATGTATACCGCTGCTTGTAAAGCATATCCCCAGAAGGAAATCGGTGGTGAGGCGTAGCTCATCATAGACCTGACCGTGTCTATCAAAGTTCTGTTTCTCATTTCAGCAACTTCGTTTTGCTGAGGTGTCCTGGGCGTAGAACGTTGAGAACAAATCCCATGTTCAATCAGATAGTCAGTGAATTCAGTATCTAAGTACTCTCCTCCGCGATCAGAGCGAAGGAATTTCAAAGACTTGCCAAGTTGCCTTTCGGCTTCTGCTTGGAATTCCTTAAACTGTCCAAAAGTTTTGGATTTCTGATGCAGCAGATAAACATAACCGAATCTCGAGTAGTCATCAATGAAAGTCACAAAGTACTCGAATCCGCCTCTAGCTTGCACATTCATCGGACCATAAAGGTCTGAATGTACTAACTCTAGAGGTTCTTTAGCCCTATATCCCTTTGACGAGAAGGGACACTTAGTCATTTTTCCCTCCAAGCAAGATTCGCAGATCGGCAACGAGTCAACAGATAACTCTTTTAAGGAATCACCCTTAACCAGTCGTTTGAGTCTTTCCAAGGAAATATGACTTAGCCTTAGGTGCCAAAGATATGTTTTATCTTCTTTTTGAGAAACTTTCTGCCTTTGAGCAGATTGTTGATGTGCTACTTTAAATATTTCAGTGTTAAGCAGTGGAGCATGCGTAGGTTTAATAAAATACAATCCGTTTTCCAGTATTGTAGAACACAAATTAAAACTATTTCTGGAAATAATAAATTCGTTATTCACAAAGGAAACTGAATACATTTGTTCTTTCAATGCTGAAACAGAAATCAAATTCCTACGGAAGTTTGGAATAAAATAAACATGGTCTAATATTAGAACTTTATTGCCAAAAAATAAATCAACAGCTCACATTGCTTTAGCTGAAACAAGCGCCCCGGTGCCAACTCTCATCACTTGAGTACCTTCCTCTAGCTCCTCAAACGAACTAAGGATCTGCAAAGAAGAACATACATGGTTAGTAGCTCCAGTATCCAGTATCCAAGTTGATACATCTTTAGCTACATTAAAGGATTCCATGACAAGTAATTCCAAATTACCTTTCTTATCCTTCCCAGTGCCAACTTTGACCTTTCCATCCTTTACGTGAGATATGCTGGACAGTGACGACGCCAATCTCTTATCTCGTTACAGTAAAAGCACTTCCTTTTAGGTTTGGAAGGATTGGTCTGTTTGGCCTTTTTCTTCATAGGTTTTGGTTTAGGCGCAGTAACATGTTTAGACTTGGTCTTGCCCTTATGGCCAGAGTTCGACTCCTTGGCTTCAACCATATTGGCTTCCGCCTTCTTTTCCCCTTCTTTTCCTCTGTTGTTAGACGAGAGAGCTTTGAAGACTTGCAGTTCGTTGATCAACCGTGGCATGTCAAACTTGAGATTGTTCATGACATAGTTAGTCTTGAACTGTAGGAAATCAAGTGTAAGTGATTCAAGAATCATAGACACCTGAGTAGTATCGTCAAACTTTGACCCATGAGTTTCTGCATCAGTAAAGTAGTTGATCATGTTCATGACATGACTAGTTACAGACTGACCTCTCCTCATTTTAGCGTTAACGGCCATCCTTACTGCTTCATGCCTTGCTTGATCAGAAGGGGTGCCAAACATGAAGGATAAGTGCTGCATGATTTTTTTGTGCACTCTTAAAGCCTTCAAGTTTGGTCCTAATGACCTCCGACACTGATTCTAAGATGATACCTCACGCCTTATTATCCGCTTCAATCCATTTTTTACGGTCGTCTTTAATGGATTTAGACGGGTTCTGTACGGGAAGTACAAGGCATTCCACAATCAAAACAAATTGCGCGTTCTCAAAGATGAGTACCACGTTCAGGTTACTTTTCCACTTTCCAAAGTTGTTACCATTAAGTTTATCATTCAGTAATAAGGAAAGTTGCGACTACATGATTGCTGAAAATGAAATGACAGAAATTAAATTCAAAACACTACTAGATAAATTTTAGGAATTATAAACTTAAAAAAAAAGTCTATTCTACCATTCCAAGGATTTAACCTCGCATCGTACCGCCGCCTAGGGGGTCGGTATCAGTACGATGATGGTTAAACTGAAACAATCTCTCTCGATGATTAAATGTCACGGATTTTATTAACAAACACAAACAAGTAATAATATTTATAAATCCGGTTTTCCTCAAGTATAAGGATCGTAATATAGAGGTTGATACCGGGTCGATCTTACGGGGAACTGGCGATTGCTAACCCTAGTTTTTGTCTAACTAAATTATGTCACGAAAAACTAATCTAAACAGCGGATAAAACTAGACAAAACTGAAGATAAACTTAACTAAAACGTAAAACTGGACAGAAGATATGATCTAAAGCCAGGAAAGATACGGGTTGCGAACTAATAAACTAAAACTAAACCTAGTATGCAATAAAGGAAATTGATTAACTAAACAATTCACGTTCTAAGGGATTTGATCAAATTATAACGAGTAAACGAGCAATTGATCCACCTATCCTATCAACATTCAATTCCAATTCAGATTATTTCGTGATTTCTAACCAAGTTGTGATTCACCTAACCAAGGTATGAACTCCTAATTTCTTAGACAAGTTCTCCTATCAATCTTTTATCTTTCGATCTAAAGATTAATGCTTTCAAATCAAGGTGTGAAATCTCTCAATTTCTAACCTAGAAATCTAACCTAATAATTCTCGTTAATTAGATTTAAGATCTATTCTTTATCATGGTGATCTAAAGTTTAATATGATTTTCATCAAAATAAACAATCAACAAGCAACGATCTTTCGATATGAATTGCAATAAACATCATAAACATGATAAAAGAAGCAACTTGAATTAAATACTCACAAAATAATCAAGAACGGAACTGAATTGTTGAGTTGGACGGCTTCACAACGATCGTTCAAGGCTTTTAGCCTCTAAGCATCCTCTTGAAACTTGGAATTGCGGGAAAAACTAACATAAAACTACCTACTTTTAATCTAGAGTTTGGAGCATAAAAGCTGGAATAAAAGAAGTAAAAACGCACCTAAAAGCCGCCCCTAGGTTAAGGGTTTCGAGTATTGTGGAATTGGTCTCTCATATGTGGAGAAAACAAATGCTATTTATAGAGTCTTGAGTCGGTTCGCCAAAGTCGGTCGAAGGACGCCCGTCCACTCTTCCTGGACGCTCGTTCGATTTGCACTGGAATTGCTCAGACGCCCGTCCACTGCAGCGTCCAAACTCTCTGTATCAAAATCGCACCTCCGGACGCCCGTTCACTCAATCAAACGCCCGTCCACTCTGGACGGGGCCTGGACGCCAGTTCAATATGATCGAATTCTGATTTCTTGATACTACAACAAAATAAGCCTTTTGTGGCACAAAATATATGCCGGGAAATGGAAAATAAGCGCCGTAAAAAGCTATCCCGGCACATAAAATGGCGGTTATCTAAGTGTCGGCAATACTGGCGTCGGCAATGTTTTGCGGCAGTTTGTTGTTTCGCCGGGAAGCTTTTGTGGCAATTATATGACACATAGTAAAAATGACGCATGTTTTATTTGTGGCACATATGCCGACGCTTTCCCAATGTGCCGGTTATTTTTTATGGCGGTTTTTCCGGCACTTGATTAATGTGACTGACATAATTTCACGACAATTTAATGGCACTTATTTTGATTGTCGGGCAATGTTTGTGACAAATGTGCTGACACTTTTTATTTAGAGGAACATATATTTGTGGCACGATACTGGCATTTATTCAATTTGACATAATTTTCAAATGCTAATTTACCGAAATTTATTTTAGCGGTAAATCCCACGACAATTGTATGGCACATATTGAAATGTCGGTTTTGTTTTAATGGTGGTTTCATGGCATGTGATATGTTGGTAGGAAAAATATTGACCGTCTTCCTTATGCATTTTCTTGTAGTATCAAAATTAACCATATATATGTCACAATTTATCAATATATGAATGAAACATTCATCTATAGTAATCATCACATGAACAAAGATAGAGAAGAAAATGAAATTATTCAAAAAATTGAACATAAAAGTTGAGGTTGAGGACGGAGAGGAAATAAAAAAATAAACACCAAAAACAATTGTTATCCAAACATTCAATCCAAAAATAAGTTGATATATCTGGAAAAACGAATGTTTTCACAATACATGACGCGACTATCTCCACAGAAAAGAACGAGCAACAAATCTCAATAATATCCAATAATTCCAATAACATGAATACGTCCTGCATAAGGTAAATTGAATGTTATTAAAATTTGTATAATTGACAAGAAAATAAAGTAATATGTATGATGTGCATGTATATTTACCTTTCATTTGCAACCCTTATATTTCGTTTTCCCTTTCGTTGCTCTTTTCTGCATCCAGAGAGAAGAAAACAAACAATTGTTCAGGACAACAAATATCCATATACAAGTTTTTCTTGTATTTGACAAAGTAATTTTATAATATATCTGCAATAATATAATAAGTAATTTTATAAATAATTAGAAAAACTTAAAGTGAACTTAACATTTGAGCAAATAAGCATATATTGTGGCCATGCATTCAACCATCAAAACAAGAAATAAGAAAAAGTGAAAAACAAGGGAAAAATAAAACTATGCAAATTGATTTAGTTGCAACATACTTTTAAACCTTCACAAACTCAAAATGCCACAACACGACTATCTGACGCAATTTGAACGTTAACCTTTGACCATTGAGGAAACTTTAATAATATTCATATACTTATTGTAATGTATCTATTACTTTATAATCTCATTGGGGTATGACTAATGACATCTAATACAACATGTATTTCAAATGAGAGGTTCATCGGTAATTATGAACATATACTTTGCCATAATACCCGAATTCTAAAGTAGATGAAAGCATATACAAAGTGATTAAAAGAGGTACAACAACGTACTCAAAACCAAAACATAATCATGTAAGTATGTGTATGAACCTTTCAAGAAAAAAATATATGTGTATGAATATTTTGATTGTGATAAAATTACACCTTTTTTACACGCATAATTGGTTTGAGATCTTTTACCTCAAACTTCAAAATAGATTGATAGTCAATCACTTAATATAAGAAATGTAAAATAAAATATTTTCAGTACTTATAGCATAATGAAAAAATAACATTAGGCAGGTGAAGGTCACTCACAACTAACCAAATTCTATAGGCTCGTATGACGTTTGTGAAGACCAAACATAAACTGAGGCGAATCTTACAAGCCATAGCTTCCACAAAGTATAAACTAGTATTACATCAGAGTACTACACAAGCATAAAGTCAATTAAAGGCCATTCAATGAATTCTTTCCAACGATAAGTTCAACATTTTACTTTTTATAAACCAAATCTTGTCTTTTAGTTGCGCACATCAACAAGTTTACTGCTATATATGTTGATTCAAAGAAGTGACTTGAAACAAAGTCAAAATGAAGATTCCTACAGACAATCAGTTTGGATAGGTCAAAAATTTTTTTTGCATCAAGACATATTCTTATATTATCTAATAAATAGACATGATATAGTCATCGAACTACAGTATAATCATCCATAGTATAAAAACACTTATAATCATTTAATAATTATCCAAAAAGAAAGATAATAGCCTCAACCACTTTTACCTCTATGGAAACCACTTTTTGCTGCATCTTATTAGCTATACGATAGTTTATAAGTGTTTCCATCATACAGAGTCCATGAAAGGTAGCCCAGTTGTTGCTCACAACCTTGAATATCTCCATCATATTTTTCTATCTCGAACTGATTTTGAAACAAAGCCTTCCGCTATCCTGTGAGAAAAATCGAAATGATGCATTACAGTACTAAAAAGAGTGGCGGCTGCTGCAATATATATATATATATATATATATATATATATATATATATATATATATATATATATATATATATATATATATATATATTAAAAGCGTACCAAAAGTTATATGTAACGATAAGTAGAATGAAAATTCAAGTTCTCAAACAATCAGTTTTAATGCAAAAAGTTAGATTCAAACTTCATGTACATACAAACGATTCTCTATTGTTTTCTCTCTTCGATTTCTAGAGGCACTCGTTTGATATTGTTCCTCGATTGAATCTTAATCTCTCACGGATTATCATTTTTGATTGAATGAATCTCCATTCTCCACCGGATTTCCTCCTTTGATTTCGTCTTCCATCATCTTTGATTGAATGAATTTCCACCAGATTTTCTCCTTTGATTTCGTCTTCCAGACAAACACCATTTGAATTTTCGATTGATTCTTCATTAAAAAAAAGTGAAATCGATTAAGATCAAAAGAATTAACCTTGATAAAGGTAAAATGCAATTCAGCCCTGATGTGAGCTCTCACTTTAGGCGATCTTACTTGTAAGGTGTTGGAGAAGAACGCAAGCGACTACCGAATTTTCTGAATCAAGATAATCATGGAAGCTATAAAATAAAAAATAAAAATAAAAAATAAAAAAAGGATTGTGCGTTGCAGGGAAAGAAACTAATATCGGGAAATTGAGTTTATCACTAAGGAGTTTCTATTTTTTAAATTTTTTTTGAAAGAAAGATGCTTTTTTTTAAGTGATAAACTTCAAGCAATTTTTTCGTTAAAAAAACTTCAAACAGTTTTTGTTTTTGTAAAAACAAATATTTTTTAAATTATGCATAGTTCATGCTATCACATTAACTTATACTTAAAATATATAGTAGTTTTTATAAAACACTTATATTTGAAAAATATTGTTGTCGATATATTATTGATAACATTATTGTTGTAGTCTTTTATGAGATTATTATATTTAAATTAGCAATAATGATTATAACTTATTATAATATATATATATATATACATATATATATATAATTATATTATTATAATATACTTATATAACTTATATTATATATACTTATATATAATATATACTCATATATACTTATATATATAGTGTGCGTGTAGGTAAGCGTGTGCAAGCATGTTTGTGTGACATATGCACAACATATCACATGTCACAACAGTCATTCACATACATTTGACCACGGTCTAGATTCAGATCTTCAGCTCATGGGTAACCGCTAGTTCAACGGTTTGGGTCAAAGACCCACCAGCTCATTAGTAGTAGGATCATGACCCGACTGTTCGATCACTGGTGAACTCACAATTCAGGTCTTTGGTCAACAACTATTTTGACCCTTTTCACACACATTAAAAATTGTTTATTTTTATAAATAGTTAATCGAATTGAACTTCATTTAATAACAATTTGGTGTTTTATTCAAATTGGACTTCAATTATTATGAAGTTGGTATTTGATAATCGAATTACAGTATTGACGATACCGGATTTTACCACCCCACATTCCGGGTACGTGACACCCAAATACTAATGAGAATAAACCTAACACCCTAACCATAAGGGCCAAGAGCGCTAGCCCATCATAGGCCTAAGAGTCGAATTGAGTCCTCACGGAAGAAGATTGCTCAAACCATCCCCCGATCCACCGCAGATCGGTCAGGGCCGAGAAGGGGTAAGCCTACGCGGCTCGGCCGAATTAGCACCTCACCGCAGGTCAGTTAGAGAGAGTGATGATAATAAAATCTAGACAATAATCTTAAGCCTTTAAGTCTCCAATCTTTATAATTTAATACGAATGTCTCAACATCGTAATTATATCCTAAAATCACGGCATAATCCCAGAATTATCTCTAACTTGAAAACACGAAAATAAGAGTCCACATTGGACACGGCCCATGCAGGCCTAAGGCATAATCACCCCTATATAAACATCCATAAGAACTATGACAGACTTGATTCTAACATACTCATTGGATACGTAGGCACCCTGGAGAAAATCTCAGGCTCGGTCTCAATCCCCCCAAAAACACCATCCCCTAATCTTATTTCTTCATATTGTTCTTTCCTTCAACCAATTGCCATTAGATCAAACGGCCCGCATTGATACCCGACGAATCTTGTTTCGTCAAGTATGTATTATAAGGGGTTAAAATGGGATACGGGGGTAAGAGATTTATTGTAATGTCATATCGATATTTTAATGATAAAACATCACCTCTACTAAAAAATTGATTGAACTGTCATATTGATGGTTTTAGTCGCAAACCCACCAATTTATGAATAACGGGTTCTTGACCCAATGATCCGGTCATGATGCGCTACGGTTCAAATCGCGGTTCATGTCATTGATCAATTAATATTTTAATTTTTCACACACTTCAAAAATAATTTATTTTATCAATAATTAATCGAATCGAACTTCAAATCATATCATTATGGTGTTTGGTTATCGAATTATAGTGTGTATGGTTTATATGGGTTTTAAAGGGGTAAATGATCTATTGTAATGTCATAACTATATACATCAATGATACTCAAAATCAACCGAGCTGCTTGTTTGACTGTTTTGGTTAATGACCCACCGGCTCATGCACAACTGGTATATGAAAAGACGTTTTAGGTCAAATCTCAAGTCATTGGTCAACAAATGTTATTTTTTTGAGCCATAGTTATGTTTTTTTAATCACACTTACCAACAATAATTTTTTTTATAAATAATTAATCAAAATGAACTGAAAATAATATCAACTTGGTGTTTGTAATCGAAAGTCCACTGTCCAACATTCTTTTTTCACACACTTAATAAAAAAGTTTATTTTGTAAATAATAAATCAAATAAAACTTAAAATAATATCATTTGGTGCTTGTAATTGAGTTTTAAACTTCAAATTAGAGTCATGTTGGTATTTGTAATCGAATTACAGTATGGATTTTAGAGGCTAAAACGGGACAAGGGGTAATGAATATATTGTAATGTCATATTTGCAATTTTATGATATGAACATGGGGGACCTAGATAGGGGTGAGACAGACTCAAGAAAACCCCAATTTTTTTAAAAGAAAATATAAGTATATTTTTTTTAGTATATGTATTGAAATTGTCCTTGATTTGCAAGAATTATTATTTTTCTTGGTTGTGTATAGCTGGTTGTTGGTAAATGGTTTTGAAGTTGCCCATGTGAGTCACGGAAGGGAATTCTTCTTCTTATTTTTTCTTCCATTTTTTAAAACATGTTTGTAGCATATTTTATTATCTTTGCAGCCTTTTTTACAACAAAAAAAAAATTGAAAAAAAAAACCTATTGCAGCATATTTTCTTTTCTTTTCTTCCATTTTTTAAATCACGTTTGTAGCTTATTTTATTCATTATCTTACAAGCCTTTTTTTAAAATAAACAAAATGATTTTTTTTTTTTTTTTTTTTTTTTGCAGCATATCATTTTTCTATACATGAATGCATATTTTTTTTAATTTTATTATTTGTTATTATAAACTTGCATATCAATTTTTCACGGGAGGGTTCTTCTTTTCCCTCTCCCCCATCAACATGTTGGCAGCATATTTTACTATGTTAGAAGCATTATTTAAGAAAAAAAATTTTAAAAAAAAACCTTTTGCACCATATCATTGTTTTAAACATGTTTGCAGTTTTTTTAACTTCTATAATTTTTTTTCACTTATACCATCTAAATCAAATAATATTACACACGGAAACATATTGCAGCTTCTCTTATTATATACCTTTTTTGTTTTTTTGAGAAACTTATTATACATATCTAAAAAGACAAGATTTGCTACATTTTCATGACAAGATATACATTTTTTGAGGATTTATATACATTATCATTTGATAAACGGGAAAAAATCACCCGGCGTTTTTTAGAAGATAAAATTGAAAACCAAGATCACTCTGTACTAATTTGCTAGGTCCGTGAGTGGATATAAATATCAACTATACTTTTTCTTTTACGATAAAAGTGAAAACCAAGACTATTGCATGTCTGCCACCAGGGGCGGACCCACGTGGGTAAGGGGGCATAGCCCCCTCAACTTTCGATGCAAAATTACAAGTATACCCCTCTAGTAATATTAAACGACTGTGTATGTATATTATTGTGAACATATTTTACCAAAGTCTCATGGTAGCTCGATTGGTTCAGTGTGTAAATATTGACATTGCAGCCAGGGTTTCGAATCTTTTCCGCTACGTATTGTTTTATCTTTTTTATTGTTTTTTTTTTAGAAAATATTTCGCAATTTTTTCCTTTTTATTGTTTGTTTTTTAGAAAACTTTTCGCTACCATATTTTAGTGAGAGTTCGGCCCCCAGTAAAAAAAAGTTGGGTCCGCCACTGGATATAAACATCAACCGTATTTAAATATCAACTGAACCACCTCTTCGAAGCTTTTGTTGGTGACCCAGTAATGTATCTAGCAAGGTAATGGCCAATTAAGCGAGCTACACAGTGTTACGACTCATACGGTGGCATCCGGTGTCTACGAGGGTTGTAAGTGAAGCATGCTATTCGTGGCCTACTCGTACCCGATTTGCAAAAGAGTCGAGTCGAGAAAATAATCAAGCTTAAGAGCCGAGTCGAGCTATATCGAGTACTTAGTGAGTCGAGTTCGATCTTGCCTGTTTATGGCTCGATCGAGCACGAATTTTTTCAGACGACTCAAGCTCGAGCGGTGGGGAGTGTCGACTCGACCCTGCTCGAAGTGTTTACCGATGCTAATCTTCAAAATCAGCATATATATGTTTATTTTATGATATTTATGTGTCCTTGTTTTGTTTGATTTTTTAATTAAATGCCTTGGTAAGATACATTTCTCATGACATCCTTTTTTAATAGAGCATTTTGATATTTTGCTTTACTATAATATACAAAAATATTAGAGTGCCGTTTTTTCAATACATAAAAACGGCAATTAGAGAAATGTCATGTATTTGGTAGCATTGTTTTTAAAATGCCATAATATTGCCATAAAATTTCTGACATATTTGTGAAGTGTCGGAAGTGTGGTGTTTTCAATTCGACAAAACACTTAACCGCCACAAAAAAATGCCACACATTTGTGACATAAAAATGATTGCCGGTTAATTGTCGGAAATTCCTAGCATAAAATAATATGCCTCATAAATGTCGTACTTTCACGGCAATTAATAACTTATGCCGGAAAATTTATGACATATAGCAAAATGCCGAAAACAAAGTGTCGCCAAAGGCCTATTTTGTTGTAGTTTATCTCTTTTTCTCTATCTCATTCCTTCATTATCTCTTTTATCATCAATTAGCTCGAACTCAATCAACCTTTGATCATCTTTTGAGCCCCAAACATGTATCTATAACACATAAAAACATCGCAAAATGTAATATCATTCAAATAATCATAAAATCAAGATTAAAACACCAAAATTAACCAATTTTGCGATTAACTCGTTAAAAACCTCATTTACTCAATACTTCCGTTAAACACTCGTTTCTTATGCAATTTTATACGAATATGAGGGAAAATATCTTAGAATATATCAATATAAATCGTATAAATTCACCCTTAACAACTCCCCCACACTTAGCTTTTGCTCGTCCCGAGCAAAACAAAACGAAAGTTAAGGCTCGAGACAAAAACAGACATCTAAGACAATATAGCATAGATCCAATAAATCAGAGGTTCACCATTGTGAGTGTGCAAAGCCATAGAAAACTTCCACTAAATCCAAACTTGAGAGACTCGAAGCAAAACTAGCTAATACCCCCTCATAGACTAGTAACAAATGATACTCATAAGGTGTACCCTAAAAACGTGACATATCCCGAAAAGGATGATCGAATATATCCAGGGCCTTTCTGAAATACTCAGAGGATAATCCCTACAGCATATCTACCAGTTTCTACTGGGGATAAGATAGACGATAACTTAGTCTCTCAGTCATTTCATACCACTTCATTATTCAAGTTGATTTAATTATTTTCACTTTTAAACACACATCAGAATTAAGCAAATCTATAGATACAGATCAAATCATTCCCCCCCCCCCCCCTGAAAGATCAACATGTCCTTATGTTGTGCGGAAAGTAAATAGAAAAAGAACTTAGCTGATTTTAACAGATACTTGAATCGTCGGTCAGGCCGAAGCCTACGTATTGACACTTAGAACGCGCAATCAGTCAATGTAGCTCGACAAAACCGCTAAAAATATACCTGCACTACTTGACAAACACGGAAACATCTCGGGGAAAACGGGGAATAATACCAAAATGACAAGAGATAGCAAAAATGAGTAATAGCAAAAGAAAAAGCATTCAATACATCCAAAAGTTGAAACAGAGTAAAACGAAGGTACGGACGCCTTATGGCTTACATGACTCTATCGGAAAAATAAACAGTAGCAATACCAGAAGTACAACGAATCAAGTAACGACATGTAGCCAAAAATAATACAACCATAAGCTATGATAGACAAAGCTTAATCTAGATTGGAAAAATAGAATCAGGGCTTCCCCGGTGCCGCAGAATCATCAGCCGGAGGTGCTCCTCCTGAAAGAGAGTCAGACTGCTCCTCATCAGACGACGACTCAGACTCGTCCAGGACATCCGCCATCGCCCGCTCAATCTCGTCTGAATAAGTGTAATCGATAACGCTCGGAGCGAAGACTCTGTCATCCCGTACAGGCCGGCCCTCACTCATACACTTCAAAATCGTCATAATGTTGTTCTGTGAAGTCCGAATATCCTCCAACCAGGTCCGTACACTGTTGGCCATACTCAACCTCATCCGGACTGAGGGAGATATAGTAGGAAGTGAGGATGCTCGAGGCGGTGCTGATGACGAACCAGGCTCTTGCGGTGCCCCCGACTCAGAATGTCCCGAAGGCTTACCCTTTTCTCTCTGTATAGGCCTCGGATTCTTCGGTCTATGATCCGCTCCATACTCAGGCACACCGGCATCAAGACATAAACCATGAATCAAGTGAGGGATAATCAGGCAACGAGTATAAATCTTCTGATTGATAGCCACCTCATCGTATAGTGCCTGTCCCACGTTCACATTTAGGCCAAATGTCAACGCATATAGCATGCCCAAGTCACCAATATGGAAATGTGTCAAGTTGTTCTTGGGCAACAACCAACTCTGACTAAACCTACACTGGACTTTCCAATCCTCCGTCCAGGTAGTGGTGACTAACTCTTTCCGGTCTCCACCCGGCCTCAATGTCCAAGCCACCTCCGGGCAAACTCTCAATCGTAACTCCTCCAAAGGATCCTGCCCCGTACTCTGTCTATGAACAATCTCCTCCTTATAGTCCCGTCCCTCAAAAGCCGCCAAGTTATATTTCTGATTAATCACCTCCGGCGTAAACGGAACTTCCACCCCTCGAACTACAACTACCCCCGTCTCCAAGTCGGTTTCCGAACAATTAGCATAAAATTCCCGAACCAAGGAACCATTGACCGGGGTAGTCGGGATCGTCATCAAGGCATCCCATTTCCGGTCTCTTAGCAACTTGACGAAACTCGGATCTACCTTCGCCTCCAACGTAGCCCGCTCAATCAACATAGTCCTTGAGAAGTAGTGTTTAGTATAAGCGTTGTGGGCCTTAGGGTTCACGAATCTACGAGGCATAGGCATCGGGGCAACGGTTTTGGCTCTCTTCCTAGGTTGTGCAGCCCTAGTTTCCACCGGTTCCTCTTCCCGATGAGCATCCATAGCCTCCTCAACCCTAGACGATGCTTCACCCCTCTGAGCTCTAGGCATCCTCACCAAGGGAATATCGTCATCCGTCTCAGACTCCGAGGTTGGTTCATCCCTCAAAGTAGCCCTAGTTTGGGTGGCTCATGGGGTTGCTCTCGAATACTAACACCCCGGTTCGGATCAACTAAGGTGGGATCAAACTCTTTGCGTTTCTTTCCAGCCTCCCTAGCCACTTCCTCACCATGCCGCTTCACTACCGCCTTCTTATGAACCATAATTCAAGCCTAGACTACACGAACACAATCCCTATTCACAACAAGTTACCCGTTTACCATCCAAAGCGGGATTTCAAAACAACAAAACCACAACCACAACCATAATCATCACCAAAAAACCCAATCATCACCCATCACAACACCATATCACCATAACGGAAGCGAAAAGAAACCACAAAACCGAAAAAAAAAAACGAATTAAGGTGATATTCAAGTGAACGAGCCGACCCAAAGATCGAACTCACAAAAACATGAATAAAATCTAGAAAAGTTGTTACTAACTTACCAAGTAAGGTGAGTAGATGCTGATCGAGATGAAAATTAGTCCAAACAACACCAATGTAGCTCCCAAAATCGGATTTTTTTCTCCAAAAAGTCGGACTGCAAAGGGTCCTGATTCTCCAAAAAGATGGTGTGTTGGGGAATTTGGCTATGAAAATCGAAGAGAGGGGATCAAGAGCAGTCTATAGCACTTTGAATCGCTTGAAATGGTTTAGAATCGAAGATTTTAGGGCAAAAGGAGGGGAAAGGGTCGGTTTTTCGCATTTGAAATTATGAAAAGTGAGGGTTCATCGAAGATGGGGGTATATATAGACAGATGTTGGACGCTCGTCCAGCTCAGTGGACGGGCGTCCACTGGGAAATTATATGAACTGGACGGGCATCCTGATTTTCAGACGCTCGTCCATACATTTAAAAACTGAACAGGATTGGAGGGAAATAATCGGACGGGCGTCCATTAAATACACAAGGCAGACGGGCGTCCAATGCAATTCTCAACAAAATTATCAATTTTTTATGCAATTTAAATTCAAATACGCCGTTTCTCATTAAACTTAATTAAAATTTCAAAATTACAAATGGAAATCAACGAAGTACATAAAATTATTAGAAAATAAATAACGACAAATAGAAAACAGTGGGTTGCCTCCCACCAAGCGCTTTTGTTTTACGTCGTTTGCTCGACGAAACAACCTAACAACGCTAGTCATCGTAAATGTCTGACCAATCTATCACCCGGATAAGACGGCGGAGCATGTCAATCGCCGGAGGGAAATCATACTCATCCTGCAGACCCCAATCCTCACCAGCTACATCAACACCTCGAAAATGTTCAGCTCGCAGCACTAGCGCTAAATCTGTCAGCATCAGATCATTCAGGATTGTGTAAGGACGTCCTAGAGCCGCCCGCAACTCCTCGGTAGTGAAGTCTCCACCTCCCGAACAAGCGGGGAACAATAAGAACATAGGTGACAGTCCTGACGCGGGTACTAATATCAAAGTCTACGTGCAACACTATAGTCCCTCCCGGTCCGTCATCTACAGTGATAAGTGGGATCCTCCTAAGGAAAGGTAACTCCTATGGTAGAACTCCGAAATCCATATCTAGAAAGCACAACTAACTGACAGATATAAACAAAAGCAAAACTTAATAAGGCTAAAAACTTAGGAAACCAAACTTAAATGCTAAAACTACAAAAGCATAAACCAAGAACAACTAATATAACGATATCTAGGTTGCCCCCTAGTGGCGCTTTTGGTTAATGTCGTTAGCTCGACACCGTTCAAAGCTCAGCCTGGATCAGGCCATTTGACTTTTCTGCCAGCCACTACCTCACCTAGACTTTGATCAGTAGTTCGGCTGCAGAAACGGCACTTAACACATGGGGTGAAATCTTTGATAGTTTTCCAAACACGTTTGAACTTCCCCATGGTTGACTTCTTCACCTTCTGAGTCTTCTGATGACGTTTCAGCTGACACTCCCTCTCATACTCTTCCATATCCCAACTACCTGCTAGAACTTCTTCAGATCGACCTCTACCGTCATCCTCTGAAAACAGGTCGGGTGAAAACTCGTCAAATTCTTCGACTTTTGTAGCACCACACCCGAGGATATCGAGGAACCGAACAATCAAAGGCTTTTCCTTAGGTTCACCAATGTAGTGCTTACACCTTTGACCATTCACTCGAAACGGTTGGTCGCCATAACCGCGCAGTTCTAAAACACCTCCAGGAATAATTTGGAGAATCTCAAAGGGGCCGGACCATCGTGTCCTCAGCTTACCAGGGAACAGATGTAGCCTGGAATTGTATAATAAAACTTGTTCCCCAACTTGAAATTCTCGCTTCTTAATTTTAGCATCGTGAAGGAGTTTCGTCTTTTCCTTACTGATCCTGGCACTTTCGTAGGCCTGGAGTCTGAATTCGTCCAACTCATGCAACTGTTGCAGTCGATGCTTACCACAAGATTGGGAATCAAAGTTCAGAAACTTTGTAGCCCAATAAGATCTATGCTCTAACTCGACTGGCAGATGACATGGCTTACCATAAACCATTTGATATGGAGATGTACCCATAGGAGTCTTATAAGCGGTCCTATAAGCCCATAGTACATCATCCGATTTCAAACTCCAGTCTTTTCTATGACTGTTGACCGTTTTTTCCAGGATCTTCTTAATGCTTTGGTTGCTTCTTTCAACCTGACCACTAGTCATCGGATGATATGGTGTGCCAGTCTTATGATGAACACCATACTTTTCGAGCACTTTTTCTAAGGGTCGGTTACAGAAGTGCGTCCCTTCATCACTGATCAAGGCACGTGGACATCCAAACCTCACAAAGATGTTTTTCTTCAGAAATTTCATGACTGTCTTATGATCATTATGAGGGGTGGCTTGAGCCTCCACCCATTTTGACACGTAATCTACGCAGATTAAGATGTATTTGTTACCACAAGATGATGGGAATGGTCCCATAAAATCGATACCCCATACATCAAAGACTTCACATTCTAGGATGGGTTTCAAAGGCATGTCAAAACGCCTTGTCATAGTACCGGTTCTCTGGCACCTATCACAAGCTTTACAGAAAGCTTCTGTATCTTTGAAGATCGTAGGCCAATAGAAGCCGGATTGAAAGATCTTAGCAACGGTTTTCCAAGGACCAAAGTGACCGCCAGTGGGTCCACTGTGGCATTGCTCAATAATATCACGTTGCTCGGATTCTGGAACACATCTTCTAAGCAAACCATCTTTACAGATCTTAAAAAGATAAGGTTCATCCCAAACGAAAGATTTCAAATCAGAGAAGAACTTTTTCTTCTCCTGATAAGACAATTCTGGATCGAGATATCGTGCATGAAGGTAATTGACAATGGAAGAATACCAGGGAACATCAGGAGGACAACCGTCGATAATCATAATGTTCTCTAGAGGAAAGTAAAGATCTATATCATCTGGATCATCCTTTTCCTCACTTAGCATTCTTGAAACGTGATCAGCCACTACGTTTTCACTACCCTTTTTGTCTTTAATTTGAACGTCGAACTCTTGTAGGGTCAGTATCCAACGTAGTAGGCGCGGTTTAGCCTCCTTCTTAGTCATCAGATACCGCAAAGCAGCGTGATCAGTCCACACAATCACTTGAGATCCTAACAAGTAACTACGAAACTTGTCCATAGCAAAGACTACGGCCAATAATTCCTTTTCAGTAGTAGTATAGTTAACTTGAGAGGGATTCAATGTGTGACTGGCGTAATAGATTGGCTGGAATTTCCCTTTGATTTTTTGTCCTAAAACGGCACCAACTGCATAGTTTGATGCGTCGCACATAAGCTCAAAAGGTAGGTTCCAGTCAGGCGATATAAGGATGGGAGCAGAGATTAAACGGTCCTTAAGCTCCTCAAACGCTTGCTTGCAGCTCTCATCAAAATTAAACTCAACGTCTTCTTTTAGTAAAGTAGACAGGGGCTTGGCTATCTTGGAGAAATCCTGAATGAATCTTCTGTAGAAACCGACATGTCCAAGAAAGCCTCTCACTTCACGCACATTCTTAGGATAGCTCATCTTCTCGATAGCTTCTACTTTTGCCCTGTCAACTTCTATACCTTTGGCGGAGATCTTGTGGCCAAGAACTATTCCCTCATCAACCATGAAATGGCATTTTTCCCAATTCAGAACTAAGTTCTTTTCCATGCATCTGGATAACACTTGGTCAAGGTTGTCAAGACAATCATCAAAGGACTGACCAAAGACCGAAAAATCGTCCATAAAGATTTCCATACACTTTTCTACTAGCCCGTCAAAGATAGCCAGCATACATCGTTGAAATGTAGCTGGGGCATCGCAGAGACCAAATGGCATTCGCCTGTAGGCGAATGTACCATAAGGGCAGGTGAAAGTGGTCTTTTCTTGGTCAGCTGGATCAATGGGTATTTGAAAATATCCTGAATAACCATCCAGGAAGCAGTAGAATGCGTGTCCCGCCAAACGCTCAAGCATCTGGTCAATGAATGGAAGGGGAAAGTGATCCTTCATGGTTACTTCATTGAGCTTTCGATAATCGATGCAGACTCTGTAACCAGTGACAAGTCTCAATGCTATTTCCTCTCCCTTCTCATTCTTCTCAATCGTAATTCCACCTTTCTTGGGAACTACTTGAGTTGGGGAAACCCATTCACTATCAGCGATGGCATAAATGATTCCCATGTCCAGAAGTTTGATGATTTCTTTCTTAACCACCTCTTTCATATGAGGGTTGAGCCTCCTTTGGGGCTGTCTGACACATTTCGCACCCTCATTAGTCTTGATCTTATGCATACAGATGTCAGGAGATACCCCTCTGATATCTCCTACCTGCCATCTAAAGCCCTTTTCATTTTTCTTCAAGACGTTGATTAATTTCATTTCCTCTAAATGAGACAGCTTGGCAGATATAATTAATGGAAGCTTGTCACCTTCTCTTAGAAACACATACTTAAGATGTTTAGGCAACGGCTTCAACACCAAATCTGAAGGGGGGTCTTCTAAACTAGATTTGAGCTCTCCGCCTTTCAACTCAACATCGCTGAGTTTACTCAGTGGTCCTACTGCCAAAGCTTCACCTTCCAACAACTCATCCTTAAATTCAGCTTCTAACTGCTCTAGACTTACCACACCATGATTATTCAAATTATCAACCAGTCGCTCATACTCCGTTGCCACAGCCATGACTTGCTTCTTCATCGAATCATCGAAGTCATCAGACGTCTCCTCAATGGAAAAACCGGTTGGAGGGCCAGAGGGAATGGATTTGGATACATTATAGCTTACCTCTTGATCACCAACACGGATTGTCACTCGCCCACCATCGCAGTCAATGAGGGCTCTAGCTGTAGACAAAAAGGGTCTTCCAAGAATCAGGGGGACATTTTCATCTTTTTCAATGTCCAGGACATACCAGTCGACAGGGAAGGTAAACCTATCGATTTGAACTAGGATGTCCTTTAATATTCCCACTGCTTTCTTAGAAGATCTATCAGCGAATTGCAAATTCATGGTAGTGGGTTCTAGAAGATCAATTAAACCCAGTTGTTTGCATACGTACATTGGCATGAGGCTTATAGATGCACCCGTGTCACACAAAGAGTTAGGGAATACCGGCCTCCCATTAACACTTTGTAAGCACGAACTTTCCAGGGTCACCTCTCTTGGTTGGTAAGTTTTCATAGTTGATCATTGAACAATGCTCACCAATCAGCCTCTCCAAGTCCGACAATTTCCTTTTCGAAGAAACAACATCCTTGATAAATTTTGTATACTTAGGCATTTCAACCAAGACATCTGATAATGGAAGATTTACCTGAGTATTTTTCAAAAGGTTTAGCACCCTTTCATACTTCTTATCTTCATTTAAAGGGATGTTGCTCTTCCTTGGTGGAAATGGAAGCTTTTTCAGATCGTTCTCGAGAGAAGACTTTCTTTGCGGATGCATTGACAGATTTGTCTTCCGCATCCTTCCACCGAACAAACTTTTTCAATCTTTTTATTAGTCGGGGGATCGGCCTCCGACTTCCGCTTGATTCTTCACTCCTCAGGGGATCAGCCACCTGAGGACTTCCAGCTTTTTCACCTCTCAGGGGATCAGCCACCTGAGTATTCATTTTCGGCCAAGGGGAGTGTAGGTGCTCAGCTTCCCCTCCTGCCTTATCAATGGCAGGAGGGGCTAGTGGTTTCCCTGGTGGGAAGGACCACTAACTTGAGTACCGCTTCTGAGGTTCATTGCACTGGCCTCCTCTCTACCGTAAGGAATTGAATGGACGAGGTCAGTACATTGGCCATTGTTCAAGTCGGTTTGAGCAACTTGACCACCCTTGGGATTTTTCTCAGTGAAACTGGGCAGTTGCCCTGGGGGTCGAGAAGCTAACTGTTCAGCCAACTGCCCGATTTGCCTCTCAAGGTTTTTCATTGATCTATTTTGCTCCTCCCTAAAGGAGTCCCATTGAGCTTTGATATCACTTGAGTATGAGGGGCCTTGAGGGTTTTGGAGATTCTGCTAATAGGGCTGGCTGGGCCGACTTTGAACAGCAGGATTAGAATTGGCGGGCCAATTCTGATTGAATCTTTGAGTAGGATTGGAAAATTTTGAGTTTTGGTTCGATTAAAACCAGGGTTTCTACTGAAATTTTGATTCGAATTAAAATTCGAATTAGGATTGAAACTAGAAGATTGATTAAACCCATGGCTTTGGAAATTATTCTGGCCAGAAACTTGATTAGACCTTTGGTTGTTCTGGCCGTAGAATGCATTCACTTCAGCATTCTGCCCGTTCATAGGACAGAATTTAGATGTGTGCCCCACCTCGTCACAATTCTGACATGCGACTTGATTACACTGTCCATAATCATGAACAACATTCACTTGATAAGGTGCATGGGGATTAAATTGACACTGGCCATTCATATGGCCAGTCTGACAGCAGTTTTCGCAATACAGAACCTGAGGGTTCTGTGGAAAAGAAGAAGTTTGATTTATCGGATTTGAAACTTGAGATGCTGCCATCTGCTTCTGCAGCATGGCTATCAAACTTTGCATATTTACCTCCTCTACCTTAAGAGGAGGAGGAGGTGCTTGAATGACTTGATAAGAGGGGGCGTAGTTGTACTTTGCAATGTCCTCAAACAGTGCCCATCCCTCATCAGGCGTTTTCTTCAGAAAAGCCCCACCAGATGAACTATTGACCATGCCTTTTGTAAGCTCGGTCAATCCACTAAAGAAGGTGTTGACTTGCCCTTCCAGTGGCAAGCCATGGTGGGGACACTTTCTAAGCAGAGATTTGAATATTTTCCAACAATCGAAGAAGGATTCATTCTCTTTCTGGTAGAAAGTGAAAATCTCGTTTAAACACTGGGCCGTTTTTTAAGGTGGGAAGTATTGACTCAAAAACTCCTTTTCGAGTTCGGCCCAGGTGGTAATAGATTCAGAGGGGAGAGAGCTATACCACTCCTTAGCTTCTCCCTTCAACGAAAAAGGAAAGAGTTTCAGTTTGATGGCATCCTCACTTACTCCTTGGATGCGTGTGGTGCCGCATATCTCTAAGAACGTATGTAAGTGAGTATGGGGATTCTCTGACTGGTAACCGTGGAAAATAGATGCATGCTGCATCATCTGAATAAGTCCCGGCTTTAGCTCGAAAGTTTGTGCAGTGATGGCTGGAATGACAATAGCCGGGTTGACTGTGACTGCGCCAGGCATGGCGTAGTCTGCCAACGTACGTCTATCATTAGCAGCCATTATTACAAAATCAGTGATCTCCTTGGCTAACTGATCCTCAAGATCTTGCTCGGCTCGCCTGCCAGAACCGCAGAACGGAAGATCCGCCTGTTTGGCCGGACTACGGTTCGCTCGGGGTCAGGGGTGTATAGTAACGGTCCCTTTTGACTCCGAGTTTGCATAAACCGGACCAAAAACAAGCGAAAGCAACCTAAAGACTAAGAAATTAAAAACCTAAACTAAAAATTAAAGCCTAAGAAAAGAAAAGAAAGGAAGAAAAGGAAATAGGATTATGAAGGGAAAAGATGAAACAGACGGGCGTCCAAAGGTTTGGACGGGCGTCTGCCCAACTTTTGGACTGGACGGGCGTTCGGATGCCCAAACGCTCGTCTGGTCTTCAGAAAACTTGATCGGGCGTTCAAATTTTATGGACGCTCGTCTAAGTGGGTGAAAACGATACAGGATTGAAAATTTTCCAGCGGACGGGCGTCCAAGATCCCAGACGCCCGTTTGGTAGCGGGAAAAATAGAACAGAAGCAGAAAATTTGCAGAAAAGAAGAATAGAGGCAGAAAGATATAAGAGAAGAAAACTAATCACAAGGGAAAGAAGAACCTTAAACCCTAAACTTAAAACCATAATAACCTAATAATCTAAACGACTATCAACTAAAAACAGGAATTAAAACGAAAAATAAACAGGAAAAACGAAGAAAAAAAAAAACAAAAACAAAAACTAGGCAACCGTCCGGTTCCCCGGCAACGGCGTCAAAAACTTGTCACGGATTTTATTAACAAACACAAACAAGTAATAATATTTATAAATCCGGTTTTCCTCAAGTATAAGGATCGTAATATAGAGGTTGATACCGGGTCGATCTTACGGGGAACTGGCGATTGCTAACCCTAGTTTTTGTCTAACTAAATTATGTCACGAAAAACTAATCTAAACAAATGGATAAAACTAGACAAAACTGAAGATAAACTTAACTAAAACGTAAAACTGGACAGAAGATATGATCTAAAGCCAGGAAAGATACGGGTTGCGAACTAATAAACTAAAACTAAACCTAGTATGCAATAAAGGAAATTGATTAACTAAACAATTCACGTTCTAATGGATTTGATCAAATTATAACGAGTAACGAGCAATTGATCCACCTATCCTATCAACATTCAATTCCAATTCAGATTATTTCGTGATTTCTAACCAAGTTGTGATTCACCTAACCAAGGTATGAACTCCTAATTTCTTAGACAAGTTCTCCTATCAATCTTTTATCTTTCGATCTAAAGATTAATGCTTTCAAATCAAGGTGTGAAATCTCTCAATTTCTAACCTAGAAATCTAACCTAATAACTCTCGTTAATTAGATTTAAGATCTATTCTTTATCATGGTGATCTAAAGTTTAATATGATTTTCATCAAAATAAACAATCAACAAGCAACGATCTTTCGATATGAATTGCAATAAACATCATAAACATGATAAAAGAAGCAACTTGAATTAAATACTCACAAAATAATCAAGAACGGAACTGAATTGTTGAGTTGGACGGCTTCACAACGCTCGTTCAAGGCTTTTAGCCTCTAAGCATCCTCTTGAAACTTGGAATTGCAGGAAAAACTAACATAAAACTACCTACTTTTAATCTAGAGTTTGGAGCATAAAAACTGGAATAAAAGAAGTAAAAACGCAGCCTAAAGCCGCCCCTAGGTTTAGGGTTTCGAGTATTGTGGAATTGGTCTCTCATATGTGTAGAAAACAGCTGCTATTTATAGAGTCTTGAGTCGGTTCGCCAAAGTCGGTCGAAGGACGCCCGTCCACTCTTCCTGGACGCTCGTTCAGTTTGCACTGGAATTGCTCAGACGCCCGTCCACTGCAGCGTCCAAACTCTCTGTATCAAAATCGCACCTCCGGACGCCCGTTCACTCAATCAAACGCCCGTCCACTCTGGACGGGGCCTGGACGCCAGTTCAATATGATCGAATTCTGATTTCTTGATCTTTATCTCTTTTTCTCTATCTCATTCCTTCATTATCTCTTTTATCATCAATTAGCTCGAACTCAATCAACCTTTGATCATCTTTTGAGCCCCAAACATGTATCTATAACACATAAAAACATCGCAAAATGTAATATCATTCAAATAATCATAAAATCAAGATTAAAACACCAAAATTAACCAATTTTGCGATTAACTCGTTAAAAACCTCATTTACTCAATACTTCCATTAAACACTCGTTTCTTATGCAATTTTATACGAATATGAGGAAAAATATCATAGAATATATCAATATAAATCGTATAAATTCACCCTTAACATTAAACATTGAGAATCAAACATCTAATGGGAATCGTACCTCCCATACTTTAATCGTCGATTACCTTCTTTTTTCAGCCAAGATATTTCCTAAAATATCCTGATGAGTGTGACCTACTATATCAGACCTTTAAGTACGCCCCGAGTATGCCTACGTAGGGCAAGTCAGTGACCCGGCGAGTCCACAAGATCCTATCCTTTCGGAGACCAAGCCTTGAATTTTGATAGCGGTGAACACCATCCGAAGGGGGCCGAAATCAAAGCGGCACGAGGCGTCACCATTCTCTCACTTGCTTGCATCTATAGTAGAGGCCGTGGGGTCGGCTGTCGCCTTCCCCGCTCCCACTAAATATTTTGAAAAAGTGGTGGGTTTACTGATCGCGGTTTTGGACTTGACAATATTTTAAGAAACAACAAATCATGTACCCGAATGGTGTCGGTAATGTAGGCAAGCCTACCCGTCTTATTCGTTGGAACGTATGTGACTGTCGGTCGGATCTGGCTAAGAGAAGCTCTATTTAGCCGTAAAGGCTTGTCGGATATGCTAAGTCATGCCGAACCCCCGTGCAAACGTCACACGTGGAGGGTGAGTCGATCGAGCCGTAGCTCAGTTGAACTTACCCAAACATGGTTAGACCATTTCCGAACCCATGTTTCATGATTTTCCGATTTCTTATATTGTCAAACTTTCCCATAGACACTACGGAACAAACCCGCAATCTCGTTCCGGTTTAAGGTGGGATTCACCGAGAATCCATCACCGAAAAACGTAACGATTGACAAAAACCTGGTTCCTCGGTTCTTTAATTAGTTTCTAATAATAATTTCCACAATAATTAATTAAAACTTAAACTAATTAATCGAGTTGAATACATGCCTAATTAATTATCCAAAATTAAATAGCTACATGTATGCATGTCATGGCAATTTTCCAGTTAAACACAAAATCACGATCATACACGCAAATTACGGAAAATAAACACCGAGATGGATCGTTGGTACCCCCGTATCTAACCTATTAAACAGAAAGAAAGAAAAAACCTAACTAAGGTTTACTATTTTCTAATCTGCTACTGATCCGTTTTATTGATGATCGGACATCCAAACGAACTTTGATCGTCACGAAACCTTATGGAAATGTTCTTCACTCCTCCTACTTCAATATGGACGGTTGGATCCGAGTTTTGACGGCCCAATTGATCCCAGCAAGCCGCCGATCCAACTGCTGCAACTGTTAATTAATGACTGCTGCGCAGTAGTGTCTTTCCGGAGCCGATCGGACATCGAGAAAAAAACCCGATCATCCTGAAAATTTAGAGCTTGTTCATAACTCCATTTTAGTCAATCTGAACGGTCGGATCTTCGTTTCGACGGTCCAATCTCTTCCATAAATTCGACGAACTAACGGCTGGGGCTTTTGTGCTTTTATGACATAGAAGCAACTTTATTGCAACGATTGGACATCGAGATGGACTCCGATCGACACGAAATTTTGAAGGATTGTTCTTCAACTTTTATTCTTCATTCTGACCGGAGGGATTTTCGTGTCAACGGCTCAATCTCCAGGAAAATAAAAAAAAAACGAACAGCAACAAAAACAGATTTACTTCTAGGAAACTAAAATTACAACAACAAATAAATTACATAATTTCCTATACTCATATAAACGAATTTATATGAGTTTACAATAGATCTAACGGGTAAACAGTACCAACCCCAATCCATCTCTTCAACCATAACAACCAATCACAACAAAAAATACGCATATAGAAAAAAAATAAATCTACATGCAATTCCACTCCTAGATCTGTCAATTATATACATTAATTTATAGATCGGAGTCTCTGATACCACTTGTTGGATGTAATATCGCAAGACGGATCTAGATCCGCCCGATTACGCAGCGGAATAAACAAGAGGATCACGAGCATATAAAATTAAACTACATAATTTAAGATCTACCTATAAGAAGGTGAGATCTACTTACCAATCAAAAAGGACGAACTCCAAGATTGAGAAGCCGAGATCCGAATAGTTGAGATGCCACGATCTTCCAGTGTGTATCTCCAAGCAACAACCGGTGGATGTTGATCCTTGATGTTTGACCTCCTTGATATGCTACCCGGAAAATCCCGAAGATTTTCCCAACTCTAAACCCTAAGCTTGCCTGAAAATTCCTAGCTTATGTTGGTGTGTATATGTCGTGTATTATGATGTTCGAAAAGGCTTAGGAGAACTCTCTTTATATAGGAGAGAAATCCTTGTCCTCCAAGGATTTAATAATTAATACAAAATCAATTATAATAAGCATTTACCATAAAAGATACTCCTAGAATAATCTAGAATAAATCTAGAATATTTAAGGATCAATCTAATATATTTTCCATAATTAATTATTTAACAAATAAACAATTAATCACATGTCTTATAAGTATCAAGAAAACTAATTCCTTGATAATTACCAAGACAAAAACACGCCCCCAATACTAGAAAATTAGGGTTCACATGAAATTTCACATAATGGGCCGAGTCCACGAAAAATGTATTTTCCATGTATTTTATTGTTTAGTCCAATAAATAATAAATCGCACATCAATTAAATAGTCCAACTACTTAATTATTATTTGAGGCCCAACGTCAAGAAACATATGCATGTTAGGAGCCACACGGGGACCATTAACCTATAACCAGTAGCTACAATAAATTAAATAAAATTATTCATCGAACAGAACAATTCTTATTCAATCTATTAATTCCGGGATTACGCCACCATAAACCCGAAACTGAACTCTATCGATTATAGATACATACTTACACTCTAATCATTGAGTCGATAAGCGTCCATTGATATTATCATTACATACGGATAAATCCTCCATAGACTGTTCGTTTTGATTCGGGATATTTCCGTAAACCCTTCTCAAAACATCTTATCCTTATTTACCATTAACCCCCTAGTGATCAATTAATTCATAACTAATATAATATAAACTGGGCCCATCGATAAGTTTCTAGGATTAACTAATTAGGGAACTGTCTGTCTACTTCCCGCAGGAAGGAATGGATTCCATATCTGTGAAGTCACAGACTACTCACTCATTCCAGAATAGAGCCAACGAGAAGTGTTCATATCACATGTATCCAAGTGATCCTTAACTAACACATCAAACCTTACTTTGAACCAAGCAGTAGACTGTGATCACATCAGGATTGAGATTAATCCATATATGATCATCTTGTGATTCGATAAGATTTTTCGATCACGGAATTATATCGAAAATTCAAATCAAATCGGTCTAGTCCTATATGATAGACATCATATAGAAATGCCCCACTAGGTGCCCTATACCGACTGTCCGGATAAGACGGTCACACCGTTAAGCGTTCCGGGTGCATTATTGGTATATTAATCATGAGACCCATACTCTGATTAAATTCACCACGGACTAACTAGTTTTAAGCATTTCATCACTAACTCAATCCCCGTGTGTATGCCATACACTGAGTTATGTGATTACATACCGATATACTTAGGGTTTTTTCAGCAGTGTATAATATAAGCATAAATGCAAATAATAAAATGAATATATAATTTTGTCATTTATTTAAATAAAACAATTACAAAATTGTCTTTCGGGCACTACACCTAACAGGAGATGGGAATCATTTTCCCAATTGCAGACAGTGAGTGAGTGAGCCCAATTAATGTGGTATCCAAGAAAGGAGGATTCAATGTCCAACCTAATGAGTTCGATGAGTTAATCCATGTGAGACTAATTACTGGACATCGAGTTTGCATTGATTTTATGAAACTGAATGACGCAACTCGTAAAGATCATTTTCCCCTACCATTTATTGACCAGATGTTAGAAAGATTAAGCGGTCATGCTTTTTATTGTTTCTTAGATGGATATTCTGGTTATTATCAGATCCAAATTGCCCCTGAGGACCGTGAGAAAACCACTTTCACATGTCTCTATGGAACTTTTGCGTACAATCGCATGCCTTTTGGACTTTGTAATGCACCGGCAACATTCCAAAGGTGCATGATGTCATTATTTGCGGACATGGTGGAGGATTTTCTGGAGATTTTCATGGATGATTTCTCTGTATTTGGAGATAGCTTTGATAAATGCTTGGACAACTTGAGTAGAGTGCTGAAGAGATGTGAAGAGACCAACCTTGTACTTAACTAGGAAAAATGCCATTTCATGGTTATAGAAGGAATAGTGTTGGATCATAAGATTTCAAGGAATTGAATGGAGGTCGATAAGGCAAAGATAGAGGTAATGGAGAAGTTACCCCCTCCAACGAACTTAAAGACGTTGTGAGCCTTTCTTGGCCACGCAGGATTTTATAGGAGGTTTGTCAAGGGCTTCTCTAAAGTTCTAGGCCTTTGACTGAATTACTTGCAAAAGATGTACTTTTTGTGTTTGGAGAGGAATGCAATCAAGAGTTTAAAACATTAAAGCAAATGCTTATAACCGCCCCAATTCTGGTAGCCCGATATTGGAACAAACCTTTTGAGCTTAAGTGTGATGCAAGCGACACGGCAGTTGGAGCAGCCCTGGGACAAAGGGAGGATAAAATCTTTAAGCCTATCTATTATGTCAGTCATACCCTTAACAGTGCCCAGAGGAACTATTCAACTACAGAGAAGGAACTCTTAGCTGTCATCTCGCATTTGACAAGTTTCGATCATACCTAATAGGATCGAAAGTCACTGTATTCACTGACCATGCAGCTCTGAAATACCTTTTAACCAAGCAAGACTCCAAGCCGAGATTGTTAAGATGGATTCTACTCTTACAAGAGTTTGATGTGGAGATTAAGGATAAAAAGGGATCTGAGAACCATGTGGCTGATCACCTGTCAAGATTAACATTGCTGGAGGAAGAGCAACCGACTGAGATCGGGGAGAGCTTTCTTGATGAGCAACTTTTTGCCCTCTCAGTGGTAGCTCGAGTTGAATCTCAGCCCCGACATAATACATCAAGAGTGGGCAAGGTATACCCTTGGTTTGCTAACATTGTGAATTATCTACAGGAAGGTACCTACCACCGGAATTCACGAATATAGATAAGAAGAAGTTTTCACAGATATGAAACATTATCATTCGGATGATCCCTACTTATACAAGTTGTGCCCTGATGCCATTCTTAGGAGATGCGTCCATGATGATGAGATTCCAAGTATTTTGCACCTATATCATTCTCGAGAAGCTGAAGGTCACTATAGGCCAGACAAGACAGCAACAAAGTTACTGCAGTGTGGATTCTATTGGCCAACAATTCATAAATCTGCTTACGATTTTACAAGAGCCTGTCATTCCTGTCAAATGACCGGTAATATTTCTAAACGGAATGAGATGCCACTGTAGAGTATCTTAGAAGTGGAGTTTTCGATGTTTGGGGAATTGATTTTGTTGGACCTTTCATATCGTCAGAATCAAATCATTACATCCTGGTAGCAGTTGACTAAGTTTCCAAATGGGTGGACGCAGTGGCCTCTCCTACTAATGATGCCAGGGTTGTCCTAAGGTTTCTTAAGAAAAACATTTAGACGAGTTTTGGAGTGCCCAGAGCCATAATTAGTGATGGAATGAGTCATTTCTGTAATAGGTTGTTTGAGAAGTTAATGTTGAGATATGGGGTTAGACATAAGATTGCAGCAGCATATCACCCCCAGACGAGTGGACAAGTTGATAGTACGAACAAAGAGATGAAGAGGATCTTAGAGAAGACTGTGAATCCCACAAGGAAAGACTGGTCTTTGAAATTAGATGATGCTCTTTGAGCGTACAGAACAGCTTATAGGACCACAATTGGGATGTCACCATATATGATTATGTTTGGAAAAGCATATCATTTACCGATAGAACTCGAGCACCGAGCGCTATGGGCTACGAGATGTCTAAACATGGATGAGAATTTAGCCGGTGAAAAGAGAACGCTAGAGTTGAATAGATTGGAAGAGTTTAGACTTCAAGCGTATGAGAATGCAAATATGTGGAAATATTACTCAGCATACTGAGTCTGCTGAGGTTTCAGCAGGGTGCTCAGCAGACTCTGCTGAGCCTCAGGATTTCGTGCATAATATTTTGTACACCTTATTTAATTGTAAAAGACATATTAATTGTGATTCATATAAACAATTAATATGTCAAACTCTAGTTTACTTTATGTCATAGATATAACTTTTACTTTTTACTTTTGCATGCTTGCCGCCCACATCTACATACTCAAGTGGCCGCCCAAGCTAGCTAGCTAGTCTCTCTATCTCAATTGTATCTATTTATACATCTTTTTACTCAATGAATAAACTAAGTTGAAGTTTACTCTTGTGTTTATCACATTCTCAAACTCTCTTCATGGTATCGAGCCTTACCGAGTTCTAAAATCCGCCGCAAAACTCGGTTCTTTTTCGAGAAAAATGTCAACATTATCTCGAAGTTTCATCTTCTTCGGTAGACTCACAGTTTGCCTCGGGAGACCGGGATAACGAACACTCTTCTTTTACAAATCATAAACTTGATGGTAACAATTACTTGCTATGGTCAAGGTCTATGAAAATGTATATCTCCGGCCGGGGCAAGATGGGATATCCGTCCGGTTCCAAACTGCCCCTGCGCCGAAACCGACCCCAAGTTTGAAGCATGGGACACGAAAAAATAACCAAGTCATGACCATCCTCACGAGGTGTATGACAAAAGAGATCGATGAGAACTTCATGATGTATGACACTGCTAAGGAAATGCGGGACAATGCCGGAGACCTTTACTCAAAAAGGACAATACATCCGAAGTCTATGAACTCGAAGCTCGGATTCAAAATTGCGTACAAGGGGATATGTCGTAACTCAATACTTTAATCAACTATCTAAGGCATGGCAACACCTAGATATGTTGGAAACTCACCCCTAGAATGATGTTAAAGATGCTGCACTCTTTAAAGATATTATCGAGAAAAAGAGTATTCAAATTCCTTACTGGACTGAATCCTACTCTTGATGATGTCAGAGGTAGAATTCTTGCTACTAAACCTCTTCCAAATCTCAAATCCATGTTTGCTGAGGTCAAACATGAGGAAAGCAGGAGGAAAGTGATGCTGCTGAACTCCCCTGCTGACAACCCTACTGAAGGTACTGCCCTGCTGAAGGTTAATGAGACTTACAGGAAGCCTACTGAGAAAGCTGGAAAGCTGTTCTGTGATCACTGCAAACGCACAAATCACACCAAGGACAATTGTTGGAAGCTACATGGCAAACCTACCCCCTCTAAAACCTCAAAACCAACCAGGGAAAGTCAAGGCAAACTTGTCAGTGAAGAGGAGAATGACAGTAAGCTGAATGCTCAGTTTGCTGCCTTTAAAGCCTTTATTGCTCGGCATCGGGAAGGTAGCTCCCCTACTGAAATGGCCACTCATGCTAAACAGGTATATTTTACTCACCTCTTAGTAATGAGACTTGGATTGTTGATTACGGGCTTCTTCCCATATGACTGGTAATAAAAACCTTATTACCCAATATATGCCATGCAACCAAATTCACGAATTAAGACTAACGATGGTTCTCGTTTCTTATGCAAAAGTTGTTGGGAAGGTTAAACTTACTAATCGATATATCTACGAATGTCCCGTTTGTTCCAAAGTTAGACTGTAACCTTATATCATCGGTAAACTCACTAAAGATCCGAATTGACCGTTGTTTTTAATAAGAATCGGTGCACATTCTAGGATCTTTCTTCTCGAGAAGTGATTGGGCAAGCTAAACCACCGCTCGGATCGTTTGTGATCAACCCCGCCGAAGACGAAGAAGACAGAATCCGCCTCGGCGGCTCGCACTCAAAACCTAGACAATATCATGTTATGGCATTATAGACTAGGACAACCAAGTTTTGGTTATTTAAAGTCTTTAATCCCCGAATTGTTTAAAGGATGTAATCTTAATGATCTTCAATGTGATATTTGTCAATTTGCTAAACTCACCAAATCTGTGTATGCTAAGTTACCTCACTTGCCCTCTTCCCCTTTCACCCTAATTCACAGTGATGTATGGGGACCCTCAAGAGTGAAAAGTATAACAGGAAAAAGGTGGTTTGTAACCTTCATTGATGATCATACCAGAAACACTTGGTTTGTTCTTAATGAAAGACAAATCTGAAGTTGGACCTATCTTCCAAGAATTTTATCACATGGTCTCCACCCAATTTGATACTAAGATCAAGATCTTAAAGACGATAATGCTCGGAATACTATGAGTCTAACCTCGGTAACTTCTTGACAAACAGAGGAATTGTTCATATCGGTAGTTGTGTGGAAACACCTCAACGAGAATGGGGTTGCTTTGAAAGAAAGAACAGGGCATCTCGTTGGAAATGGCCGGATCAATCATGTTCACTACACATGTTCCTAAATACATGTGGGGTGAAGCTATATTGACGCAACATATTTAATCAACGGACTTCCCGGCGAGTGTTAGGTTTCAAAACTCCTCTCCAAACCCCGCGACCACACACTCCTGCTCTCATCTTATTACCCAATTGCCTCCAAAGATCTTTGGTTGTACTTGTGTTTGTTTATATCCATGCTCAACACGAAGTAAACTTGATCCTAAAGCTCATAAGTGCATTTTCCTTGGATATGCACGGGACGAGAAAAGGTTACAAGTGTTACTCTCCTACCGAAAAGAAATTTTACAATTCTATGGATGTGAAATTCTTTGAAAGGACTCCATATTACAAAGCAAACCTCGAGCCGGTCAACGATGGAAACCTCGATTGAGATTGAACTAAGTCCGTTCCCTCGGCAAACCATTTACCCTCGGCGAGTCCTAACCCTCGGCGGACTCATAATCTTCGGCATCCTGCGGATACTCACATGCGACCCTCGGCGGTCGCGACCCGAGTCTGGCGACCCGAGCCTCGCTCGAACCGGGAACCTCGGCAACCTGCGAACCGAGTCCGCTGGACCTCGGCTTGCCGACTCTCGGCGGTCTGCGAAGTGGATGACGGACCTATTGCTCTAAGGAAAGGGAAAAGATCATGCACTGATCACTCTATTCACACTTATTTATCTTATGATCAGTTGTCTCCTGTCTTTACCATGTTTACACGGGACACGGACTCTCACTCTATCCCTAGAAATATTCGGGAGGCCCTTCAAAATGATAAGTGGAAGGCTTCTTGTTAAAACGAGATGATCGCTCTCCTGGATAATCATACTTGGGACCTCACAACTCTTCCCAAAGGCAAGAAAACGATTAGGCGAGATGGTTATTCACTATCAAATACAATGCGATGGTAAAATTGACAAGTATAAAGCCGGATTGGTAGCAAGGGGATTCACTCAAACTTATGGCATTGACTATAAGGAAACTTTTGCACCGGTAGCAAAGCTCAACACCGTCGAGTACGATTTCCCTAGTTGTCCAACTTGACTGCCTCTTCACCAATTGGACATCAAAAATGCCTTTCTAAATGGGGACCTCACCGAGGAGGTTTATATGACCGTACCCCCTGGTTTTATCAATCCTCATACTCAAGGCAAGGTGTGCAAGGCGAGGAAATCTCTATATGGCTCCGAAGCAATCACCAAGGGCATGGTTTGGAAAACTCACTACGTGGTTAAAGGCGCCGGATATCATCAATGCAACTCGATCACACCATGTTTGTCAAGACAACCAACCGAGAGGAGGTCCATTCTAATTGTATATGTGGATGATATCATCCTTACGGAGATGACTCTACCGAGATCCGAACTTGAAGACTCTACTCGGCAAAGGTGTTCCAAGTTAAAGATCCGGGCTACCTCAAGTACTTTCTTGGTATGGAAGTAGCTAGAAACACCAATGGCATTTCGCTCCCAAAGGAAGTATGTCCCGGACCTGCGAAGGAAAACCGGCATGATGGGATGCAAACCTGCGTGTATCTCCGGTAGACCCCGGTCATACCTCTTCGCATGGTGACATTGTTTGTCGGGGAAAGAACAATATCAAAGGCTTGTAGGCAAACTCATATACCTTTCTCACACAAGACCGATATTGCATATGGGGTCGGTCCTGGTCGGTCAATTCATGCATTGCCCTGCGAGCAACATTGGGATGCGGTGAATAGGATACGAGGTATTTAAAATCCACTCTGGCCAAGGCCCGCACTTCACCAAGTCTACTTGATAGATCAATCAAGGTCTACACCGATGCCGATTGGGCCGGATGTCACATTGACGGGAGGTCTACCACAGGCTATTGCTCATATATATGGGGGAACCGGTTACTTGGAGGAGCAAGAAACAACCTCGTGTCAAGAAGCGATCTTGAAGCCGAACTAAGGGCACTTGTACTTGGCATTTGTGAAGCTCTATGGCTAAAAAGTGCGGCGAACTTCGGCAACCGTATCGGCAACCTATCACACTCTGCTGTGATAATAATTCAGCCTTATGCATGGCGAAGATCCGGTCCATCATGATAAAACCAAGCATGTGGACATTGATAGACACTTTCGAAGGAGAAGATTGATGCCAAGATTATTCAACTCCGGTATGTTCCCTCGGCGGATCGAATGCGATATTCTTACCAAGGCTATTCCACCTCTTATGTTCGGCGACTAAGTAGCAAACTTGGCCGCATCAACATATACGGCCCGGTTTGAGGGGGGGTGTGGAAATATTACTCAGCATACTGAGTCTGCTGAGGTTTCAGCAGGGTGCTCAGCAGACTCTGCTGAGCCTCAGGATTTCGTGCACAATATTTTGTACACCTTATTTAATTGTAAAAGACATATTAATTGTGATTCATATAAACAATTAATATGTCAAACTCTAGTTTACTTTATGTCATAGACATAACTTTTACTTTTTACTTTTGCATGCTTGCCGCCCACATCTACATACTCAAGTGGCCGCCCAAGCTAGCTAGCTAGTCTCTCTATCTCAATTGTATCTATTTATACATCTTTTTACTCAATGAATAAACTAAGTTGAAGTTTACTCTTGTGTTTATCACATTCTCAAACTCTCTTCAAAAGATTTACAAGGAGAGAACAAAACGCATGCATGATAAGAGGATTATGAACCGCACATTTCAAGTTGGAGATAAGGTGCTGGTATATAATTCACGTCTTCATCTTTTTCCTGGGAAACGGAAGTCTAGATGGTATGGACTACATGTAGTCACAAAATTCTTCAATCAGGCGCGTGTGAAGTTAGAAATGAATACTCTGGGCAGACTTTCATAGTAAACGGGCACATGCTGAAGCATTACCTAGAGCACAAGTATAACCTTGAATTGGAAGTCTTTACGTTGATGGATCCAAAGTAAGAATAAAAGAGCCCTATTAATACAGTCGAGCTGGCGACTATAAGCTCGGTACTATTTCTAAACCCTAATTTATTGCTTTTGTTTATTTTAGTTGATTTTGAGTCAATAAAGTAACATGACAATCGTAAGGTTTTTTTCATCACATATATCTTCAGTCACCTGACTAGGGATATATGTGGTTTTTTCCTTCACGATTCTCATGTGATACCCTCATAAAAGTTTTCGTGTCTTGCTTAGGCCAATAAAAGAATAAAATGGCTTAACTGTTTTTGCGCATTCCTCCGGTATGCACGATTACCGCCACCTTATTTTCTTATTGATCTTCATATGTTACTCATAGTTTATGAAAGTATTTTGGAAAGCAGGTAAGGACTTGGAAGAGGAATGACCTAGGAGCTAATGATTCTGCTCCATGATTCACTTTGACTCAATTCCAGAGCTAAGTACCATTTCTTTTCTTTATTATTAGTCATTGGGGACAATGTCTATAATAAGTGGGGGTAGGCGTCTTAGCTGGTTAATCGAATAAGGGAATAATTTTGAAATCTAACACTGTTTTAGCTTGCTTATTGCACGTTCTCGAGTAAGGAATCAGTAGAAAAGGAGCCAAAGTGTAATTTGAAGTTGGCCATAGCATATTCAATTTAGTATGGAAGAAGGAGCATATATTATGTTGCATGAAGTAGTAACTTATTAATTATTATTCTATCATTGCACTCAATATTTGAGCACATAATCTGAGTGAGAAGTGTTTAAGATGAGATGATAAATTGTTTTAACCGGGAATCATTATTTGTCTGTCTATATACTTTAACAAATTGTTGTAAGACAAGGGAAGCAACTTGAATGCCACGAGAGGTAACCGGAACAAAACGGGCTTGTGAGAGAAAGAGAAAAAAGTGAGGAAACCTGCCAGAGAAAAAAGTTGAATTGAAATTTTTTTTTGAAAAAATGAAAAATATGCAATCAAGGCAGTGAACTCGTGTAAAAAGGGCACGACCCTCGCATAAAAAGAAACAAATGAGGACTTAAGAGTGATGCTCAGTCCCCGAGTCCACCCGGCACGATTAAGGTACCATGTTGTGTAACCAAGTCTGAAGGCAAGATGAGCGAGTGTATGCGTAGGTAAGTTAAGATTGTGGGGTTAATACAACTTGCGTGGAAATATTACGACGTTACTTCGGCAGTTGCTTGAGTCTGTCGAAGTTCGACGGGGTGCCCAGCAGCCTCAGGAATTCGTACAGGATATTTTGTACACTTTATTTAATTGTAAAAGACATATTAATTGTGATACATATAAACAATTAATATGTCAAACTCTAGTTTACTTTATGTCATAGACACAATTAATATGTCATAGACATAGCTTTTACTTTTACTTTTGCATGCTTGCCGCCCACATCTACATACTCGAGTGGCCGCCCAAGCTAGTGCTAGTCTCTCTCAATTGTATCTATTTATACACCTCTCATATCAATGAATAAACTAAGTTGAAGTTTACTCTTGTGTTTATCACATTCTCAAACTCTCTTCATGGTATCGAGCCTTGCCGAGTTCTAATATCCGCTTGCAAAACTCGGTTCCTTTTTCGAAAAAATGTCGACATTATACGAAGTTTCATCTTCTTCGGTAGACTCACAGTTTGCCTCGGCGACCGGGATAACGAACACTCTTCTTTTACAAATCATAAACTTGATGGTAACAATTACTTGCTATGGTCAAGGTCTATGAAAATGTATATCTCCGGCCGGGGCAAGATGGGATATATGTACGGTTCCAAACACCGCCTGCTTTGAAACCGACCCCAAGTTTGAAGCATGGGACACGAGAAAATAACCAAGTCATGACCATCCTCACGAGGTCTATGACAAAAGAGATCGGTGAGAACTTCATGATGTATGACAACTTGCTAAGGAAATGCAGGATAATGCCGGAGACCTTTACTCGAAAAGGACAATACATCGAAGTCTATGAACTCGAAGCTCGGATTCAAAGCTGAGACAAGGAGATATGTACGTAACTCAATATTTCAATCAACTATCTAAGGCATGGCAACACCTAGATATGTTGGAAACTCACACACCGGAATGATGTCAAGGATGCTTTGCTCTATATAAAGACATCATAGAAAAGAAGAGAGTATTCAAGTTCACTCTCACCGGGTGAATCCTACTCTTGATGATGTTAGAGGTAGAATTCTAGCTACTAAACCTCTCCCAAATCTCAAATCCATGTTTGCTTTGAGGTCAAACATGAGGAAAGCGAGGAGGAAAGTGATGCTACTAAACTCCCCTGCGACAACCCTGCGAGAGTGCCACCTGCCGACGTCGGGAACCTGCGAAGCTTACGGAAGCTGCGATAAAGCGGGAAGGCGTTGCGCGTGACCACCGAAAACGCACAAATCACACCAAGGACACTTGCTTTGGAAACTACATGGCAAGCCTAACTCCTCCAAGACCTCGAAGACCGCCAAGGAAAGTCGGGGCGGACACATAAGTGAGGAAGAAGATGACAACGGAGTTGAATGCACGGCTTGCTTGCATTCAAAGCCTTCCTAACTCAACAAAAGGAAGGTAGTCACTCTACGACATAGCCTCTCATGCCGGTACGGGTAAATTCTACTCATCTAGTAATGAATGGATTGTTGACTCGGGGCCTCATCCCATATGATTTGGTAATAAAAATCTCATTACTCAACTTATGCCATGTCCCCAAATTCACAATATTAAGGCTGCGATGGATCTATTTCTAGTGCAAAAGGTTTTGGTAAGGTGCGGCTTACTAATAAGATATGCACAGGGATGTCCTATTTGTTCCAAAATTAGATTGCAATCTCATATACGTCGGTAAACTTACTAAAGATTTGAAATGGTATGTTGTTTTTAATGAGAATCGGTGCACATTCCGGGATCATTCCTCAAAGGCGGTGATTGGGACTGCTAAACCTTGCTCGGGATTGTTTGTGGTCAACCTGCTGAAGACGACGAAAGGCGAAGCGAATGCGCCTCGGCGGCTTTGCACTCAAAACCTAGACAATATCATGTTATGGCATTATAGACTAGGACATCCCGAGTTTTAGTTATTTAAAGTCTATAGATCTGAATTGTTTAAAGGTTGTAATTTGAATGATCTTCAATGTGATATTTGTCAATTTGCCAAACTCACCAAATCGTGTATGCAAAATTACCTCACTTACCTTCCACACCATTCACCTTAATTCACGGTGATGTATGGGGACCCTCGAAGAGTAAAAAGCATAACGGGGAAGAGGTGGTTTGTTACCTTCATAGATGACCACACCGAACCACTTGGTTATTTTTAATGAAGGATAAATGCGAAGTTGGATCCATCTTTCAAGAGTTTTACAACATGGTCTCCACTCAGTTTGACACTAAGATCAAAATTTTGAAGACTGACAATGCCCTTGAATATTATGAGTCTCATCTCAGTAATTTCTTGATGGATAAAGGGATTGTCCATATCAGTAGTTGTGTTGAAACTCCTCGGCAAAATGGGGTTCTTTGAGAGAGAAAGAACGAGCATCTGCTAGAAATGGCTAGGTCTATCATGTTTACCACTAATGTTCCAAAATATATGTGGGGTGAAGCTATATTGACCTCCACATACTTAATCAACGAGACTTCCCGGCGGGGTACTAGGCTTCAAAACTCCAATCAAAACCCTACGACCACACACTCCTGCCCCCATCTTATTTCCCGAGTTACCTCCAAAAATCTTTGGTTGTCTTGTGTTTGTTTATATCCATGCCCAACACGAAGCAAACTTGATCCCAAGGCTCACAAGTGCATTTTCTTAGGATATGCAAAGGACGGGAAAGGCTACAAGTGTTACTCTCCTTCGAAAAGAAATTTTACAATTCTATGGATGTAAATTTTTTTGAAAGGACTCCTACTACTGACAAGTCCAGAGGCGATCAACGATGGAAACCTAATTGAAATTGACCTAAACCCTTTCCCTCGGCAAACTCTTAACCCTCGACGGGCTGGCGATACTCGGCTGCGATCCTCGGCAAACCCTTGTGCCGATACTACGGAACCTCGATACTGCGACCCGAGCACACGGACCACGAGCTGCGACACTCGGCGCTACTACGGATCCCCGGCGGTCTGCGCGACATTGATGATAGGCCTATTGCTCTCGAAAAGGGAAAGAGATCTTGCACGATCACTCTATTCATACTTATTTATCATATGATCAGTTGTCTCCTGTCTTTGCCATGTTTACACAGGACTTGGACTCTCACTCTATTCCTAAAAATATTCAGGAGGCTCTTCAAAATGATAAGTGGAAGGCTGCTTTGTTAAAACGAGATGACGCCCTCCCGGATAATCATACTTGGGATCTCGCAACCCTTCCAAAAGGCAAAAAGATAGTTAGGCTGAGATGGTTATTCACTATCAAATACAATGCGATGGTACAATTGACAAGTACAAAGCCGGATTGGTAGCAAGGGGATTCACTCAAACTTATGGTATTGACTATAAGGAAACTTTTGCACCGGTGGCAAAACTCAACACCGTTTATCGGGGTTCGATCTCTCTAGTTGTCCAAGCTGGGTGGCCTCTACACCAATTGGATATCAAAAATGCTTTTCTCAATGGTGATCTCACTTTGAGGAAGTCTATATGAATGTACCTCCTGGTTTTGTCAATCCTCACACTCAGGGCAAGGTATGCAAACTCAGAAAATCTCTATATGGCCTGAAGCAATCCCCAAGAGCCTGGTTTGGGAAACTTACTACTGTGGTCAAAGCTGTTGGATATCATCAATGCAACTCAGATCACACTATGTTCATCAAGACAACCAACCGAGAGAAGGTCTATTCTTATTGTATATGTGGATGATATCATCCTTCTTGGAGATGACTCTACGAGATTCAAAATTTAAAGACTCTACTTGGCAAAGGTGTTCCAAGTTAAGGATATGGGCTACCTCAAGTACTTTCTTGGTATGGAAGTGGCTAGAAACACCAAAGGCATTTCGGTCTCCCAAAGGAAGTATGTATTGGATCTCTTGAAGGAAAGCGGCATCTTTGGGATGCAAACTGTTGTATCCCCAAAGAGTAGACCCAGGTAACACCCTCTTGCATGGTGACATTGCTTTGTCGAGAAAAGAACAATATCAAAGGCTTGTAGGTAAACTCATCTATCTTTCTCACACAAGGCCCGATATTGCATATGGGGTTAGTACGGTCGGTCGGTTCATGCAACGCCCTGCCGAGCAACATTGGGATGCTATGAATAGGATGCGAGATATTTAAAGTCCACTCTGGCCAAGGCACTGCACTTCACCAAGTCTGCGATAGATCAATCAAGGTCTACACCGATGCTTGATTGGGCTGGATGTCACATTGACGGACGATCTACCACGAGGCTATTGCTCATATGTATGGGGGAACCTGGTTACTTGGAGAAGCAAGAAACAACCTACTTGTGTCAAGAAGCGATCTTTGAAGCGAACTCGGGGCACTTGTACTTGGCATTTGTGAAGCTCATGGCTAAAAAGTGCGGCGAACTTGACAACCTCTCCGACAACTATCACACTATCTTTGTGATAATAATTCACCTTATGCATGGTGAAGATCCTGTCCATCATGATAAAACCAAGCATGTGGACATTGACGGACACTTTCTACGAAGGAAAAGATTGATGCCAAGATTATTCAACTCCGGTATGTTCCCTCGGCGGATCGAATGCGATATTCTTACCAAGGCTATTCCACCTCTTATGTTCGGCGGACTTAGTAGCAAACTTGGCTACATCAACATATACGGCCCGGTTTGAGGGGGGTGTGGAAATATTACGACGTACTTCGGCGGATTGCGAGTCTGCGAAGTTCGACGGGGTGCCCGGCGGCCTCGGGGAATTCGTACAGGATATTTTGTACACTTTATTTAATTGTAAAAGACATATTAATTGTGATACATATAAACAATTAATATGTCAAACTCTAGTTTACTTTATGTCATAGACACAATTAATATGTCATAGACATAGCTTTTACTTTTACTTTTGCATGCTTGCCGCCCACATCTACATACTCGAGTGGCCGCCCAAGCTAGTGCTAGTCTCTCTCAATTGTATCTATTTATACACCTCTCATATCAATGAATAAACTAAGTTGAAGTTTACTCTTGTGTTTATCACATTCTCAAACTCTCTTCACGACCCGAGAACCTTCCAAGCTAAGTCGGCAGAAGAAAAATGACAAAATTGCCCTCGGTTTACCGAGAGTGGGCACCGACTTACCGAGGTTCCAGATCTTTCCGAAACGCATTTTCTTGGACGAGAGGTAGATCTAGGTGTTTCTAAGTTGGTTTAGGTAGCTATAAATAAGAGGCTTCGCCTCAGAATTCAACGTAACATTAGTAGCACACAACTACTACAATTATTATGCAATAAAAGTTCTTTGTTCTATATTTTATTATTTTATGAGTTCTGGTCGGAGAGACGACGGAGTCGCCGCCTAAGGAGAGATCTGAGGGAGATCTACGCTCATCATCGAGGGTATGATTTTCTGTCTTTTCCAAGATGTAGATCTGTCGTTGTTCTATTCGACTAGCTTGTTTTAATTGCCTATTTAGTTTAATTATGTAGTACTTAGTTTATTTTACCCCATGTATTATAGATCTAATTTGTTGGTGAAGAAATCATGAAGTAGTGATTACGTTCTTCAGAACTGCGACGGTCTATATCGCTAGATCTGAATACCTAGTAAATTACTAATTCATGATAATCGGCGCCAGCTACGTTGATCGATAGATTTAATTTACATGTTAGTAGCCTGATCAACTATTTGCATGTCTTTGTAAAACTAGCATGAAATACGAATAGTGAAGTGTTAATTTTGACATTATCTTGATGGACCCTAGGAACTTGTTGATCAATGTCGATAGCTTTTTAGGTGGGTTTGCGGTATGAGTTAGCGCTCAATACCGACAGCTCTAGTTCTTTATGCGTATGTGCTATTACGGACCAATTAAGAAGGGTAGCTTGCATATAGATTATCTACTACCATGGTCGGAGTACATAGGGTTATGAGTTGTACCCGTAGCTGAACAATGAATTAAAATTCACCAATGGGGAGGATTATTGCATGTGTGGGGGGAATAACTATTTACTCATAATTAAACTAATACATTAGAAACTCTTGTTTACATTCGTGTGAGCTAGCATAAACTTGTTAGTTTGGGGTACCAATGGCACCAAATTTACTACTATCTATATTATAGTTGGTCGTATACCGTTAATGTGACAAGCTCAATTTTGATAATTAGACGTTCTTACGAGTCTTTGTGAGATCGACCTTGACTCGCCAGTACTCTACTACGATAGACCTAGTCCTATTTCTAGTAAGTGCTTTGCATACGATCAATAGCAAGAAAAGAACTAAATAAAATTCAATTTTCAAACACAAAAGTATTACAATAATTTTCTTAAGGTACATACACGGTCGGTTTCAAAAAGTGAATTCATATCAGTCTCTTCAGGTATTTCATCACACAAAGCAAGTATGTCATCATGAGGCAGGATTGTCATCATGATGATTGTTAAGAAACTCTTCAGGATTGTCAAGAGGATTGTTATGAAGCTCTTGATCTTCCTCAATCATTACATCAGTCAAATGCTACAAAAAAACAAGTTTGCATTACCAACAATCAAGTTACACTTTGAAAAAAACGAAAGCCAAAGAACATGTGGTATTTAACTTAACTCAAAATACGCCTCATCATAAGCATTTACCCCCACACCATCGCAAGGCTTCTTACCCTTGTCCTCAGTTGGTTTCTATGCAAATAATATGAAAGCCAACAAGTTAAGTGTATGCCAAAATGAAGAAGTGGTAAAATAAGTGTGATTATTTGTAATGTCGGTGTGGGTGACGTTAGAAGTGATACCGGGTGTCAGAACAGGTGACGCCAAGACATCAACCTAAATACATGCATTTGTCACACAAATGTCCCTCACCGGACGCCTGGAATCTACCCCAACGTCACTATCCTTGACGTTGTAAATGCAACGTAACGGCAGAATAGGCGACGTTTCTAGAGTCAGAAACGTGGACGCTCAATTACGTAAGAAGACGCCGACAAAACCCTATTTATCTTCGGAAAACACATAAAAGCATGATTTTTCTCTACAAATCATGCTTTTTACATGTTCCTCATGGTGTAAGCCATTCAACCATTTCAAGTTTTGACAAAAAAACAAGATTTTGGTGTGAAAAATTACCATTCTTGATCTCATTTGTTCTTCAAATTGGGTTGAAAATTGTATGCCTTCAAGTGATATTGCATCATTATCTTCATTGGTATTCATGGCTTCAAGTGTAGGAGATGGTGAAGATGTAAGAATTATCATTTAGTAAAAGATAATTATATGTGGCCCTTAAGTTATTTAAATGTTATGTTGGTAAATATATTTTTGGTTTATTATTTAATTAAGGGTATTATGGGAAATCCTATGATGGTTAGAGTTTTCATCCCGGAATATTCCATAATGCTTTAGGTCTCTAGTCTTGCCTATATATAGACTGCATGTGTACCATTGGTTAGTGATCATTCAGAAAATAGGCATAGACCTAATAGTACCATATGCCGTCCCACTGTGCATATGGAGTTCTTCTCGTTTTCTATTCTAGGGTTTGGATTCTGGCGGCAAACAGAGACGAAGTCGAATAACAATGGATGTAGAAACGGTCCTGTTGATTTCTTCCGCTTATTCAGGTATTATGTATCTATCGTTTTCTATCATGTATCAAAGCAAGGTTTACTATTCATGTTATTTGCCTAATTCATACTGCGTCGAATAATTGTTTCAAACTCTGGTGAGCGGATCTGGTTTTCGAATCCTGATTTACAGTTTATATTCATAGTATACCTCGTGGTAATGTGATATAATAGTATAATAATAATTATAATTATATCCTTTGATTCTGAGCAAGACCGAATTGTCTCTGGAAAAGTTCAATCACCTTTGCCGGCGGCGTCACAATTCCTTGTGCTTGCATATTGTTTCTTCTTTTCAGATTACAAATACAGTAAAACCTCTATAAATTAATAATGTTGGGACCGGGATATTTTATTAATTTAGCGAGATATTATTATATCGATAAATTAATAATTTATTAATTTAAAGAGGTTTTACGTATAACCTTTAAATTTCCAAGTCCAATGTACTAGTTTCAATGTATATTAGTTAGAGATGAAAAATAAATTACAAAAATAAGTTCCAAGGCACATTCTATGAATGTACATTCACAAATTATTTGAATTTGACAATGCCCCAACTCTTAAGTGCAATGAGGAGATTTAAAGATGAACTCAATATAGATTTGAAGTTCAATAAAAAACAAGTGACTATAGATTCATTTTTTACTAGATAAACTTAGAATTTGGAATCTTTTAGTACATACATAATTATTAATTTATAGTTTCGTTAGGACCAATATATATACACTGGGATTTCAAAAAAGTTATTATCTTATTATTTTATCGATTGGGGTCCAATTTTGTACTGGTCCCAAGTTGAGACTGGACAAATTATTAATTTTATCGAGGTTATTAATTTATAGAGGTTTTACTGTAATAATAATAATAACCCATCTCCTTTATACACATCCCTGCGCCGCCGTCCCTCGCGCCGCCATTCACGGTGGTATGATTGACGGTTTCTCTCCTTTTGAGATTACCGGAGCTGTGGCAGTTTGATGAGGAGGGACGTGAAATTTTAGGGTTCATTACATTTTCGTGTGGGCTCGATAAAAAAAAAGGTTAGTAAAATACACGCATACGGTGTTTGATTATGAACTTTGTGTTTTAGACCATTTTGATAATATGGTAGAAATTGTTATTAAAATTTCCAAGTAGCCTAGCGACGCCGTTTTGGCGTCACAGCAAGGCACAACAGGCCGCGTCACAAAAGACGATCCGGCTTCTTTTTTTTAGGGGAGAATTTGGTCATAAATACCATTTAATCACTTTAACGAGTCAATTGTGCAAATTGGCATAAATTAAGGTTGAGTATTGAATGAGGTCGGGTCATAAGTCGGGTAGAATGGGTAATAATTGGGTTTGGAGCGGGTTATCGGGTCAATCAATTTTATTTCCCTTCCTCTATCTATTATATATATAGATATAGATATATACATATATATGTTTGTTGTTTCGAGGATAAAAAAACCAGAGTTTTACAAGATAAAAGTTACTTTGACAAATTAATAATATTCATACACTTTGCTGGGTTGTGTAAAAATTATCATAGTATTTGTTGCCCTTTTAACGAGAAAATGAAGACTCGTTTTATCTCAGTAAGACATTTCGGTTGCCCCAAATAGTCTTTTTGGAGAGTTTTTACACGACTCGAGGTTTATTATTTTTGGATTGTGTTACTACAAAATTTTCTTACAAATTCTTGGTACGGCATTTGGAAATATCGCAATGTGTTTTAAGGCATTCAGCTAGTATGCTCGGCTCGTCTTTAAGTTAAGGAGTTCTTCTTATCAAAATGATCCGTCTTTGATTTTAAAGTTTATGCTTTTAGCTTGTTTTAATGATGGTTTCCAAGTTTTGCACGTAATTTGTTAGTTTAGGGTTATGTGTTTCATTTTTCCGGATACTAAAGAAGCAGAAACTTAACCTGGAATCTCCCAAGCCTAGATGCATTGGCTTTGCTCCCCGATGCATCGAGCTAGCTGAATTCATGAACAACCTTTGGTTCTGGTTATTGGTTATTCTGTTCTATATAAAGTATTCGCAAGTATTATGTATCTTTTCAAGCAATTTCTATAGTTTGTTCTCTTTGTTTTTGGTTATTAGATGGAGATAGGGTTTGGAATTGGTGTTGGTTATGGATTTGCCATTTTATGTGATAACACGGGTGGTAAAACCCGACTTATATGTTATTATCTCTTTTGTGAAGACGGTTATTCATGGTTAGGTACTAATGCAATGTACTATCCGGGTACCTTAGATGGTATCACCCTTGTTGCACTAAACTCGATGTATAATCCGGGTACCTTGAGGGTATCACCCATGTTGCACTTTATGGCCTCCTAGTGGGGTTTCACCATGGCGTTGTGCTCTTAATACTCGATTAAACCTCACTTCTGGCTATGCATGCATCAAACACTGAACTTACAATGATATTAGTTTAATATCTCAATGATATTATTCGTATTAGTTTAATATCTCAATGAAATATAGAGTTATTTTAAGTATTACAAAAATATGAGGGGGGGGGGGGGGGGGTGCCCTCGCCCCACGGTTGTAGGGTTAGATTATACCTCCGTTTCATTTTGTACATATGGTTGTGTGGTTAGATTATAGTGAATGTTTCATTTTGTATCATAATAAAAGAAATATCAAAAGTGGGCTCTTTGTGGTAAAATGATCCGGCCCAAGAGAGAGTCCTGTGTGTGCTAACCCGAGTTGACGTGCATGCGTGCGTGATGTGTGACATCCAATGTGGTTTTCCCTATAATAAAAGAAATATCGTTGTTCCTACCATACGATTCTAGAGGTGGCCCCCACAGCCTCTCACGATGTGGCACTTAGGTCCGTATGATAGTCGGACCTGAATACCATTCTGTAACGCCCCCAGACCCCAGGCGTGGTAGCGTTAAATGAGTCATAAATTATCCGGTCAACTACTTAGAGCGCCGTCCTCGCTTGGTCTAAAAGGGCTAGTCCGAGTTGACAAGACTTTTATATCTCATACTTATATGGTGGTGATGGGTTTTCCCTCACTTCTAATGTGAGATATCACAGTAAGGGTAAAAATTTAAAGTCAAAACATTTTCAGATTCAGATTAATGATGTAATCAAACATTCTTAGTTCAGTTTTCGGTTACTCATTATATTCGGATTTCGTACCGTAGACGTCATCTTTCAATTTTAATGAAACCCCTAAATCTTTGAAGAAGCAGTTCCATAGTTTTCTCTAGATTTCATAGTAGTATCGTCATCAGATTTGGCAGCAGGCTTGTGCTCTTGTTGTCAACTTAGTAGGCCCATTACCCTTTTACCCTTCCTTTCACTTGCAGTCCTTTGACTTGCTCCCAGATTTGGGCACCTCTACTGCTTTGGAATTGCTTGAAGAATGAAAGCCACTGCAAAATGCAGAAAATTGTGGTTTACTTCTACGAGAAACAAACTTACAATGTGCCCAAAAACAAGGAATTAACAACGTATAGACAGACCCTTTAGAAGAAGACTCCTGTGTCTTCCCAACCTTAGCTGATTTTTCTGAAATAGGTGTTATGTATTTCTTTTTCTTTGGCCTAAAAGAACAGGAAGAAAAAGAGATGCCATTACACAAATACTGCTAAATATATGACCAAAATCACATAAAATTCAATGAAACAAACAATCAACAAGAGTAATATAGCAAATACACACTAATTCCTCATAAGGACACAAACCATGACCACCGTCTCCTATGCCCCCAAAGCCGGAAAAATAAATAAATTAAACAAGGGCCATTAAGGGGAACTTGAGAGTTTTAAGCTCCACATGGACTTAGCTAAAGTAGGAATTCACTTTGCAAATCTGAGACTAGTCTCCCTAATCACTACCAGGGGACTGATAAAATTACAGAAGAAGATATGCATTCTGTAAGATCTTATGTAAAAGAAATGATTTTGTAAACTTGATTAAGTAAATAAAATATTGGAAAGCAAATAGAAATGCAGACTTGTTGTAAACCAATGTGTGTGCAGATAGCAGATCCAATGGCAAGGAAGCAAATGAACAGCAAAGAAAAGCATCTATGAGACAAGTCAGAAGTCTATGACAATCAAAGCATACCTTTCAGAAGCACCGTCCTGATCTGCAGGTTCAGATGCTTGCACCTGTCAACAAATAGATGTCCATTAGCATATACGCTGCGAAAAGACCATGAAAAAAGCACAAGATAACCTCAACTCACTGCACATGAAACTGGATCCTCAATAAATTTCCAATGTTGGTATGCAAGATTCACGGTTTCCTTAACTCCATCACAGTACTTTATCTGTTTAAGAGGGTAAAAGATACTAGATGACTAAAGAAAAGACAATGCATATATTACAGGCATGAAGAGTGTAGAGGTTCAGTATACACCAACCGTATGCATACAGCAAACGTCATGATAAGATTCAATGGTACCTTTATTCCACCTTCAGCATGCATACACAGTTTTTTTATCAGTTAACTTAATATGCTTTTTTCTATAAGCACATATAATACAACACCTGACGTACAGGCATTTCAAATTAAGTCAAATTTTGCATGAATGTTCTGCGCCTTAAAGGAGAAAAAGCCAAAATAACAGGAGCCGACTGAGAATGGGACAAGAAAACTTACACTTGATCCCGAGCAAAGTAAACGTCAATCTTTTTACCGATGATGTTCTCATTATATTCAGTAATCTCAGATGCCTAACCAAAACAAATTTGCAAGATCACGTGTTAATCAAACTGCCACTTTGGCCTCAAGTGATACCAGCTTCACACATCAACAGGGCTAATATCATATTTCATAACTTATTAAAAAATAATCATATTACAAATCACCAGGACAAAAGAAATGGTTGTTCATACTTTTTCCTTGTCCTTTTCTTGATCTAGACAACCCCCAACTTTTTTCTCATCAGCAACATGTGCAGTGTCAGAAGAATCTGATACACTTATTGAAATATTTGACTTCTTCGCTTTTTTCTTAGCTGCTCTTTCCGGCTTGGACTCCAATCTGGGTGACTTCTTAGCCTCTAAATCATCAACTTCAGGCTTGAGAGCCACCTTGTCTGCAGAGGAATGGTCATCAACAAGTTGCTTATCAGCGTTTACTTCAGACAGCTTGACCTCAGGAGTAGCATCATCCTCTATATTCTTCATATCTTCAGCCACCTGATCAGGGAAGTAACACTATCAGATGAAAAATGGCCAAAAAATATCTCAAGAAAATAGAGGTGTCTCTTTAATTGCAAAATCACAACCCAAGTATTACAATTCTGTGAATCTATAAAGCAACTATCATCATTGCAGCGATTCTCGTCGTTATATCTCAAAAGGTTGTAAAATCAATCCAGCCATCTATTTAAAGTATGACAAGGTACTTGCAATCAACCTTTTATCATAGTCCTTTACAATTGTGTGAAAGCACACAAGTCACAGAACAATCTATCTATTCTTGAATGACAGAAAGAAACCCACCTACCCCCCACCCCTGATCCAGCAGAGCAGCATTGCTTCATGACTAACTAGGCAGAGCATTGGATCACATGCTTTCAGTACAATAGCCAAAAAACAAGCAAAGAACAGATCCAATGTTATGTTGGAGGGGATAAAAGAAGTTCCTTTACGGCTAGTTTCTCTAAAGTTGATGTCAGAGTCCATGAAAAGCAACAAAATGGAAGAACAGAAGAGTTTCCATTAAGAGTAAAAAAGGGGATGTACTATGATGTATCTGACCCACAAAATGCTCAGCAGACACATTGCTAAGCTATTGTTGAGGCCTTTAACTCCTTAAAAAATGGGACTCCAATTTAGATTCCATGATCAACTAAGCATCTCTCTAGCAGAATGCTTTGTTCAAGCACTCTCTAAATATGAATCTCCCAAAACAAGTGTGCATTTTCACAAATCAAGTTCACGTTCACCAAGTTGATTAAATATCTCTAACTCCTATAGCATAGAATTAAATTCTTTCTTTACAAAATATAACTTCTATAAGAACTACACATGGCAAAGAAAGGTAAAAGATAAAAGACTCGTCTAAGTATAAAAAATTAAATGAATTAGATCGCAGACCAAAATGAGCTATAAATAAATCTGATAAGATAAGTCCAAATAGAGCTAACCCTGATCGTGCAGGATACTGCATACATGAAATACAAAGGGGTGCTGATCACATACACTAACTATAAGCTGCCTCGAGAGCCATATGAAGTTGTACAAACAGAAATCAAGAACCATTATTATGATATTTCCAAATCCTGATTGTAACATAAATCCAAGCAATCGGTTTGTCATATACTGAACTCTACTAAATGATAATGGCCGTATGCTTTGTGTTTAGTCCAGATGTACTTGATCAAATTAGACTCTTCAATCAAACAGGGATAACAACCAGCAATATAAACATAATCAGAGTTGGATAGCTCTCACCAAACATAATCAGAGTTAGATAGCTTGTAATCGGAATGTAATTAATAGAAATCTATTGACACCATACAGCAATCAGTACCTGAACCAATTATTCTTCTCCCCCTTGGTGTGTGTCCATGAAACATTACTAAAAAAATAGGGACCCAGCCATCCAGTTTTCACATAGGTATTCACAAGCAGTTCAACAATAAAAAAACCGAACACAGGGAATAATCAATTGTATCAAGGCAACAGCCGAAAAATCATATATATATACATGATGAAGTAATTTCATTTACATTTATCTAGGCAAGAAACTCCAAATTATAAATTCATTTGAAGAGCATATTCAATCTCGATTGGTGAGGTAAAGGAAAAAAAACTGCAAAAATCCAATCACGTTGAAAAATAAACCACCGAGACTGATATCAAGCCGTGACTAATCTGAATTCTGAACTTGAGACAAGTAACTCCAAGTACAAAGCCGCAGCAGCAATGTCCAGTCGCAAAGATAACTCAAAGTCCATTGGTTTAACAAAATCGATAAAATTACCTTCATCGTATAAACAAAATTGATTAACAAAATAGGAGGCACCAGAAGTTTTTCTGTCAATCACCTTCATCTGTTGTTCAAGTTCTCTTCCAGCAGCCATCTCTACACTGTAATCAGAACTTCGGCGGGGAATCTATTCAATTCAAGTCTGTAATCGAACTCCTCAAATTGTTAAAAAAAAATAAAAAAAAAAAAAAAACCTATAATTCCAGAAAATATACGAAATAATAGAACAGGAATGACATATGTGAATCCGAACTTATTCGAGAAACACTATTAAGACCTAGCGAACTCGAAGATCTGAGAATTAAGAGAGAGTTCCATGGCGAGGAAAAGATAGGAGAAGCCTAATTCATAATAAGGCGGGAAAACAGCTAAAAGGCTGACGTCACCTCACCAGCCCTAAGTAACTTTCAGTCTACGGCTGACGGAGCGGATCCTGATAATTGCACTCTAAAAGACAGACGCGTAATCTAGTTCTTAAATTGGTTGCGGATCAAATAGGTTTTTTGTTGGAGTTTGAGAAGTGTCTGCAGAATTTCTGAAGTTTTGCTTGGAGTTGTGCATTGATCAAGTAAGGAAATCTTCTTAATTGTGTTAGTTATGATTTGGTGAAGATACGGCTTTCTTTTGGGGGTGATATGATGTTGAAATCATGTTTAAATATGGTTATGAAATTGCTTGGTGCTATGTGATGTTAAAGTAGAGATTTTCTGCTGTTATGATGTCTAGAATGATGTTAAACTTGGTTGGTTTTGAGTAGAAATCGATAGAGTGCAGAAAATTGTGTTTAGTCCAGTTTTGCCTAGTTTTGGCGCCCCCAACCCTTTTGGCGCCCCGACCTGTTCAGAGAGTTCTGTGAACTCTCTGAAGCAGTTTTGGCTCGCCCCGAGCCTTTGGCGCCCCCTAACCAGAATAGAGAGTTTAGATAACTCTCTGATGCACTTTGGCGCACGCCAAAAGTGTTGGCGCCTCCCAACACTGTCTAAATGTTATTTTGAGTGTGTTAAGCTAGGAGATGTGTTCTAAATGGTATCTCTTGATCTAATAACACTAAATGAACACGAACAAGCATTGATTAAGCTTCTGATGCGTTTTGTTCCGGCACCGAATGTACTCTTCCATAGAGTTGAAGTTTGGGACTTTCGGAAGGATATGAATGGCTTGTGTTTTGATGAATTAGTATTCATCAATGTCTGTGTACGTGATTGAAGTGTTGTGTCTAAAGTTTAAGCGGAGTAGAGTTGTTAAGTGAGTTCCTACCTTCAAAACATTTAGGTGGCTAGTTGAAACATCGTAACATTCTTGGTAAGGCACTTGTCTATATCGCGATGTGTGGGCGGTCAGATAAAATGAATAACTCAACTGGCCTATAAACGGCTAAATGGTAGGAGGACTTCGCCGAACGTGTACACTATCGGGTCTTAACCCATGGTTATTGACCAATAGGTTGCAAACGATACCTCGTGGTGGGTAGCACCATGTGTAGTGCTCTTGAGTACCGGTGTAACAAACTTGAGTTAAGTTAGAAACGTTTAGCCACAACATGTTTATGACCATGAAGTGAACCCTAAAATTGAGTCGGTCAAGTAAAGATAACTTAATAGCTATGTAAATCCTTCTTTGTGAAATCTAGTTAATGCAATAGCTTTTGTTTCATGCTAAGTACATTTGTACTTACCTCAAATGCTTGTTTGTTGTGTTTGGGGTTGAGAAGATGAACAGGTTGAACAGGAGTTCGATGAGGACTTTGAAGATGATCTTTGATGCTCTTGTCATGCTATGCTCTTATCATATTTTATTATTAGACTATGTCGTTTCCCTTCAAGACTTATGTTGTAATTTCATTTCAAGACATGTTATATTTCTTTGATATTTTTTTCTTGTAAGATACTTGTTGTGTATTTCTTTCTTTTCTTTGAAAATCGTATGGTTGTAAGATTTGACGTTCGTTGTTGCAAGATATATCTTCTATCTTTAGTATGGTTGTGTTTCTATTCTTCTCTTTTATAAAAAAAAATTACCCGAGTCTTTTAGCTTCCGTTTGTGCAAAACTCGATACGACGTAGTAGAGACTTACGTATAATATTGAATTTATTTAATATTATACGTGCCGAACGTTCTATTTCCGGATAAGGACTCGGTGTCCGGGAACGGGGCGTTATAGTTGGTATCAGAGCGAAGCGTCCTTTATGTTGGATGTAATATCGCCGGACGGATCTAGATCCGCCCGATTACGCAGCTGAATAACAAGGATCACGATCAATATAAATTAAAACATATAAATAAATAGATCTAAACTACAAGAAGGTTAGATCTACTTACCAATCAAAAGGGGAGATCTAAAAGATTGATGAAGTCGAGATCCAATTTGAGATGCCACGATCTTCTGATGTGTATCTCCAAGCAACAACCGGTGGATGTTGATCCTTGATGCTTGACCTCCTCGATATGCTACCCGGAAAATCCCGAAGATTTTCCCAACTCTAAACCCCAAGCTTTGGCCGAAAAATCCAAGCCTTTTGTGTGTATAATGCGTGTTATATGTGTGTTGAAAAGGCTTAGGAGAACTCTCTTTATATATGAGAGAAATCCTTGTCCTCCAATGATTTAATAATTAATTGAATAATCAATCATAATAATCATTTATTAAATATAAGATAAATCTAATATATTCTAAAACTAATTTAGATATATATAATAGATAATATCTAATATCTCCCGATTAATTATTTTACAAATAAACAATTAATCACATGACATGTAATTATCCAAGAAAACTAATTTCTTTCTAATTACAACATGTATGCCACACGCCATTCACCCCTAAAATTAGGGTTTCACACGCCACACTTAATTATGGGCCGAGTCCATAAAAAAATGTATTTTCCATGTATTTAATTGTTTAGCCCACTAAATAATTATTCTCACATCAATTAAATAGTCCAACTACTTAATTATCATTGAGGCCCAACGTCAAGAAACATATGCATGTTAGGAGCCACATCGGGGACCATGGACCTATAACCAGAAGCTACAATAAATTAAATAAAATTATTCATCAAACAGAACAATTCTTATTCAATCTATTAATTCTGGGATTACGCCACCATAAACCCAAAACTGAACTCTATCGATTATAGATATATACTTACACTCTAATCATTGAGTAAAAGCGTCCATTGATATAATCATTACATATGGATAAATCGTCCATAGACTGTTCGTTTTGACTCGGGATATCTCCGTAAACCCTTCTCAAAACATCTTATCATTATTTACCATTAACTCCTAGTGATCAATTAGTTCATAACTGTTGGACTTATTTCTAAGTTTTAGTGATGAGTGCCAGACTAACTGTTATAGAGCAAAGGCAAAAAGATGTCTAGATCAAATGTATAGGTTTATTAGAGTTTGATCTTTATATAGGTTTGATCAAACAAGCTCTGTAAAGGTCAGCTGACTTATGTCAGCAGACTGGTCTAGGTCAGTAGGGTAGTTAGGTCAGTAGACTTATCAGTAACCTGCTGAAGACTGAAGGCTGAGGGGTCAAACTCAGTTAATGAAGGCTAAGGGATCAAACTTAGTAATTAAAGTCAATGATATGGAATCAGAATTTAGGGAAGTCTGTGATGACCTAAACTGATTACATATACCTTATATACAAGGTCTGAGTTCCATAAGTTGGATGATGATTGGAACTTAGTTATATGCAAAAAGGTGTAATCTAACTTCATAAATAAAAGTTAGATAAAAGACAGTTAGCAAAACATGGTTCAGCTGACTGATATGTATCTCGGCAGGGTTATGAACCTGCTGATACATATACCTCGGTTTATTCAAGATTACATTGGAAGAAAACATGGACAAGGACAGCTAACAACCTCTGACTTTACCAAACAAATCAATGGTTGAGATTAAAGGGACGTTGGGATGATTCAGGACTTCATCCAATGAACACAAGTCAAAGGATGGACAGACTGCATTCTGTCAAAAAGCAGTCTGACTGTGTCAGTACTATGAACAGTGACAGAAAGCAAGTCAAATGGGACAAAATCTGGAACGGCTACATTTGAATTTCAAATACAAGTCACAAGGATCCCTACCTATAAATAGAGGACTCCTAATTCAGATAAAGATGATGAATTGATGAACAATAAGAGAAAAATACTTGAGCTTCAATTTCTGATCAAGAAAAACACCCTGCTGAACCCTACTGAGCTTAAGGCTACTGATCTAGATAAATTCTTCAAGTGTAATCAGCATTCAAGCTACATCAAGTTTACACACTTGAAGACAGCAAGCTACTGATCATATCATCCTGATCAAGCTGCTGCAACTGAATCATTTACTTGATTCAAACTTTCTTTTACAAAGAAATCAGTTGAAGATAGTGAAGCACATCTGTGTGAAAGACTGTTGTTTGTGGTGGAGCTGGTGAAGAGGCAATCCAACCCTTCAAGGACCAGTGAAAGACTTTGGAGCAGCAATCCTACCTGTTCCTGGTTTTCAGTTTGTGAAGCCATAGTTATTGGTGAAGGACAAACATCTTAGGGATTTTTGTAACAGCTATCTCAAGAATCTCTCTAGTGAATTACCTCCAACATCACAGGAGAAGAGTGGAGTACAGGATTACACCACCTAGAACCACTATAAATCTGCCTACTTACTTTCTGCATTTATATTCTGCATTTAGTTTATCAAGCACATCACCTTACTGAATCTAGCAACTGAATTCACACACATACACTACTGAGTATCCAATACTTGGTATCATATTTAACATCAAGTAACAAGGCTTTATTTTTGATATAATTCCGCTGCACAAATTCAGCAGACTCACCTGTCAGCAGACTACTGAGGTATCAGCAGGCTGCTGAAGTTGCTGAGTTTGTTAACTCCAAAAAGTTTTAAGTGTTAAGTTTATTCACCCTCCCCCCCCCCCCGTCTAAACTTAACCAAAGCCTTTTCAAGGGACCAACAATTGGTAGCAGAGCCGTGCTTCTGTTCTGAAGTATTCCTACTTGTTGTACTTGTGAAAATTATTTGAAAACTTTTTCAAATTTCTAATTTTCATAAACTTGCATCATGGATAGCAATCAGTATGCTAGAACAATGCTGATGTGTTCTTTGGATCGATTTGATGAATATAAACGTCGTATGCAGGCTTATATAGCTGCTACTCATGATGAAATGATGGATGTACTCACAGATGGACCACTGGAAATAACAAAGGCTGTAACTGTGGATAATGAGATCCAGTACATTCCAAAACAAAAGAGAGAGTGGACAGCTGAAGATAGAAAGAGAGCCAATCTCAACAACATTGCTATAGATATCATCTACAGAACTCTGGATAGCAACATGTATATGAATGTAAAAGATTGCAAAACTGCCAAGGAACTTTGGGACAAGTTGTAGTTGATTTGTGAAGGCACTGATGCTATAAAGAAGAACAAGATCAGTGTAGCAAAGAAGAAGTTTCAAGAGTTCAAGATGAAGTCAAATGAAACCATTGAAGAAATGGAATCTAGGTTCAATGCCATCATGGATTAACTCACCTTGCTGAATGTAAAATACTCACAGGAAGAAGTACATTCAAAAAATTTGGAAGCTTTACCTACAAAAGAAGTGTGGGAGATGAAAGTGACAGCAATAGAAGAAATGAGAAGCTTACATGAGGAAGACACCTTCAAACTGTTCTCAGATCTTAAGGCATTTGAGTTTAGTAAGAAACTGGTGCCTGAGACAGAAAAGGAAGAACCAAAGACTACGAAGATTGGTCGCTTGCTCATCAAGAAGAAACTTCAGCAGCCCAAGATGATTTGTTGGATGAGATGCAAGAGCAGATTGCATTGCTGAGCAAGAAAATTAGATTGATGAAGAATGGAAAGAGTTCACCTAGGAATTTCACAAAGAAATTCAGTGAAAAGAATAAGGAAGAACCAAAGAAAGATAATGATTTCTTGTGTTTTCATTGCAAGAAACCAGGACACTTCAGACCTGACTGTCCTGAGTTAAAACAGAAAAAGGAACCAGATTATCTTTTCTTTAACTGCAAAAAGCATGGACATTTTAGACCTGACTGTCGAGATCTACAAAAGAGCAAGAGTCAACAAAGAAGACATGGAAAGAAAGCAATGCTTGCTGAAGATGAATCTGGTTATGAAGTTGAATCAGATAAAGGAGTGAATCTGATGACACTGCATTGGTTGCTGAATTGGATGATTATGCCTTGATGGCTAATATGGATGAGACAGAAGAGGTATACAATTCTGTATCAATTAATACTCCTGCTGATAGTGATTGTGAATCCACCTGTGGTTCAAATCCCAAAAATTTTGACAATGAGGAGACTTTGGATGCCATCCTTAATCAACTGAGGATAATACAATCTGGTTATGAGATTGTGAAGGCAGAAAAAGAAGCTCTTCAATCAAAAGTTGAAAGATTGAAAGCTGAATTGAAAATTCTCAAAGGAAAGGAAAAAGAAGTTGGACAGAATCAGCATAAGTCTGCTGAACCTTCAGTAGCCCCTGAGTCTGCTGAACAATCTTGTTCCTATACTATATTCAAATCTGGGAAGCCCTATGGTGATAGGACAGGTCTTGGATTTGAAACTCAACAATCCAACATGAGTGGATCCAGCAAGGTCACTGAACCTAGTGCCAGAATTGGTCCTAAGTTTGTACCTGCTCAAGATCCAACTCCAAGTAGGGTTGCTGAGATAGTAAAGTCTACTGAGAAAGCTTCAAGGAAGCAAAATCAGAAGTCAAAGAAGTCTACAGCTCCTAATAAAAAGAATAAATCAAAAAATAGGACTGTTGTACCTGCTAGACCTGCTGATAGCAGACCTGCTGCCAAGTCTGCTGGACCACAGAAGGGCAAGAATCAGAAATATTCCAAGGATAAGAATCCTAAACCCAAAAATGTTAATCATTCAAGGGATACTTATCTTAGGGGGAAAGGTAGACTGTTCCCTACTGATGATGATTGGAATATTCCTGCCCCTACTGATAGAAACAACAGATACAACCATACTGCTAGGGTAAAACCTAGGCAATGGAATCGAAATAGAGGACTCGGCGAGAGGACTTATATAAGACCTCAGCAGGGACCTCAGCAGACTCCATACTACAGAGCTGTTCCTAACAGACAGCAAAACTATGGTTACACTGGTGCTTCTAACAAGAAAAATCACTCCAAACAGCACTATATACCAAAAAGCAAGAAAGTATACATGAATCCTACACAACCAAATGTAAGACCTTATGGATGTGTGGAATACATGTATGAACATAAGTATGACACCTTTAGAAGAAGACCTTATGGGAACTTGCCAGGGGTCATGCTTACCACTGACCAACATGGACCCAAACAGATTTGGGTACCTAAAATGTATTGATTTTGTTTTGTAGGGTGTCTGGTACTTTGACAGTGGATGTTCCAGACATATGACAATGAATAAGCACTGTCTGTCAAGCTATGTAGCAAAGGATGGTCCAAGAGTGAACTTTGGAAACAAGAACACACCTGGTTATACAAGAGGCTATGGCACACTTGTAAGGAACGGACTGACAATCAGGAATGTTGCATATGTTGAAGGACTGGACTACAACTTGCTGAGCACTGGACAATTCTGTGACATGGGATACAAGGTCACTTTTGACAAAAGTACATGTACTGTCATCGGTGAAAGAGGTGATCAAGTTGTGTTGGCTGGAAGAAGACAACAAAATATGTATGTTGTGGATTGGTCAACTGCAGTTCCAGAAACCTGCCTGATAGTGCATACAAAGTCAGAACTCAACTGGTTATGGCACAAGAAGTTGAATCATCTAAATTTTGAAGATATCAATCAGTTAGTAATGAAGAAACTGGTGATTGGTTTACCTGAGATCACATTCAAGAAAGATGCTATATGTGATGCTTGTCAGCAAGGTAAACAAACTAAATCAAGCTTCTAGTCAAAGACAAAGCAACCAACTAAAAGAGTGTTGGAGCTGATGCACATGGATCTATTTGGACCAGTGACTCCAACAAGTGTAACAGGGAAGAAGTACACTTTAGTTGTTGTGGATGATTATTATAGATACACTTGGGTGGTATTCATGAATAAGAAAAGTGAAACACTTCAAAAGATGCCAGAGCTTTTGAAAAGATCACAAAATGAGAAAAGTGTCACAGTAGTGAAGATCAGATCAGATAAGGGTACTGAGTTTCTCAATAAAGTGATAAGAGAATACTGTGAACAAAATGGTGTACTACATCAACTTGCTGCTGCTGGTACACCTCAACAAAATGGGGTTGCTGAGAGAAGAAACAGGACTCAAAAAGAATCAAGAAGGACTATGATTTGTGAAGCATTGGTACCTACAAGGTACTGGGCTGAAGCAGTTAATAAAGCATGCTACACACAAAATAGAACCTCAGTGAACAAGAAGCTACTGAAGACACCTTATGAAATTTGGAATGGAAGGATACCTAATATATCCTATTTCCATCCATTTGGAAGTAAATGTTTTATCTTGAATCATAAGGAGCAATTGAAGACCTTCCAACCCAAGTCAGATGAAGGAATCTTCTTGGGATATTCTTCAGTCAGCAAGGCATTCAGGGTACTGAATAAAAGGACACTAAAACATGAAGAATCTATACATGTTGTGTTTGATGAACCCAAGTTCACTGGAATGGAAGAAGAAGATTCAGAACCTGCTGATAATCAACAAGTCACTGATCCAGAATGTGTTGAAGTTTTGGATAGGCTCAATGACTTAAAAGTTTCTGACACTGCCCCTGCTGAACACCCTGTTGGAAACTCAACTGATGCAACTACTGAGGCAGTTCAAGGATCTGCTGAACCTCCTGATGCTACAGCAGACCCTACCGAAGATGAGGTTCCCGAGAATCAAACTAACCAGAATCCACAATGGTTAAGAGATCACCCTGCTGGACAAGTTATTGGCAACATACAGCAAGGTGTGAGGACTAGAAGACAACTAGAAGCAATGTTTACATGCTTTCTATCTCAAATGGAACCAAAAGTTGTTGAAGAAGCAATTTCATATCCAGACTGGATAATTGCTATGCAAGAAGAGTTGAATGAATTTGAAAGAAATCAAGTTTGGACACTAGTGGAAAGGCCTACTCATGCAAATATAATTGGCACTAAATGGGTATACATAAACAAACTGGATGAATCAGGTACCATTGTGAGGAACAAGGCTAGACTAGTAGCAAAAGGCTATTCTCAAGCAGAAGGAATAGATTTTGATGAGACATATGCCAGTTGCAAGATTGGAAGCAATCAGATTATTTTTGGCATATGCTGCTTACAAAAACTTCAAGGTTTATCAGATGGATGTCAAAAGTGCATTCTTGAATGGCATTCTGGAAAAGGAGGTATATGTTCAGCAACCTCCTGGATTTGAAGTTAAGGATCAGGAAGATAAAGTGTACAGACTCAACAATGCACATTATGGACTGAAACAAGACCAAGAGCTTGGTATGAGACTCTATCTCAATTCTTGGTGGACAATGGTTTTACAAAAGGTACCATTGATAAAACTCTTTTCAGAATCAGTGAAGGTAACAGCACCCTGCTGGTACAGATTTATGTTGGTGACATAATCTTTGGTTCTGAAAATGACTTACTTTGTGAAAAGTTTGCAAATCTGATGAAGAGTAAGTTCCAGATGTGTATGATGGGTGAATTGAACTACTTTTTGGGATTACAAGTCAAACAGTTGAAAGATGGAATCTTCATTCACCAAACCAAGTATACCAAGGAGCTGCTGAAGAAGTTTGGTATGGAAAACAGCACCAAAGCATCAACTCCAATGAGTACAAACATAAGGTTGGATAAAGATAAAGAAGGAAAAGATGTTGATCAAACCTTATACAGAAGGATGATAGGCAGTCTGATGTACCTCACTGCCAGCAGACCTGATATATCCTTTGCTGTAGGTGTTTGTGCAAGATTTCAATCAAAACCTAAAGAGAGTCATTTAGGTGCAGTCAAAAGAGTTCTCAAATATCTTAAAGAGACTTTGGGGGTAGGGATATGGTATTCTAAAGATGGAAGTTTCAAAGTTATGTCCTACTCAGATTCAGATTATGCTGGATGCAAAATTGACAGAAAAAGTACTTCAGGAACTTGTCAATTGATGGGAAATAGACTGGGTTCCTGGTTCAGCAAGAAACAAAACTCTATATCAACTTCCACTGCTGAAGCAGAGTATATTGCTGCTGGAAGTTGCTATGCACAAATATCGTGCTTAAGACAACAGTTGAGGGATTATGGAATTGAAGAAAAGGAAATTCCAATCATGTGTGACAACACAAGTGCATTGCAATTACTGAAAATCCTGTTTTGCACTCAAGAACCAAGCATATTGATGTGAGACATCATTTCATAAGAGATCATGTTGAGAAGAAGGATGTGGTGGTTCTTTATATCCCTACTGAAGATCAACTTGCTGATATTTTCACTAAACCATTGGATAGTGAAAGATTTGCTAAATTAAGAACAGAACTTGGAATCATTAAAGTTGACTGATATAATCTTATTCAGCAGTGTACTGGAATTCACCAAGGGGATTAGTCTTTGCTATGTTGGGTGAGCTCACTTAGCAGATTAGTCATTGCTATCAACAATTCCATGTACTTATTGTTGGACAATTGAGCAAATGAGGTTGCCAAGGGGATTGGTCTTTGTCATGTTGGGTGAGCTCACTTGACAGATCAGTCATTGGTATTAAACTTCATCTTGTATTATCAGTTGGACAATACAAAGTAATTCAAGCATCAGCAGAGTATTTTGTCGCAGGCTTCTGAGACACTTTGTCAGCAGGCTGCTGAGCCAAGTCTGCGATGACAAGGCTGCTGGAAGAAATGTTACTCAGACAAACTTACTAAAGTCAAAAAGCATTTGGCGGGATATTTATTTCCTATTTACAACCGTAGTTAACACGATCTAACGGTTACAAAACATTTTGAGAAGTAATGGGCCACGTGTCAAGACAGCATTCATTCATATTTAATCATGGTTAATGCACAGTACACGATCTGACAGTTCCCAACCGTATCTGTCTATATATATGCAGACCTACACAGAGGCTACTTACAAATCTCTGATCGATTCTCTCTGTTTTTACACTGTGTGAACACAGATTTACAAGCTATCTTCTTCATCCTTTCTTTTTCATTACAATGGCGGAAAAGGAAGATGTTCAAATCGGAACAAGTCAAAGAGTGAGAGGTTTTGTTGTTGATGCAAACAAAACAGAACTAGCAATCAATATTGGTCGAAGAATAAGAAAATAAGAAGGTCTGGAGAATGTTCTTAATATAAGATTGGAAACAATCTCTTATACAAATGTGGTTAGCTTTTGGAGAAATATAGCCATAAGAGAAGGAAGAGAGGCATTCACCACAACTGTAAATTCCCAGGAGATTGAAGTTTCCTCAAGTCTACTGAGGGAAGATTTTGGTTTTGCAGAAATACTTGATGCTCCTACAAATCCTGAGGAAATGGGATTGTCAAAGATGGAGTTTGTTGACAAAATCAAGACCAATAATGCCATCAAATCAATTCCAGGCATTAATATGAAATACATTGGATATGAGTACAACCTATTGAGCAAGATTATTGCAAAGAATATCTTAGGGCTCATTGGAGCATGGATACTCTATCAGGGCCCAAAATAGAACTGATGATGATTATATGCAGAAGTATGAAGTTTGATTGGGCTGGATACTTCATACACTACATGAAGAAGGTTGCAAAAGAAGAAAAATAAGGGACAAGAAAATCAAAGGCCTTACCCTTAGGATTAATGGTTCAGGCCCTGCTGAATCATCTGGAAATTGCTGATGTTGCACCTGAGAAAATAAACAAATCCAGGTACAAGAAAGAGATTGACTATCATATCCCTGGTCTTGATGATGATGAAAAAGCAGTTGGTGAGGCTGCTGACAGTGATGATGATGGAGATGATGGTGATACTGGTGGTGAGCAGGTTAAGAAAGTTGTCAAGTCTGCTGCACCAAAGAAGGTCACTGAGAAGAGAAAGGCTGTTGACCCAAGGAAAATAACAGAGATGTTAAAGCCTAAGAAGACAAAGAAGCAAACAAAGACAGATCGTGAGTCCGCTCGTGGGTCCAAATTTGAAATTAAGGTTACTGACCCTGCTGTAGTTGCTAAGAAGACTGTTGCTGAAATTCTGAGAGAGCAACAAAAGGAAGCCATTAGAAAGAGGAAGTCTACTGGAGTTGATGATGATGAACCACTTTCCAAAAGAATGAAAGAGATTGCCAAAAAGAAGAAGCATGGCAAAGGAAAACAATTGAGACTTTTGGAAAGTCAGAAAGAACAACAAGAAGAAGCAGTAGAAGAGGAAGAAGAGGCTATTGAGGCTGAGCCCTTAACCATTATCAAGCCTACTGAGGATGTAGAGGTTGTTTTTGAGCAACCTGCTGGAGAATCACAGCAGACTACTGACCCTGTGCCTGCTTTGTAGAAATTGTTGTATCATCATCAGAAGAGGCTACTGAGCCTACTAAAACTGCACAAGTTGTTGTTGAGTGATGACGGTCAAATTATACCCGTAAAAGTCATCAACATTGTCCTTAAATCGGGATTAATAATATATATTTTATATTAAATCACATGTTTATATTGATTATTTAATGTTATGTGATTTATATTATATAATTTGGTATTTATCCATTTTTATTATATAAATTGGTATTTATCCGTTTTATTTAAATAGGATTTATTTTGGGATAAATATTTATTTGTAGATTGAGATAATTTTGGAGGATAAATACAAATGGAAGAATTAAATCTCAAGATAAATCCAAGAAAATCCGGATGCATAGAAGATAAAGATCGGATAAGCATGACAAGAGCAAGCAAGCCAATCCGAAACTTGAGAGCACACATGCGGCGGCCCTTTCACACGCATAAGGGGGGGCGCATCTTATTTTCTTGAGATCGGCCGGGAGTTATCTCTATTTATTTTGATATTTTGAAGTATATCTCTTAATTATCTTGAACCCCTATAAATAGAGGCATACATTACACGCCATATACACACTCTAGAAATACAATATTCCAATACTTTTATCAATATAGTTCGTTGTTTTCTTTATTTTATGTTCGTTCATTACGGAGTCGTTAGAATCTCCGGTTAGAGATCGTATCGAGGAGTGGGAATCATGCTCGTCTTCGAGGGTAATGTCTACTCAATTATGCAATCTTTTTTCGTAGATCTAATTTATTTCGTTATGGAGTAGTCGTTTTGTGTATTGATTTCGTGATGTAGTTAATTTACGAACCCATGTTTATGTAGATCTGAGACGTAAAAGACGTTTCACGAGCAAATCTGGTTCAGATCTGAGCTTGTTGGCAGCGAACCTATGTCTCGTTGGTAGCAAGATCTGTGATGTTCTTGATTTGTCTGTGAACGGCTTCGACTACGTTAGGTTCTCTGCTTTGTAATTCAAACGAGTAATTAAACTTGATCAACTTAATTATTTGTCATCGTAATTTAACATAAGACCCAAAAAGTGATTGTTATTTAGGACAAGAGATTGAATCGGTGTCTAAGAAGTACGCCTAATCATAGGAATGTTGCTTAGATGAGGTTACGGTTTATACCGGCATCCCTAGTTTCGTAATTGTGTCAGAAGTTATATGAGATGGAGACTAAAAATGTGAAGTCACATAATGGAGACACTATGATTTAGATGGCCTAACCGGAGCTAGATCTATTTTAGGGGATGACTCCCGTAGTCAGAATAATTAATCTTAAATGTCTTGTTTTGTGTCGTCGTCAATCTACATAGCATGGGGGAGTAATTACTACTAGCGTTATCAATACCGTTTGTTAATTATTTATAAAACCTATACAAATAAGTGTCTTAGTGTCGTTGTGTCTTTTGTTGGTTTTGTGTTTCTATTGTGTCAATTTTAATTCTACGTTATTTGTTGGTCGGAGACCGCCTTTAATTTGCTTTTTAGTTTAATAAGTCGTATTTCGTTTAAGCCGAGTCTCTGTGGGATCGACCTCGACTCTATCTAACTATACTACGATTGAACCTAGTTCTCTTGCTAGTGTGTTATTTTGGTATCGAGTATTTTTATTACTTGGACCGTGCATCAAGTTTTTGGCGCCGTTGCCGGGGACTCGTGTCATTAATCAAAATATAGCTTATTTTATTAAAAGTAAATTCGTAAATATTGTGAATAGAGTCTGTTTTAGTTTCATTTTTATTATTTAGTCTAGTTAAAGGCCTAGCCTTTAGAGTTTTTAATTGTTTTATTGTTTTTTGTTATTTTATAGTACGCTACTCGGAAATCGAAGGAACCGCTTGAGCCATATAATCCTGAAATAGAGAAATTTGCAAGCTAAAATAGGAAGTTAGCTAGAGAACTGGCTAAGCAAGGAGAAGAGGATCCAAATTTTGAGGAAAGCAAGCACGAATTGGAAGAAGGACATACAACCGATCATTCTGAGCATTCTGAATCTGAAGCAGAAATGGAAGGCATTCTGAACAATCCAAACCAGGTACCTAATCCTGAACAAGTTATTAATAATGCCAATAATGTTAATAATGCTAATAATGGAAAGCAAGCCCTAGCTCAAGGAGCGAGGCGTACTTTAAAAAGTTATGCAACTCCTACTATTGAACAATTCATTCCCGCTATCGTAGCACCGCAAGACCCTGCAGAAGTGTATCACCCTAGGCCTAATGTAATCCAAATGGTGACCAACTATTCCACTTAATCCAAAACGAGGATCCTGGTGTTCACGTGACAAATTTCTTGGAAATCGTTAGCACTGTGAAGCCAGAATTAATCCCGGAGGGTAACATTCGTCTTAAGCTTTTCCCTTTCACTTTGAAGAATAAAGCTAAGCAATGGCTTCTCTCTTTAGAGGCTGGATCTATCACGACTTGGGAACAATTGTTGCAAAAATTCATGAATAAGTATTTTCCTTTAGGAAAAACCTTTAAGTTACACCAGGACATCTTAGGATTTAAGCAACAACCTGGGGAGAGTTTTGATCAAGCTTGGGAGTGTTTTAAGGAAGCTATGAGGAAGTGTCCTCATCATGATATCTCTCTTTGACTTTTATTGCAAACATTTTACCATGGATTGAGAGAGACTGAGAAAATTAGAGTAGACGCCTCTAGCAATGGAGCGTTTGTTCTTTTATCTCCTGAGGAGGCACAAGGAAAGATGGAGCAAATAGCGATGAATAGTCAATGGGGAGGCAATGACATAGCTACTGTGAAGATGGCCACTGACATGTTTGAGGATAGTGCATCTACAAAAATCTTAGAACAACTGCCTGTTATCAACAATAAGGTAGATGGAATGCAAGAGAGGATGGCAAGAGTAGAGAAAGGGACTGGAATCGAGGTAATTCCTCCAAGTGAGAATGCCGGTACTGAAGAAGCCAACTATATTGGGAAACAAGGAAATCAATGGGGAGGATATAAGCCTAACCATAACCATCCTGGATTCCGATATAGTGACCCCAATGCAGGAGAAGGGCCTAAACCGCCTACTACTTATGTACCCCAGCAAACTAAAACTTTTGGTTGGGAATCCGCGATAGAAAAATCGAGTAATGTCGTTACTGACAATATGGGACAACTTTCATAATCGATGGCTGATTTAGCCACTAACTTTAGCCAATATTGTCAGAAGACCGATGCTAAGGTAACCAATCAAGAAGCCATAGTCCAGAATCTCACTCACCAAATAGGACAACTAGCTGAGCAAGTCTCAACTAGACCTCTTGGAGGATTGCCAAGCACCACTGATAAGAATCCTAAGGATTTGAATGCGATCATGACTAGAAGTGGGAAAGAAGTAACTCCACCATCTCTGAAAGAGAAAGAGAAATCCGTAGAGAGCAAGGATGGTGAGCCAAGCAAGGAAGCAAGTACTTCTGGGACCTTGCCTGAGCAAGAAACCTATAAGGAACCTGCTGGCCCTAGAGTTGAGCTTTATAATAATAATTATCCTATTTTCATTGATGTCGATCCTTCAACCTTACCTTATCCTCCACGCAAACCTAAGCCTAAGGTTGATGACAAAAGGTATAAGAAGTTCATTGATATCTTTAGAAAACTACACATCAATATACCTTTAGTTGAAGCACTTGTTGAGATGCCTGAGTACACCAAGTTCTTGAAAGAAGCTGTCTCTACTACGAGGAAACTCCTAGATTTAGAGACCATTTGCCTAAATGAGGAGTGCTCAGCCATTCTTCAACATAAGTTACCCGCTAAGTGTAAGGATCCGGGAAGTTTTCTCATTCCCTGCACAATAGGTAACGTGTGTTTGAACAAGGCCTTGTGTGATCTAGGTGCGAGCGTAAATCTGATGCCTCTATCCATTTTCCAAAAGCTAGGTATGAAAGACCTTAAAAAGACTTCAATTACTTTGCAATTAGCTGATCGATCAGTTAAGGAACCCTGTGGAGTGGTTGAAGATGTGCTAGTAAGGGTTGAGAAATTTGTGTTTCCTGTCGACTTTGTTGTGCTAGATATGGAAGCTAACTACGAAGTGCCCCTAATCTTAGGAAGACCTTTTATGGCCACTAGTAGGACGCTTATCGATGTTTACAAAGGAGAATTAGTGTTGAGAGTTAATGGAGATGAAATAGCATTCAACGTGCTTGACACTATGATGAAGAGGATGCATGTTTCATGTTGGACTCTGTCGACAAGCTTGTCAATGACTTCCAACAATATGAGGATATTAAGGATTTCCTCGAGGCTACCTTAGAGTTAAAGGATGAAGTGCCATATGAAAAGAGCGAGGAAGAAAAGGTGATATGGCCTGGATGTAGCAGAGGAACCCCTAGACACGTTGAGGAGATGAAGTCTACCGAGGTTGAGAAATTCTACCATAGACCGACATGGCATAAGTTCTTTGAACTTAAGCTAACCGGACAAAAGTTAAAGACCACGTTAGAAGAACCACCTACCAATCTGACGTTGAAGCCTCTGCCTGCACATTTGAAGTATGTATTTCTTCAAGATGAGACCTTGCCGCTTATCATTTCTTCTGCCTTGACTGAAATACAAGAAGAAAAGCTGATGAGAGTGTTTAGAGAATATCGCGGAGCGTTTGGATGGACAATAGCCGACATTAAAGGAATTAGCCCTAGCGTTTGCATGCATAAAATCTCCGTTGATCCTGCAAAGAAAGCGGTTGTACAACCCCAAAGAAGGTTGACTCCACAATTGAAGGACGTGGTTAGGGATGAAATTATTAAGATGTTGGAAATGGGAATCATTTTTCCTATCTCTGATAGTGAATGGGTTAGCCCGATCCACATAGTTCCGAAGAAGGGAGGTTTGACTATACAAGCCAATGAGTTAAACGAGTTAATTCCTGTTAGACTCATTACTGGTCATAGAGTGTGCATTGACTTTAGGAAGCTGAATGATGCCACTCGTAAGGATCACTTCCCTCTTCCCTACATTGATCAAATGCTCGAGAGACTGAGCGGACATGCATTTTATTGTTTTCTTGACGGTTACTCGGGATACTATCAAATTCACATCGCACCCGAGGATCGTGAAAAGACCACTTTTACATGTCCATATGGAACATTTGCTTACAATAGAATGCCCTTTGGTTTGTGCAACGCACCAGCAACGTTTCAAAGATGCATGATTTCTCTATTTGCTGATATGGTTGAAGATTTCCTAGAGATCTTTATGGATGATTTCTCCGTATTTGGAGATGATTTCGATTCATGTCTCACGCATTTAGCAAGAGTGTTGAAAAGATGCGAAGAGACGAATCTGGTGCTTAACTGGGAGAAATGTCATCTTATGGTTACGGAAGGTATAGTACTTGGCCACCGAATTTCGAAGAACGGTATAGAGGTGGATAGAGTAAAAGTAGAGGTGATTGAAAAACTGCCTCCACCAACCAATCTTAAGACATTGCGAGGTTTTCTTGGCCACGCAGGATTCTATCGTCGGTTTGTGAAGGACTTTTCCTTAATCTCTCGACCTCTTACTGAGTTATTGGCCAAGGATGTGCCATTTGTATTTACTAATAAGTGCATGAAAGCTTTCAATAAGTTAAAGAGCATGCTTATTACTGCACCCATTCTGATTGCGCCTGATTGGAATCTACCTTTTGAGTTGATGTGCGATGCAAGCGATACAGCTGTAGGTGCTGCCTTAGGACAAAGGAAAGACAAGATCTTTAGGCCCATCTACTATGCTAGTCAAACCTTAAATACGGCTCAAAGGAATTATACAACTACTGAGAAAGAGCTTCTGGCTGTTATTTTTGCGTTTGACAAGTTTAGATCTTATCTAGTGGGATCTAAAGTCACTGTTTGGACTGACCATGCGGCATTGAAGTATCTTTTAGCCAAACAAGATTCCAAGCCAAGGTTAATGAGATGGATTCTACTATTGCAAGAGTTTGATGTAGAAATCCGTGATAAGAAAGGATTTGAGAATCTGGTTGCGGATCATCTTTCCCGTTTACAAATAGAGGATAATGAGCCTATGACCGAGATTGGAGAAACATTTCCTGATGAACAGCTATTCTCCATCACGGCCATACATGGAAAGGATGATTGCGCTGCAGTATGTTCGGTAAAAACGTGTTTTAAATTTATAAACCGAAACACCCCAAGTATAAGGTACGTATTATAGGATGTTACCGGGTCGTCCTAAGGGAGAGGAATGTTTATCGGATCAAGGAACAATTATTCTATCGATTATGTCACGACTATTAACTACGACTAGGTTTTAAACTAACTATAATATAAGAGCGATGAGTAAAACTAAACTAAAACAGGAAACAGGAAAATTTGACTATGGACGGGCGTTCACTAATGTGGACGGGCGTCCGACTACGGTCTAAAAACAGAAAATAGCAGAAAACAGCAGGTAAACTAGGGTTTTTAAAAGACAACTAAACGAAACAATCAAAGTCGATACGAATTCTAGGGTTTATCAAATAATTAAGAGGAACGGCAGGGCAACGGGAATCCACCAATCAACCACCCCAACCCCAACTAGATGGCAAGTTAAAGTTACGATTTTTAGTAATGATCTATCACGAATTCGATTAAATTCCTTTAAACAAATTCTAGGGTTTCGTTTTCTTTTTCAAGCAAAACTAAACGGCATGCAAAACAAGATCACGAGATCGTCTCCAAAACTCTACTCAATTAATTATAAACGATCTCTCGAATTACAACTAATTGCATCAATTGAAAGACTATGGCTTGAACAATCTTCTCATATAAATTCAAAGCATAAAAGTAGTTTCATCAATCTTTCGATTCAAATAAAACATAAACAATAAAGAACAAGATCCAATTGATGAAAAACTGTAACTTAACTCACTAAAAATACAGCAAAAATCTCTCTAGTTGGTGTTGATGTTGATCGGTTTCATCCGTTGTCCCGCGATGTGCTTAGCCAACAATCATGTTGATGATCATGATTGTTGGGTTGGAAGAGTTCATCTCCTTGTGTGCTCCTAAGAATATGCGGCTGCTAGGGTTTTTGTGTATGAGAAATTATGTATGATATGATATATATTAGGGTTTAATACCCGCTGCTATATATAGGATTCTAAAGTCGGTTTAGCTGATGCGGCGGCTGGACGCCCGTCCAAGAGGGTAGACGCCCGTCCAGAGCGCAAAGCTTATTTGAGTCGGGCCGAGCTGATATTGGACGCACGTCTAGCCAGCGTCCACTCCAGCGTCCAAACTTCCTGAATCAAAAATATCATCCTGGACGCTCGTTCACTATCTTCAGACGCCCGTCCATCTGGACGGCCGTTCAATAATCTGGACGCCAGTTCAGAGACGCGAAAACTTGATTTTCTCATATCTATCTCTTTTCAATCAAATCCAATCACCATTATCTCTTCCTCTTTAATTAAATCCGACTTGATCATCTTTGAATCACCTCTTGAGCTCGAATTTGTGCATCTATAACACATAAAAAAAATTTATTTTTTATTTTTAAGGCAACTTTATTTTTATTGAGAAACCAAATAAAGAGCTACATAGTTCATTGCCATATCCCGGCCCGCCCCAAATTTACGTGATAGAGTGCATAGCATGGCCTCCTTAAACCCTATGTGTGGCAAAACCAGAGTAGGAAAATCCATCACATAGGGAAGAGTACTCGCTCTATGCACTCCCAATAAAATCCCTGCCCCATAAATAATTACATCAGTGGAAACCAAAGTGGAATAAATGTTGTAACGTCGTCTGCCTTGTGTGTAAAATATCGCAAAATGTAATAATGTCCAATTAAATATAAATTCATCAATAAAACGCATAAATTGACTAATTTTGTGATTAACTTATTAAAAACACCACATGCTCAATATTTCGTCTAAACACTTATTTTCTTATACAAATAATACAAATACGGGGGAAATTATCATAAAATATAGCCTTATAAAACATATAAAAACACCCTTAACAACTTCCCCACACTTAAATTTTTGCTCGTCCCGAGCAAAATAATCAAAACTAGCTCACTTTATATGCAATCCACATAGATCCCTAACTCACATAACAAAAGATACAACAACTATAGCAGGTGATACCAACATAGAGATAGCTTCTGTGTGTGTGACAAGCCCTTTTCAATCTCCAAAATCTCAAACAAGTATCTTCTCAAATAATTTTAATGACTATCCTTGGTATAGGCAGTAATCGTTCCACACAAAGTCTTCCCGCGCACTCAGTAGGATAATCCCTACAGCATATCATTCGGTTTATACTGGGTATAAGTTCACCGATAACAAAGTCTTTAAGTTTTATTTATTTATTTTTTTTTAACTTTTTCTTTTGACGCACATCAGAATGAGCTCTTACCCGTCATAGTAGAATAGGATGTTTCGGGATAACACCCTACCTTACTCAAATCATAAGGTAGCTTTTCCTGACTATCGTGAGCTTTTGGTCATCATAGTGGAATAGGACATTTCGAGATAATGCCCTACCGCACTCCAATCATTAACCAGCTTCCGACACACCCATTTATTTATTATTAACTCGACTTTTTCAAAAACATTAGTTACGTTTCACTCATCACATTCAAACCTTCAGATATTCACAGTGCACGTTCTGAACTTAGGTGTTACTTCACTGTTACTATTAAGAACAAATCTCTCTAAGATAAATCACTAAAATAATGAAAGGATAAAGTTCAAAATTATTGCTTCAATATCAAAGGCTTTCGTGAGTGTAAAAATGAATACTATCTCAAATCAGTAAAAACATGCTATAATTATCTCTCAAAGTCACTTAAAATCATCGTCAGGAAACTACAACTAGCAAGCCATTCGTTTCAATTACATGCTCAAGATTCACAATTATCCAAGTGTACTGTGAAAAAATTTTAAAATTGTCGAGAAAATCACATTGACTCATTTTCAGAAATATAGCATGATAACGTACCCAATTTAGACACCCCCCACACTTAAATCACATTATGTCCTCAGAATGTGCAAATAAAAGAAAAGAATACTTAGCTGGTTTCAAAGATGGTTGTCGGGCGGTAGATTGGCAGTGGTCGGGCCGGAGCATGAATAAACCGCCGCACTCGTATCGAGAACGGACAACATTGAAAGTAATAACGTGCAAACCTGCTCAAACGTATCTGCAACACTCGAAATAACAGATAATCTCGGGGTATACGGGGTATATGAGTAAACATGTATACACATAAAACAACCACAAACAGGACGAGAATAACCAACACACAACTCACCGAGGTTTTATTCCTAATAACCTAAAAACTTAACTAAAAAGAAGTACTTAAAAGACTAGGCTGCCTCCTAGGAGCGCTTCTTTTATGTCATTAGCTTGACACAGTAAACCAGGTCAACCTGGATCAGGCCACTTGGGTTTGAGGCTAACCACTTCTCCGACAGAATCAGAATGACTAGGACGGAAATGGTTTTCGCCACAACAACAAGTCAAGTGCACGAGAAGATCATGAAATCTTTCTCTCCAGACAACACTGACTCTCTTCTTCTTGTTCTTGTTTCTCAGATTCGGCTGAGGTATGCTAACAGGCTCAGAAGCATTGACAGAAAGATCTGCAAGGATAGGGGTAATAATGTCATCATCCACTCCAAAGAAGTAGGATGGAATCTCTTCGCAAATAAACGACTCAACCGTTTCATTTCTCTTTTGAAAGTATAGGACTTCAGGCTTTTCCTTGGGTTGCCCAAAGTACTTCTTAATCCGGTGTCCATTGACTTTGAACGGTTGATCACCGTACCCTTTCAACGTAATGGCTCCACCAGGATGAACATCAAGAATCTCAAAAGGGCCAGACCACCTAGATTTAAGCTTACCAGCAAAAAGATGGAGTCTGGTGTTATACAGCAAAGCCATGTCTCCCACTTTGAATTCCCGATCTTTAATCTTAGCATCATGGAGCGCCTTCGTTCTTTCCTTGCTCAGCTTGGTGTTCTCGTAGGCCCTGAGTCTGAATTCATCGAGCTCATGTAGTTGCAATAATCTTCTCTCCCCACAGAGTTGGCTATCAAAGTTTAAGAATTTAATAGCCCGGTAAGCTCTGTGCTCCAGCTCGACTGGTAGATGGCAAGCCTTGCCATAAACCATTTGAAAGGGTGACGTACCCATAGGGGTCTTAAACGCAGTGCGATAAGCCCAAAGTGCGTCGTCCAACTTCAGACTCCAGTTGGATCTATTTGAATTTACCGTTTTCTCTAAAATCCGCTTAAGACTTCTGTTGCTCACCTCGACTTGGCCACTGGTTTGGGGGTGGTATGGTGTACCAATTCTATGCTTGACACCATAGCGCTCAAGAATTTTATCCAGTGGTGCATTACAGAAATGCGAACCTTCATCACTGATCGGGCTCTAGGACAGCCAAATCTAGTAAAGATATTCTTTTGCAAGAATTTCTTTACAACTTTGTGATCATTGGTTTGGGTGGCTATGGCCTCTACCCACTTGGAAACATAGTCTACACAGACCAGAATATATTTGTTAGAGCATGATGATGGGAACGGTCCCATAAAATCAATGCCCCAGACGTCAAAAACCTCACATTCCAAGATAGGCCTCAAAGGCATCTCCATCCTGTTACTGAGTCTCCCTACTCTTTGGCATCTATCATAGCCTTTGCAAAAGGCTTCAGCATCTTTAAACAGAGTAGGCCAGTAAAAACCAGCTTGAAGGATTTTTGTGACTGTCTTAGGTGCTCCGTAGTGTCCACCAGCGGGACCACTATGACATTGCTCCAAGATATCCAATTGTTCATGCTCCGGAACGCACCTTCGAAGCAACACGTCCTTGCAGACTTTAAACAGATACGGATCCTCCCATACGAGATACTTTAAATCGCTGAAAATTTTCTTCTTTTCCTGATACGTCATGTCTTCTAAATGCCCACTCGCTAAGTAGTTAACGTAATCAGCATACCATGGCCTCAAAGTCTCTAGCTTCATTAATTGCTCGGTCGGAAAGTCAATGCCTATCTCCTTAGGGACTTCGCCACCCTCGTTCACTAGGCGAGATAAGTGGTCGACCACAACATTATCACTACCTTTCTTGTCCTTAATTTCAAGGTCAAATTCCCGTATTATCGGAATCCATCTGAGTAACCTTGGTTTAGCGTCTGCTTTGCCCATAAGGGAGCGTAGTGCTGCGTGATCTGTCCACACCACCACTTTGGACCCTAAAAGATAACTTCTGAATTTGTCAATAGCAAAAACGACTGCCAAGAATTCCTTCTCGGTAGTGGCATAATTGCATTGAGCTGGGTTCAAAGTCCGGCTCGCATAGTAAATCGGCCTGAACTTTTTGTCAATTCTCTGCCCTAGAACTGCGCCCACTGCGTAGTTAGAGGCATCACACATTAATTCAAAAGGTTTAGTCCAGTCGGGCGCGATTAAAATGGGGGCACTGGTAAGCTTATCCTTTAAGCTATTAAAAGCTGTCTTACATTTCTCATCAAACAAGAACTCCACTTCCTCTTTAAGCAGGTTGGATAACGGCTTTGCTATCGTCGAAAAGTCTTTAATGAAACGTCGATAGAAGCCAACATGTCCCAGAAATCCTCGTACCTCCTTCACTGTCTTCGGGTACGACATTTTCTCAATGGCTTCTACTTTAGCCTTATCCACCTGAATACCATCACTGGACACCTTGTGTCCCAAAACAATCCCTTCTTCGACTAGAAAATGGCATTTCTCCCAGTTAAGCACCAGATTTTTCTCAACACAACGCTAGAGTACCATATCTAGATTCTTTAAATTTCATCAAAACTGTCGCCATAGACTGAGAAATCGTCCATGAAGACCTCCATGCACTGCTCCACAAGTCCATCAAAAATGGCCAACATGCACCGTTGAAAGGTCGTGGGTGCATTGCATAAACCGAAAGGCATTCGCGAAAAGCAAAAGTGCCAGATGGACACGTAAAAGTTGTCTTCTCTTGGTCATTAGGGTCGATGGCTATCTGGAAGTAACCAGAATATCCATCGAGGAAACAATAATACTTATGACCACTCAGTCTTTCTAGCAGTTGGTCAATGAAGGGCAGGGGGAAATGATCCTTAGCGGTGACTTCATTTAACCGGTGATAATCAATGCAAACTCTATAGCCAGTCATAAGGCGTAAGGCAACTTCTTCCCCTTTTTCGTTCTTCTCCACAGTAATGCCTCCCTTCTTTGGCACAACTTGAGTAGGGCTGACCCACTCACTATCGGCGATGGCATAGATAATCCCCATGTCAAGCCATTTGATGATCTCCTTTTTGACAACCTCCTGCATGTGCGGATTTAGCCTCCTTTGAGGTTGTCTGACCTTTTTCGCTCCTTCCTCCGTTCGAATCTTATGCATGCACACGTCTGGGCTGATTCCTCTGATATCGCCCACTTGCCATCCGAACGCGAGGATATGTTTCTCAAGCACCTTGATTAATTCTGCTTCTTGCTCCGGCTCGAGTTTAGACGAGATGATCAAAGGCAACTTATCACCGTCTTTAAGGAAGATGTATTTTAAGTGCTGCGGAAGTGGTTTCAACTCTAAGTCAGCAGGTGGTTGCTCTATACTAGATTTTAAAGGACCACATTTTTCCTTGTGAGCTTGGACCGGTTGACTGAAAAACACCTCATCTTCCTGAGGTGTAACCCCAGAAAGGTATTGAATGACATCATCTAGAGGAATCTTCCTGTCAGCTTCCGTTTTCTCTTTCTTATGCTTAACCATCTTCTTAAGTTCTTCTTCTTCAAGCTCTTCTGCAAGCTGTTCCCAATCATCCAACTCCCAATTGGTAGTTTCTCTCCAGAAATCTATTTCGTCCCAACTACCCATTAAAACTTCCTCCTCTGCAAGGTTAAAGTCTGCTTGGTTAAGCTCTTTCAAATCATCACTGCTCATCCCTGGAATGTCCCAGATTTTCCGTTCACTCTTAGGCTCAGTGTGCACAAGTTGTTGAGTTATAACATCTAGGGCTCCAATCTCCGTGAGTTCTTCATCAAGGTCAGGTCCATCTCCATAGATTGCTTCAATGAATGAAACCTCCTGGGTTGGGGCTTCCGCAGAACTTTTTCCTTGCCCGAGAGTAACAGAAGTTTCCTCTATCCTCAGAGTAATTTGGCCAGTTTGGAAGTCAATGGTGGAGGCAGAAGTGTTTAAGAAAGGCCGGCCCAGAATCAGGGGCATCTCCTTGTCAGACTGGTAATCCAGTATGACCCAGTCAGTTGGAAAAACTAGATGTTTAACATGGATAAGGACGTTGTTAACACAACCAGCTGCTAAACGGCTAGATCGGTCCACCAACTGAAGAGAGACGGGACGCTCCTTTAGCCATTTGTCCAGCCCGAGACTCTTGCAGACGTTCGATGGCATCACATTGACAGAGGCCCCTGAATCGCATAAAACATTGTGGAACGTGTGGCCTTCAATCATGCAAGAGATTGAAGGTCGTCCGGGGTCACCTCGCTTGATTGCAACGCTCTGTGAAACCGTTGAACACTCTTCTCTTAGCACTTCCTCTGCCATTTCCTTTTTAGCTTCTTTTTACTTCCACAGGCATCCTTAAGATACTTACAGCACTTAGGCATCTCAGTTAATACCTCAGCAAGTGGCATAGTCACCATAGTATCTCTAAGCATCTTCCTCACTCCGTCATACTTGTTTGTCGAGTTTAGGATATTCTCTCTTTTCTTTGCCGGATAAGGAAGGGTTTTCGAATGATTAATCATAGGTTGACTTTTAATGGCTTCATCCTCCTTATCCTTCCATCTGACGAACTTCTCAGTTTTCTTTTTAGTCAGGGGTTCAGATACCTGACTTCTCTTCTCAACATCCTCATCACTATCCCCCGAAGAATCATCACCACTCAGCTCTTCCTCACTGTTGCTTTCTTCGGCATTTAACTTCTGATTGCCCCCTCCTAAACTTATGGCGTCAGGAGGGGCTACTCGTTTCCCGACATCTTTTCGGGTCCAGTTGTCTTACCGCTTCTGAGGGTGACTGCATTCAACTCCTCCTCTCCATACTCCCATTGAGGTGTGATGGCAGTGCAAGCATTGATATCTGCCTTAGGGTTTTTATCTGTATAACTCGGCAGTCTTCCTTGAGGTCTGCTTGCTTGTTGATCAGCCATCTGACCAATCTGTCTCTCCATCGTCTTTTGACCGGTGGCTAGTGTTTTCACCATGTCTACTAGCTCATCGAATTTCTTCGAGAGACGTAGGTGGGCCGTTGATTTTGCATTTGGGCCCGCTTACCTTGGGGTCTTGGGTTATTGGATGCACCAGGCGGTGTATAATAACTATTCCGCGGATTTCCCGAAAAGTTGCGGTTTTGAGTTTGACTCGATTGACCGAATTTTGACCGAAGCCTCGAAAGGTTGATTACGGTTCCCATGGCTTGTACTTCCTCACTCATCGTATTCCCGGCCCGTATGCCCGAGTAATTCACATCCGCCGGCCCTTCTTGCGCTTCATTTGCATGTTGGCGAGTTGCTTGTTCATCATTTCCATTTGAGCAACAAGCGAGTTTTGTCTCGAGTCACTTGAAGCATCCTCTCTTTTTGCTTCCGCTAACACGGGTCTTCTTTTGAGTTGCCCACATGTTATTCTTAGCTATCGTTTCTCGCTACCCTATAGGCGGCATCATCTCCTCCTCCTAAAAATGATCCATGAGCCGTGGAATCCAAGTAATCTCTATTGGGTTGCGTAACACCCCGATAGAATAATTCTAGAAGCTCATGTCGAGTATATCCATGGTTAGGGCATTTTCTCATTAACGATTCAACCTCTCCCAAGCCTTTCCCACACTCTCCCCTTCTAGTTGCTCGAAAGTGGCTATATCTCTTTTACGTTCCATTATCGTTCCAGGTGAAACGAATTTCAGAGCAAAGGCTCTTTTAACATCAGGCCAGTTATGAAGAGAGTGACGGGGTAAAGACTTAAACCATCGATTTGCTTCACCCCTCAAAGCAAACGGGAAGAGTTTCAATTTAACAACTTCTGTAGGAACGCCAGGGTAGTGACTCGCTTCACATATTTGCACAAAAGTCGACAAGAAATCATGTGGGTCTTCTGCAGCAGTGCCATGGAATGAACTATTTTGGACCATCCCCACAACTCCATTCTTTAAATCAAAATGCATTCCTCCCACCTCCGGAGGCCGGATTGGTCTATGCCCTTCCAAGAAATCTTGATCAAGATATGGCGCATAAGGGTCTTGCTGTACAACGGCCGCCTGAGGCTGTTGCTGCTGTACATTCTGATTTAATGGTGGATGTGCAACTGGTGCATGGGGTCGTTCTTTGTTGCATCTATTTGTTTATCCAGGCTTGCTGCTGTTGTTGGTTCTGCAACATTTGCATCAGAATTTGATTCAATTGAGCGGGATCTTGGTTATTATTCCCTTGGTTTTCCGGTTCATCATCACTAGAACCGTGTTGGCTCATGTTGTCAGGGTTCTGAAATAATCTTCTCCTGACAATGTCTCGCTCGGGTTCGGGGTTAAAGATAAGATTTCCCTTCTTACTCCTGGTTTGCATAAACCGAAAAGCGAAACAGAAGAAATCAACCGTAGGGTTGATGAGAACGAGTTTAGAGAAGATTGGAGGATTTAGAAGTTTAGAAAGATAGAAGAGAAGAGAAAAGAAAAGTGGAATTTTCAGGGACTGAACTGGTTCAGTGTAAGTGGACGCTAGTTCAGAGCGGATTCAGGAAGTGAACGCTCGTTCAGAGCACTGAACTAGCGTTCAGAAAGCAGAATGGGTCTAAACGGGCGTTTAAGGTCTGGACGAGCGTTTGGTAATTCAGACGCTCGTCTGATCAGCTTAAACGATGCAGAGAAAAAAAAAATTTTGAACAGACGGGCGTCTGAAAGGATGGACGCCCGTTTAGACAGCGGAAACTAAACTCTCAAGTCAAAAAATAAAGAATACAGATAAAATAAAATCAAACTATAATAACCTAAATAAAAACTAGGATAAATCAAATCTATGAAATCTAAAATCTAAAATTTAAGGTAAATCTAAAATACGAAAATTAAAATCAAAAGGCAACTACGAAAAATAATAAAGAGAAAGAAAAACTTATGAAAAATCTGAAATCTAAAATCTACACTAAGATAAATAAAATAAAATAACTAAAAAAAAATAGTATCGATACAAAAATTGCACCTATAAGAATCCGACAACCGTTACTGACTCCCCGGCAACGGCGCCAAAAACTTGTTCGGTAAAAACGTGTTTTAAATTTATAAACCGAAACACCCCAAGTATAAGGTACGTAGTATAGGATGTTACCGGGTCGTCCTAAGGGAGAGGAATGTTTATCGGATCAAGGAACAATTATTCTATCGATTATGTCACGACTATTAACTAAACTAGGGTTTAAATTAACTATAAAAAAAAACGATGAAAAACTAAACTAAAATAATAGAAAATAGAAAATTTGACTATGGACGGGCGTTCACTAATGTGGACGGGCGTCCGACTATCGGTCAAAACGAAAAAAATGCGAAAAAACGCAAGCGGGTAAACTAGGGTTTTTAAAAACAACTAAACGAAACAATCAAAGTCGGTACGAACGAATTCGGGTTTATCAAATAATTAAAAGAACGGCAAGGCAACGGGAATCCACCAATCAACCAACCCCAACCCCAACTAGATGGCAAGTTAAAGTTACGATTTTTAGTAATGATCTATCACGAATTCGATTAAATCTCTCTAATCAATTTCTAGGGTTTCGTTTTCTTTCTCAAGCAAAACTAAACTGACATGCAAAACAAGATCATGAGATCGTCTCCAAAACTCTACTCAATTAATTATAAACGATCTCTCGAATTACAACTAATTGCATCAATTGAAAGACTAAGGCTTGAACAATATTCTCATACAAATTCAAAGCATAAAAGTAGTTTCATCAATCTTTCGATTCAAATAAAACGTAACAATAAAGAACAATATCCAATTGATGAAAAACTCATAACTTTTACTCACTAAACATACGTAGCAAAAATCTCTCTAGTTGGTGTTGATGTTGATCGGTTTCATCCGTTGTCCCACCGCGATGTGCTTAGCCAACAATCATGTTGATGATCATGATTGTTGGGTTGGAAGAGTTCATCTCCTTGTGTGCTCCTAAGAATATGCGGCTGCTAGCGTTTTTTTGTGAATGAAAATTACGTATGATATGATATGGTATATTTTAGGGTTTAATACCCGCTGCTATATATAGGATTCTAAAGTCGGTTTAGCTGATGCGGCGGTTGGACGCCCGTCCAAGAGGGTAGACGCCCGTCCAGAGCGCAAAGCTTATTTGAGTCGGGCCGAGCTGAGATTGGACGCACGTCTAGCCAGCGTCCACTCCAGCGTCCAAACTTCCTGAATCAAAAATATCATCCTGGACGCTCGTCCACTATCTTCAGACGCCGTCCAACTGGACGGCCGTTCAATAATCTGGACGCCAATTCAGAGACGCGAAAACTTGATTTTCTCATATCTATCTCTTTTCAATCAAATCCAATCACCATTATCTCTTCCTCTTTAATTAAATCCGACTTGATCATCTTTGAATCACCTCTTGAGCTCGAATTTGTGCATCTATAACACATAAAAATATCGCAAAATGTAATAATGTCCAATTAAATATAAATTCATCAATAAAACGCATAAATTGACTAATTTTGTGATTAACTTATTAAAAACACCACATGCTCAATATTTCGTCTAAACACTTATTTTCTTATACAAATAATACAAATACGGGGGAAATTATCATAAAATATAGCCTTATAAAACATATAAAAACACCCTTAACACAGGGACCCTTTACTTCGTCTTTATCCAACCGCTACATTTTAGTGGCGATCGACTATGTGTCCAAATGGGTTGAGGCCATTGCTTCACCTATTAACGATGTGAAGGTTGTACTGAAGTTCTTGAAGAAAAATATCTTTACACGGTTTGGAACCCCTCGTGCCATTATTAGTGATAATGGAAGCCATTTTTGTAATAGGCCGTTTGAAAAGTTGATGATTAAGTACGGGGTTAGACACAAGTTAGCTACTGCTTATCACCCTCAAACAAGTGGACAAGTTGAGGTTACAAATCGATAAATAAAGCGCATTTTGGAGAAGACTGTGAATACGACTAGAAAGGATTGGTCGTTGAGATTAGATGATGCTTTATGGGCTTATAGGACTGCTTATAAGACGACTATTGGTATGTCCCCGTATAAGATTGTTTTTGGAAAAGCATGTCATCTACCAGTTGAACTTGAACACCGTGCCATGTGGGCTACGCGTATGCTGAATTTTGATGAAAGTTTAGCTGGAGAAAGAAGGTTGTTAGAGTTGACTCGCCTAAAGGAGTTTCGTTTGGAAGCTTATGAGAATGCAAAAATATTTAAGGAGCGCACAAAGAAATTTCATGATAAGAAGATATTGGACCGCACCTTTAAGGAAGGCGATCTGGTTCTTCTCTACAATTCGTGCTTGAGACTCTTTCCTGGCAAGTTAAAATCACGATGGTATGGCCCTTATCAGGTGAGTAAGGCTTTTCCTTCTGGAGCTGTGGAATTATTGAACCTTAAGGATCAATCCACTTTTGTTGTTAATGGACACCGTGTGAAACATTACATGGGTCTTGGTCAAGGTAAGGAGGAGGAGGTCTTCACTCTCGAAGATCCAACCTATCATTAGACCATCGTTGAGCTGAGTCGAGCTGGCGACTATAACCTCAGAACTATTTCTTAAAAACTATCTTTTGTTTTTGTTTTGTCTGAATAAAGTAGCATGCTACTGTTAAGGTTTTTTTCATCTCGCCATGTTCCGATTCTAAGTTCCGAATAAACGAGGTTTTTTCCTTGATAGCCGACATGTGAATTTTGTAGTTTTAACTCTCTGGTTTTCCGAGTCGTTGGTTGTATGAAATAAAGTGGCTTAAATTGTTTTTGGCTATTCTATATCTACTTACTGCCACATTATTTTATAACTTCCATTGACATGTTATTAACGGTTTCGTGCAGCTTCTGTTTCGTTTGCTTAAACAGGTTTTCGTTTGCTTCTCCACGACGTGCTTGGTCTACAACCACATTCTGCATCTACTTGAGAGCCGTTTCCAGAGCTAAGTCTTTTTCTTATATTCTCCTTTTTCTTTGTCATTGGGGACAATGCCAAGTTTAAGTGGGGGGTAGGAGACTTAGCCATGATAGGTTATAATTGAAAATTGAATGGAACGGTGAAAAATGAAAAAATTTGAACAAATGCCAAAGTATTTATCTCGTACCCTTAGAATTGTGAGTTCTTGTACATGGAATTAATAGGAAATGAACCAAGTTTCATGATTACGTGATCACTTTATACTTATGTGAATGTGAACTTAAGGATATTCATGCCAACTGTTGCAAGTAGTTATTTATTATTCGATTACTCAAATTTGAATCGACGAATTCTGCACAAATTTTAATAACTGAGAAGAATTATGTGTACATTGCGTAGATAACTGGTTATGCAGACTTAGAGTCGATATTTATCTGCTGATGTATTCTTATCTTCTAGCCATCTAAACGGAGTAATAAGCTTGAGATTTATCTGTGTTTTGACAAAATGTTAAACACTGGGCTTGTAGTAACATTACCAAAGTAGCTTCACGCTTGTGGTAATATTTAATGTTGTTGACCCATCCGTGAAAGGGGATCCTTGCAATGCATAATTTACTTTTAAAGCAAGTTTCCTTCTCGAGATGTGTTAATGCTTGAAGTTATGAAAATGCGAATAAAGTCAAATTTTTAAGAGGCTTTGAGTGATTTCTCGGCCTCCGAGTCCAAAAACCTTATTGATGACGCTCTTGCTTATTGCACCATGTCTTTAACCATTGCGAGGCTTAAGAAGTAGGAATGCTGATGTTGGTAGATTGAGACTACGAAGTTAGCATAAACTTTAACCTTGCCACGAATAGATAAAACTAAATGCACATGCACACGTCACTTCGATTCATGACGAGTAGTGAATAATGGATACCTTATGAGCATAAGTGGTATGAGTTGACTCGAGTTTCTTGTATAAGTATGATTTGACCATGGAAAATGTTGACTTGGGGAATGACTTATTGATGCTTTGTTCGGGACGATCAAAGTTTAAGTGGGGGGTAGTTGATGACGGTCAAATTATACCCGTAAAAGTCATCAACATTGTCCTTAAATCGGGATTAATAATATATATTTTATATTAAATCACATGTTTATATTGATTATTTAATGTTATTTGATTTATATTATATAATTTGGTATTTATCCATTTTTATTATATAAATTGGTATTTATCCGTTTTATTTAAATAGGATTTATTTTGGGATAAATATTTATTTTGTAGATTGAGATAATTTTGGAGGATAAATACAAATGGAAGAATTAAATCTCAAGATAAATCCAAGAAAATCGGATGCATAGAAGATAAAGATCGGATAAGCATGACAAGAGCAAGCAAGCCAATCCGAAACTTGAGAGCACACATGCGGCGGCCCTTTCACACGCATAAGGTGGGCGCATCTTATTTTCTTGAGATCGGCCGGGAGTTATCTCTATTTATTTTGATAATTTGAAGTATATCTCTTAATTAGCTTGAACCCCTATAAATAGAGGCATACATTACACGCCATATACACACTCTAGAAATACAATATTCCAATACTTTTATCAATATAGTTCGTTGTTTTCTTTATTTTATGTTCGTTCATTACGGAGTCGTTAGAATCTCCGGTTAGAGATCGTATCGAGGAGTGGGAATCACGCTCGTCTTCGAGGGTAATGTCTACTCAATTATGCAATCTTTATTCGTAGATCTAATTTATTTCGTTATGGAGTAGTCGTTTTGTGTATTGATTTCGTGATGTAGTTAATTTACGAACCCATGTTTATGTAGATCTGGGATGTAAAAGACGTTTCACGAGCAAATCTGGTTCAGATCTGAGCTTGTTGACAGCGAGCCTATGTCTCGTTGGTAGCAAGATCTGTGATGTTCTTGATTTGTCTGTAAACGGCTTCGACTACGTCAGGTTCTCTGCTTTGTAATTCAAACGAGTAAATAAACTTGATCAACTTAATTATTTGTCATCGTAATTTAACATGAGACCCAAAAAGTGATTGTTATTTAGGACAGAGATTGAATCGGTGTCTAAGAAGTACGCCTAATCATAGGAATGTTGCTTAGATGAGGTTACGGTTTATACCGGCATCCCTAGTTTCGTAATTGTGTCAGAAGTTATATGAGATGGAGACTAAAAATGTGAAGTCACGTAATGGAGACACTATGATTTAGATGGCCTAACCGGAGCTAGATCTATTTTAGGGGATGACTCCCGTAGTCAGAATAATTAATCTTAAATGTCTTGTTTTGTCTCGTCGTCAATCTACATAGCATGGGGGAGTAATTACTACTAGCATTATCAATACCGTTTGTTAATTATTTATAAAACCTATACAAATAAGTGTCTTAGTGTCGTTGTGTCTTTTGTTGGTTTTGTGTTTCTATTGTGTCAATTTTAATTCTACGTTATTTGTTGGTCGGAGACCGCCTTTAATTTGCTTTTTAGTTTAATAAATCGTATTTCGTTTAAGCCGAGTCTCTGTGGGATCGACCTCGACTCTATCTAACTATACTACGATTGAACCTAGTTCTCTTGCTAGTGTGTTATTTAGGTATCGAGTATTTTTATTACTTGGACCGTGCATCATTGAGCAACTTGTAGAAGAGCCACATCAGGCTACTGAGTCAACACCTGCTGTGGAAGTTGAAGAGTTGGTACAAGACCCTGCAAGTCTTGCAATAGTTCAGGGGGAAGAGCAGTCTGCTGCTAACCCTGCTGATGAGCATATAAGTCAGGGGAACCTAGTGTTGTACAGATGGAGGTAGTAGGAACTAATATCCAACCTGAGCAACCTACTGACCTTGAGGCATCTGTGGAAGATACTTTGAACTTACTTGTTGAGACCTTTGGAGGTCATCAAGGTACTGGAATAGCTCCTAGAAAGTCCTTCATGCCATTTGAGAGACATGAGAAGAAGAAGAGAGAGGAGTTTGTTGATCCTAAACTCCTATTGGTTGCAAATTATTTCCAATGGAAGTTTGGATATTATAAGAGACAAAAGCCAGCTGCAAAACCAATGACAGATTTTGAAGAATGGGCTTTTGAGAGATTGGGAGTGGAAAATTTGCTGGATCTGGTTGATACCACCTTGCTGCAATTAAGACTTATGGATCTGTTTGATGAACAACAGAAAGAAGAGGGTATCAAGTTCAGGGATCCAAGAGGTGACAATGATGATTCTTCATCATCTGATTCTGATGATAATCACCGCTCTGGTCCAGGAGGAACCAGTGGAACTGCTATGATCATTGAACCAAGAGTAGAGCAGTCTCCTGGTGTTGGACAATCCACAGAGGGACAGTAAACTGGACAGATGGATGAGGATGTGGAACATCTCACCATGGATGATATTGAGGCACAAATCAATGAGGGTATAGACATTGGTGCAAACAAGATGGTTGGTGAGATAGATCCTCTATTTGTTGTAGAACCTGCTGAGCATGTTGATGACCAGCAGACTGTGGATTCAGGTGAAGAAAGGGTTACTGATCATACTGAACCAAGTGTCCGTTCTGAGGATTCCAATCAATATCAAAACTGGATTGACACTGAAGGCACTCTAACCAACACTGCAAATCTTCTGAGAAGGATTGGTGATATTGGGGAATTTCAACAAGAAAATATGGATATATTCCCTGATCAGGTTATTGTGGCACAAATTGCACAAGAAGTGGAGGTACAGGCTGCTGAGGATCAAACAGCACCTGCACACAGATGGAACATGAGGTACAGGCTGCTGAGTTACAAACAACACCTGGACAAATGTTGGAACAAACTTTGGGTTTGGAGGAAACCCCTGCTGTTGTTGAAGAGGCTGTTGTAGTAGAGCCTGCTGGAAAGAAGACCACTGTAGGGAATGATGGTCAGCAGACTGCAGTTAATGAGGATGAGCAGCTCCTAGACTATGACTATAGTGATGAGGAATTCCAAATGCCTGAAGAAGAACATGTGGATGATGCACCCCCACAGGTATTTGTACCTATCTTTGAAGAACCTGCTATAGATCCTATCTTGGGGGAATATCAAGGACCTCACCCTGCTGGAAGGGATATGAGCTATGCCTTGGTGATCAGCAGACAGAGGTAATAATACAATGTAGAAGAGCTCGCCGATGGAGTCATTGGAGGAATGGCTGGTGGGGTACCAGCACATGTCATGGAAGAGTTGAGGACAGTCAGAAATGACATTGCAAATTTAAGAACTCAACTAGACAGGCAAGAGCAGAGATTTGAAGATTTGATCAATTTGGTGGAAAATAGAGGGAGGACTACAGAAACAGTTGCCTCCAATATTACCTTCAATCAGTATGCTCTTGCTGATCTTACCCTAGAAGTGAGAGGAATTAAGCAAGGAAACACACTGAAGGACAAGTTTTTGAAAGAATAATTTACTTCCATCCATCAAAAACTTGACAAGCTTGCTGAGACACCTAAGCCTGCTGAGCCTGCTGGAACATCTCAACCTGCTGGATTGGATCCTAAGGTTACTGAGAGGATCAATCTCCTGGAGCAGACTTTGCAAACAAAGATTACTGCAGTTGATACAAGAACTGAAATTATGGAGGGACAACTGAGTAATCTGGTTATCACACAGGAGAGTTTTCATGGTCTACTGTCCCGGTTTGTTGATGATGTCACTAAGGGGGAAGAGGGCCAAACAGTAGTAGCAAAAGAGGCTGCCAGAATCTTTCACAAGAAAAGATGGGAGAATGATACAAATGCATTCAGGGAACCTGCACCTGGCAGAGTTCAACTTACTGATGATCTTCTCAGACAATACAAGAATGAGTACCACAACAAGAGGAAACCTTATCATGACAAGGGATTTCATGAAGGTTTAAACTCATTTCTGGGCTTAAAGTTTTGGGAAGCAAGGGTTAAAGCCTGGAGGGCAAATTACAGAGGTGGAAGAGGTGGAAGAAGTGGTAGAGGTAAAAGGAGTTTGCCTTTCACAAAAGCAAAGGACTCACTTGCTCAATTCAAAGAATTATATATGAAATTTGGATTCAGAGTAAATCAAATCAATCTCATTCTACCTGAAGCATGGAAGTGGTGGAAAGAAGTGAATCCCTACATTGACTTCACTTTGATTGAAAATGAATGGATGAGAGACATGATTGATGAGATAAGGACCTACCAAGAGCAAGTGGAGAAGGCAAGGGAAGAAAGAGAAAGAAGACAGTAGATCAGCATACTTAATCTATTTCATCTTTGCTGCATCTAGACTGTAATAACTATGAACAACTTATTTTAATGAGATATGACTGAAATTTGTTCTGTTTTTGTTTTATTCTTTTTTCTTTGCTGTTAGGTGAGGGTAGTGGCATCATCACCAAAAAGGGGGAAATTGTTGGCTTATTTCTAAGTTTTAGTAATGAGTGCCAGACTAACTATTATAGAGCAAAGGCAAAAGGATGTCTAGATCAAATGTATAGGTTTATTAGAGTTTGATCTTTATATAGGTTTGATCAAATAAGCTCTGTAAAGGTCAGCTGACTTATGTCAGCAGACTGGTCTAGGTCAGTAGGGTAGTTAGGTCAGTAGACTTATCAGTAACCTGCTGAAGACTGAATGCTGATGGGTCAAACTCAGTTAATGAAAGCTAAGGGATCAAACTTAGTAATTAAAGTCAAGGATATGGAATCAGAATTTAGGGAAGTCTGTGATGACCTAAACTGATTACATATACCTTATGTACAAGGTCTGAGTTCCATAAGTTGGATGATGATTGGAACTTAGTTATATGCAAAAAGGTGTAATCTAACTTCATAAATAAAAGTTACATAAAAGACAGTTATCAAAACATGGTTCAGCTGACTGATATATATCTCAGCAGGGTTATGAACCTGCTGATACATATACCTCGGTTTATTCAAGATTACATTGGAAGAAAACATGGACAAGGACAGCTAACAACCTCTGACTTTACCAAACAAATCAATGGTTGAGATTAAAGGGACGTTGGGATGATTCAGGACTTCATCCAATGAACACAAGTCAAAGGATGGACAAACTGCATTCTGTCAAAAAGTAGTCTGACTGTGTTAGTACTATGAACAGTGACAGAAAGCAAGTCAAATGGGACAAAATCTGGAACGGCTACATTTGAATTTCAAATACAAGTCACAAGGATTCCTACCTATAAATAGAGGACTCCTAATTCAGATAAAGATGATGAATTGATGAACAATAAGAGAAAAATACATATAGTCCTGAGCTTCAATTTCTGATCAAGAAAAATACCCTGCTGAACCCTACTGAGCTTAAGGCTACTGATCCAGATAAATTCTTCAAGTGTAATCAGCATTCAAGCTACATCAAGTTTACACACTTGAAGACTGCAAGCTACTGATCATATCATCCTGATCAAGCTGCTGCAACTGAATCATTTACTTGATTCAAACTTTCTTTTACAAAGAAAAATCTGTTGAAGACAGTGAAGCACATCTGTGTGAAAGACTGTTTTTTGTGGTGGAGCTGGTGAAGAGGCAATCCTACCCTTCAAGGACCAGTGGAAGACTTTGGAGCAGCAATCCTACCTGTTCCTGGTTTTCAGTTTGTGAAGCCATAGCTATTGGTGAAGGACAAACATCTTAGGATTTTTGTAACAGCTATCTCAAGAATCTCTCTAGTGAAGTACCTCCAACATCACAGGAGAAGAGTGGAGTACAGGATGACACCACCTGGAACCAATATAAATCTGCCTACTTACTTTCTGTATTTATATTCTGCATTTAGTTTATCAAGCACATCACCTTACTGAATCTAGCAACTGAATTCACACATACACTACTGAGTATCCAATACTTGGTATCATATTTAACAACAAGTAACAAGGCTTTATTTTTGATATAATTCCGCTGCACAAATTCAGCAGACTCACCTATCAGCAGACTACTGAGGTATCAGCAGGCTGCTGAAGTTGCTGAGTTTGTTAACTCCAAAAAGTTTTTTAAGTGTTAAGTTTATTCACCCCCCCCCCCCCCCTCTAAACTTAACCAAAGCCTTTTCAAGGGACCAACAATAACTAATATAATATGAACTGGGCCCATCGATCAGTTTCTAGGATTAACAAATAAGGGAACTGTATGTCTACTTCCCGCAGGAAGGAATGGATTCCATATCTGTGAAGTCACAGACTACTCACTCATTCCAGAATAGACAATTTCTATAATTATAAATCCTGTAATTACATTATATTAAGACAATTTCTGTAATTATAAATCCTGTCAAAAACACTGCTGAAAGGAATTACAGAAATTTGCATTTATGCTTAAGGCTTTCAGCAGGAAGGAATTACAGAAATCAGTGTATGGCATTTATAGGGTCCCGCAGGAAGGAATTACAGAAATCAGTGTATGGCATAATTACATACCGACAATGCTTATATTAATACACTCACTCACTCATAAATCCTGTCAAAAACAATTACAAAAATTATCTTTTGGGCACTACACCTAACAATCTCCCACTTGCACGAAAGGCAAGTGATTAATTGTTTAGAGCATACCCCTTATACACAACATTCTCCCACTTGCTCTAAAAGCAAATGAGATATATATATCCCTCAAATCTATACCCGCCAAGTGCATCAAACCATTTAGATGTCAAAATACACTCTGAGTGTGCCGCCGCAGGGTCGGTCAGTGACTCGGTGTGTATGCAACATTTAAATGCCACGCGACTTAGTATACTGATCCGTTAGGTTGTCACCTCGAGATGATCTTTAGGATCGAAACGTCGCCGGTCCATCCAATCAGGTGGTACTCTCCCAATATGCCTTTTTTGACCTCTAGTGACTGCGAAGATCCTTATCAGCTACCTCTCCACTGTTTTCACAATGAAATGGTATCGGCTTACCAGATCTGGAATTACTCCCAGATATGGAAGGAAATCCTCAATCTGACTTAAATTCATAATCACACGAGTAAACACTAAGCCCGAGATCGACTTAACGATCATCCTTAATCTGACTTAAAGTCAGAATCAGTGTAATCATTTATATTCATGTTCGCACCCGAATATACTAGCATATTATTCCTCGTTCTCCAAAGATACTTGAGGATGTACTAAACTTGCTATTTAATACTCGAATCCAAGATTCGAGTAACTTGTAATTACCTGACTTTCTCTTATCAAAAGAAAATCAGGTCTGCTAATGGCCTAGAATTTAAAATGGATGCTTATTATCCACAAAAATGTATCATACATGAAACATCTTTTGTTCATACACCACAACAAAATGGTGTGGTGGAAAGAAAACATCAACACTTGTTGAATGTGGCTAGGGCACTTAGGTTTCAAGCTGGTTTTCCCATGTCTTATTGGGGTCAGTGTGTCAAACATACTGCTATGCTAATTAACATTACACATACACCTCCGTTGCAAGACCAGACACCTTATTTTATTTATATAGGAATCAACCTAACTACGCTGATTTAAAAGTCTTTGGTTGTTTAGCATATGCCAGCACAATTTCTCAAGGCAGACGCAAGTTTGACAGTAGAAGCAGAAGGTGTGTCTATATAGGCAATCCTCCACATACCAAGGGTTACAACCTACTAGATCTTCAAACCAGGGAGTTTCTTACTTTCAAAGATGTAGTTTTCCATGAGCATTCTTTTCCTCTCCTAATTAATGCATTACCAACAAACACTGAATGTGTATTACATGTGCCTAATCTTCAAAATATCAATTCTTACATGCTTCATGATGATCATGTGGACGGGAATACAGGTTATGATAATCAAAATAGTGAAGATTCAAACACTGAGGATCCTATTATACATATAGGAGATGCAGGTGATGCAGACTATAATGCCTCACAGCATCTACCACCACCAAATCCAAATCTTAATGTGAGGAGATCTATGAGATAGAGGAAATTACCTGCACACTTGCAGGACTATCAGAGTGTAATAGGGACAGCTACTACCACACCTCATACACTTGACAATGTGTTGTCTTTTGACAACTTGTCCAATTCCTACAAAGCTTTCTCATGCAATTTAGATGTTGAACAAGAACCTACAACCTATACAGAAGCTTCCAAACATGAAAATCGGCAGAAAGCAATGCTGGAAGAATTGTTAGCACTACATAAGACTAACACCTGGAATCTAGTCACTTTACCTCCAGGCAAGAAGCCAATAGGCTACAAGTGGGTATACAAGATAAAAAGAAAAGCATATGATACTATTGATAGATATGAAGCAAGATTGGTAGCTAAGGGCTACACACAGACTGAAGGGATAGATTTTCTAGATACTTTTTCACCAGTGGCCAAATTATCTACTATCAGATTGTTTCTTAGCTTAGCATCATTGAATTAGTGGCACTTGCATCAAATGGATGTTAATACAACATTTTTACATGGAGACCTAGATGAGGAAGTCTACATGAGACCACCACCAGGTCTTCCTGTTTCAGGCAAAAATCAAGTGTGTAGATTAGTCAAATCTCTATATGGATTGTGGCAGGCTAGTAGACAGCGGAATGCTAAGTTAACTGAGGCACTTACACAAGAAGATACACTCAATCCAAGCATGATACTTGTATGTTCACAAGAGGACAAGGTCCTACTTTTATTGCTTTCTTGTTTATGTGGATGATATAGTGGTGGCCAGTCCTGATTTGCAAGAGATTCAGATTCTTAAAGACTTGTTGCATCAGGCATTCACAATCAAATATTTGGGACAATTCCTAGGCTATGAGATTGCAAGATCGGAATCTGGCATCTTGATGAATCAAAGGAAATACCGTCTATATCTACTTCAAGAATTTGGATATCTGGGAGCTAAGCCCTGATGTACACCTATGGATTCAAAGATAAAACTGGAAGTAGCAGATTCACCATATCTCAGTGACAACACCTATTACAGAAGTTTAATTGGAAAACTTATATACCTTAACAACACCAGGCCTGATATTGCATAATATGTACAACAGTTAAGTCAGTTTTTGGATAAACCTACAGAAAATCATCTAGCTGCTGCTCATAAAATTTTAAGGTTCCTTAAAGCAGCACTAAGGCAAGGTTTGTTCTTTCCTTCCAGTGGTACACCTACCTTAAGGGCCTATAGTGACTTAGATTGGGCTGGATGTACTAAAACCAGAAGGTCAATCAGTGGTTATACAGTATTTCTTGGTGAATCCTTAATATCATGGAAGAGCAAGAAACAGACCACGGTTAGTAGAAGTAGAATATATAGGGCAATGGACCTGAAAGCATGTGAAATTCAATTGTTGTTGTATATTCTATCTGACTTCAAAATACAACATTCTCAACATGTTCCTTTATTCTATGACAATCAAAGTGCAACTTGCATTGTAAAAAATGATGTTTTTCATGAAAGGACTAAACACATTGAGATTGATTGTCATTTTGTGAGGGAAAAGTATCAGCAGAAGGTTCTAATTCCTATGCCTGTCAGAACTGAGGATAACCTAGCTGATATTCTACTAAACCAGTTGAAAAGGCTACTTTTACCATATTATGGCCCAGATATCCTACCAAGGACATCTATTCACCAGTTACAGGTCAACAAACATGAAGTTCAAGTGATGATCAGGCTAATGTCAAGCTATATTTATCCCTAACTACAGCTTGAGGGGGGATGTTGAAGTTCAAGTGATGATCAGGCTGATGCATACATGTTCAGTTCTCTTAGGCATTTCGTCGAGCACTTGTGTAGAAGAGCGGTTAAGTCTGTTAGTGTTAACTAGGCTGTTGTAACTAACTTAGCTGTCGATTAGATGATTAGGAAGTCTATATATAGGCTCGATTGTAATCCAGAACCTTCAGTTTTGCAAATACGATCAAGATCAATGAAATCAGTTTTTCCCGCCTTTCTATTCTTTCAAATTTCTTCTTCTTCTTTGTGAGTTGTTCTTCATAATTTCGCAACAATTTCTGCAGTTTTCGTTCATTTTCAACACCGAGTCAATCTTTAAGTTTTCGGTTTGTACACTTGTGGTAAATGGGATCGGACGGACGGACGGACGTATATGCTACAAATATTTTATTTATATGTATATGCTACAAATATTTTATTTATATGCGAGACGGACGTTGTTTTCCGAATAAAAATTCAGTGTCCAGAAAGAGAGGGTCACAGAGATATCCACCTGCATATCTTTCAATACGAGAGATATCCACCATGCATATCTTTCAATAAAGATAGTCCAAAAAAAATATATTATTTTTGTCCAAATATCACTCATATTCATGTCACAGAGTACATTTAAATTCACGGGAGAGGATGGGGCCCATCCGTTGGTAGTATATAGTATTGATTAAACCTATATTTCTATTTACTTCACCTAATAATGATAATGACACAACAAAATAACCACAACAATACGTAAAACACGCTTTTGTACCATTAATTATAATTTGGCTAATATTCATCTTTATGTGGCTAATATAGATCACAATTTGTTTATAAGGATTGTGTGGTTCATGTCCCTTACGGAAATTGTAACACTTTATATAATTTTGGGAAACTTGAAGAAATATGTTGAAAAGTAAAAATTTAATAAAATATGTCTCGACGCATGCGTGCCTCGTGCGTCACTCATGCGTCGCGCGTGCGTCGTGCGCGTGGTCATGCGTGCCTCGTGCGTCGCGCTTGCGTCGCTCGTGCATCGGAAGCATGTAAAGTTTTCAAATGTTTACTTTTCGATATTTTTCCAACTTTTTACTTTTCGGGCATATTTCTTCAAGTTTCCCTATAATTTTTTACCATAGGTAAGAAAACTAATTTATATAATAGAATTAGTAAATGAAATTTACTCTCGCTAGTTCATGTGTGAAATGTCCAATTCTTTGTTTAACGTGTAATACTAAAGACACAACAATTTAGTTAGGTCATGTGACACAACAACTCCGTTTGTTTTCGTCAGAGTTTTTTCGGAGTTTTTTTATATCACTTCACCCATCATATCTTACAATTTTCTTACTAATCATTTCTTCAACTATAAATAAAAAAGTATTAAATTACGGAGGGAAAAACCAATTTTATTTATTTAACGTGTTATTTCATAATCTACATAAATTTCAAAAATAAAACATATTAACTTTCTAATCATTACTTCAATCACTTTATCTAAAACAACCTCAAAAAAAACTTCAACCCAAAACAACACAACTTGTTTTTACTTTATCCATTATGCATCACGAGTCCAGATAATGATCAATGGATCATACAAGATTATCATTGATGTAAAAGTAGATTGTCTCGCTCGTTGTGAATTAATAGTTGTGTCTGCAGCGTTACTCTTTCTCTCTTGTAAATGAGTGAATGGTCATACTTTTTTGAATCGAACTTGGGACCTCCCACCTAGGCTAGCGCGGTGGCTAACCACCGGTAGCGAGTGAATGGTCATACTCAGTGGCGGAGCCACGTGACCGACTCAAATTATTAAAAAAAAAATTACGACGTCGTTTTGGTGAAAGAAAATCATTTTTAACCCGATTTTAATCCTAAAATTTTTGACCTAATTTTCAATCTAACTTTGACCCATTTAACTCTTTTTTTTGGAACCGGCACAGTTATTCTGCCACTCCAACTATAAATACTTTGTACAGTTGTAAAAATATTCTCTTAAAAAGGAATGTCTGCAAATTTTCTTCTCCGGAAGGTTGATTCCTCAAAAAAAAAAAAAAAAATTTAATAATAATAATAATAATAATAAATAAATAACACCATCTTTCTTCATTTAAAAAAAGGAGGCTGAAGTTATTTCTCCAGCGCAAGAAAGAAAAATAAATTCTCTAGCTCTAAACCAAAACAAAGAAAATGGTAGGGAGCTCAAAGAAAACCAAAACAAAGAATATGGCAGGGAGCTCAAAAAAAACCAAAATAATGAAAATGGCAGGGAGCTCAAAACAAGGCACGAACCTGGTTGCAGAACCCGACACGGATGCTAAATTCAACAGATTTTTGGATAAAAATAAGGAGGTAAGCTCATTGTTATGAAGATGTTTTTGATATTGCTTTTGGTTCCCTGTTTCCTTTTTCTACTAGCATTTGCTGTTGTATGGTTTCTTGATGCCTAGTGATCATTGTTGAAGTTTACCTGTTTCCATGTTTCCCGGTTTGTTTTGCCCATGCCTGTTGTAATAAAATCAAGCGTGGGTTAGATAGAAATGTGTATTTTCAAAATATAATGGATGTTGTAAAAAAATTATTCCTGCCTGTTAAGTGTTTGACGAAATGCGTAACAGAACTGTGGTGTCTTGGAATATAATTATTTCTGCTTTGCTGCCGAGATTTCATGGTTCGACCATTCGATTGAGCTGTTCTCTTGGATGCTGAATGCCGGGTTCTTGCCAAACGAGACAACCATAATGATTCTACTTTCAACTTGTGTGGGGAATGGCAACTTGGGTTTTGGAAAACGGATCCATTCTCAAGTGCTTCTAAAAGTGTTGTCTTTGAATTGTCATTTAGGAACTGCTCTTGTAGACATGTACATCAAGTCTGCTGCTACGTCATCTCAACAAATTGCATTCTTGGTTTTTCCTTTCCCCTAAATAACTTCTTCTCATTGGAAGTTCTGAAAACTTCACACCTAGGCTTCAGCTTCACCCATTTGTGATAGCTAAGAACGAAAATAACTAGGTTGGTGACTGAATTTTCTGGACCAAAACCAAGTTCATCCACAAAATACTTCCAAACTATCTTATTCTTTTATTTGTCCTCAGAGCAAATATGCAAAACTGAGACATCGCCTATAAATAGAGTACTTTTGTCACACAACCCATTACTTGAAACTAGACATCTTGAACTCCTTCCCTACGTACAGTATAACATAACTCATCAAACCACTCATTACTTGAAACTAGACATCTTGGAAGTGTTTGTTGTTAAGAATGAGAGTCTGTTCTTTCCTTCTTAATTTATTACAACGCTGGATTATCAGTGGGTGATGGCCATTCACTTCTGGTTTCAAACTTTAATTAGCTGCCTCCTTTTTGGCCTTGTGGTTTTGTGAATCTTCTTGCAAATATTATGAAGATGCGTTGCTTCTTCACACCTTGGTGATTTGCTTGACCCTTTGTCAACTATCTTTGATTTTAGTTGTTAGTTTCCTTTGCACTTACATGATTGGTTTGTAATGTTGCTGTTGTAGGATCTAAAAAGCTTCTTTCATAATTGTATCTTTCTCTTAATATTTTGATTTGGGAAGCTCCGTGAATATCGGTTTAAATTTCAGCTTTTTTCTGGGTCTAGACTTCACCATCACCATGTATTGTCCACATTTGTTACGATCTTTATAGGTAGTTGTTGGATACTTCTGCCCGGCATACGACTTCAGCAATGATGTTGAGAAACTAATGGACGGACTGGCAGAGGAATGGAAGGGCATAAAGTTTGCAAAAGTTTCGACTGCATCGAATAGGGTAATGTTCTTCTTCAGTTTACGTACATTTTTGGAGCACCTTAAGATTTGCATATTGTTCTTAATTCTAGCTGATTCATACATATATTTGTTGCAGGCTTTGGTGGAGTTGGCTCCGGTTGGAACGTTTCCCACATTTGTCTATATGAAAGATGGCTGTGAGCAGGATAGGCTTCCGATCGTAGACACTGTACCATTATTTTCCGCCAAATACCCAATCCCTATTGCTGTACCTGCAATGCATGCCAAGCTTGCAGTAGAGAAGTGGTTGAAAGAAGTAACTGGTGGGGAGTAAGGCCCATATCAATTGTGAAAGACTGCTGATGCAACGCGAAATTCCCACTCATGTCTTTCCTTTATCCTTGAAAATAAACCGTCGATTGAACGCTTTCTGTGTTTTTTTTTTCTTCTTCCTTTAATGACTATCTTGTTAAGACTTAAGAGTTAAGAGTAAGAATAAATATTACAACCAGCTTGCTTTTTAGTAGTTTTCTAATGATTCCGGATCATCAAGTTATACTTGGTAGTAAATTAATCTCAATCTCTCCTCTATCGATTCGATGATTATTTGAATTAATCTCATTTTGATCAACTTTGTCATCAGTGTTGATTGGTGTCTTAACATCCAAAACCAAAAATGAGTAAAACAAATTAATTATAGGAAATGCAATTTAACAGGATCCTAGGGTTTCGGATCCAGCAATTAGGGAAGAATTGGGGAAAAACCAATTATTCGTCAAGTGTATTTTGGAAAAAAAATATTAAAGCCGGAAAAAGGGAAAATTTGGGAAAAAATTCGAAATATACATTTGTTTTTTTATAATAAAAGTTGGGTGAAAATGTTGATGATGATAGGTTTTGAACCTGGATGCTACACCAACCTAGCACGGAAGAATTTACAAAAAGGATAGGCAAACAATATATATAACCAATTTTCTGGGGATATTACTACTCGTCAAGTGTATTTTGGTCATTATGAAAATCAAAGGGGAGGCACGAGCCCCCCTTAGTCCTCTATAGCTCCGCCCCTGGTTGTGTTTGCAGCAATACTCTTTCTCCCTCCCTTAAATGAATGTACCTTACAAGATAATGATCAAATATTTTTACAGCTGTAAAAATATTACCTAAATAATAGTTTCATTAAAAAAGAAACTGTGATGTTGTGTGTAGACTTTCTTCTCCAGAAGGTTGATTCCTTCAAAAAAGGATGACGTCAACTAACCATATTCTCCGCCTCTGCTCGTAAATGTACAAGCTTTAGGGGTAGCTAGTCCCATACTCTCAATTAGCCATATGAGCTGTGTACAGTCATGCATGTGAAATGTCGTATTATTTTCATTCAAAATTATTTAGCTTCATTTATGAAGGGGTAAAATAAAGGACGGTCGGGGAAAAACCAATTATTCGTTTAAAGAGTAATGCAATCACTTAGTCACAACTTGTTTTTACATAATCCATCATGCATCACGATTCTAGATAATAATCAATGGATCTTATATGATTATGTGTGATGTAAAAGTAGAGTGTCTCACTCGTTGTGACTTAGTTGTTGTGTCCAGTGGCGAATGAATGATCGCCGTCTAGGAGGCACGATTAAGTGTCCGGAATAAAAATACATATATACATAATTGTAAAAATACAGTATAGTTCAAAATAAAAGGGAAAGGTTGGAAAAATATTAAAGCCGGAAAAAGGGAAAAATTAGGGAAAAAATTCAAAATATACATTTTTTTAAATAAAAGTTGGGGAAAAATGTTGTTGATGATGGGTTTTGAAAATCCGAGGGGGGCACGAGCCCCCCTAAGCCCTCTATAGCTCCGCTTCTGCTTGTAAATGTACAGGCTTTAGGGGTAGCTAATCTCATACTCTCAATTAGTTATGTGAGTTGTGTACAGTCATGCATATGAAATGTCGTACCATGTTCAGTCAAAATTATTTAGCTTCATTTATGAAGGGGTAATTAAAAGGACGGTCGGGGAAAAACCAATTCTTCGTTTAAAGAGTAATGCAATCACTTAGTCACAATATGTTTTTACATTATCCATCATGCATCACGAGTCCAGATAATGATCAATGGATCTTAGAAGATTATGAGTGATGTAAAAGTAGAATGTCTCACTCGTTGTGACTTTGTTGTTGTGTCTAGTGGCGAAGGCAAAATCGCCGTCCAAGAGGCACGATTAAGTGTCGGGAATAAAAATACATATACATAATTGTAAAAATGTTGTATACTTCAAAAAAAAAAGAAGAGGAAAGATGGAAAATATATTAAAGCCGGAAAAAGGGAAAAATTGGGGAAAAAATTCAAAATATACATTTGGTAAACATATTGTTGATAATGGGTTTTGAACCTATGCACCGCTGGTTCAATACTGGATGCTAAACCATTCTAACACGAAGGAATTTTTAAATAGGATAGGCAAACAATATATATAACCAATTTTCTGGGGATATTACTACTCGTCAAGGGTATTTGGTCATTATGAAAATCCGATGGAAGGCACGAGCCCCTCTTAGTCCTTTATAGCTCTGCCCCTGGTTGTGTTTGCAGCAATACTCTTTCTCCCTCTCGTAAATGAGTGTACCTTACAAGATAATGATCAAATATTTTTACAGCTGTAAAAAGATTACCTAAATAATGGTTTCATTAAAAAGGAAACTGTGATGTTGTGTGCAGACTTTCTTCTCCAGAAGGTTGATTCCTTCAAAAAAGGAAGAACACCATCTTTCTTCATTTAATTCTAATAAAAGGAGGTTGAAGTTTTTTTGTCTCCGGTGTAAGAAAAAAATTTTCTCTAACTCTAAACCAAACCAAAGAAAATGGCAGGAAGCTCAAAAAAAGGCACGAACCTGGCTGTAGAGGCCGACATGAATGCTAAATTCCGCAGAATTTTGGCTAAAAATAAGAAGGTAAGCTCATTGTTATGAAGATGTTTTGATAACCTATATGAAGGGCAGCGTTCATTTATCTGCCTTTTTTTTGTTTTTTTTTGTTCAGTAACCTATATGAAGGGCAGCGTTCATTTATCTGCCAGTGGACATAGCTCTTTCATTTCACTAAAAACATATCGACTTAATCTTTCAAGTTAATTAATTTCTTAACCATTTATAAACGTTCTTAGAAAAAAAAAACCATTTAAAAACGAAAGGAGAAATAAAGATTATTAAAGATTTTTTTTTTAAAATTTTCGCTATATATGGTACAAAATAAGTTGACAAAGGCATCTACTAATAATGTTTATAATTTAGAAAGGAAAAAAAAATGACTAAAGCTAGCTGAGGAAAAGTTTGGAAAATAAAAAATATTGAACAAGTTGGGAATGGACCCATGTTCACAACATCAAATACATGGCATTATACCATTCTGCAGGATTACATAATCGAGAAAAAAATAGACAAACAATATATAAGACATTTTCTAGGATATTACTACTCATCAAGGGCATTTTGGTCATTATAAAAATACGAGGAGGGCACGAGCCCCCCTAAACCCTCTGTAGCTCTGCCCCTGCTCGTAAATGTACAGAGGGGTAGCTAGTCTCATACTCTCAATTAGACATGTGAGTTGTGTACAATCATGCATGTGAAATGTCGTATCATGTTCAATCAAAATTATTTAGCTTCATTTATGAAGGATTAAAATAAAGGACGGTCGGGGAAAAACCAATTCTTCGTTTGAGAGTAATGCTACGTACATACACAATCACTTAGTCACAACATGTTTTTACATTATCCATCATGCATCATGAGTCCAAATAATTATCAATGGAACTTACATTATCCATTATGCATCTTGATGCCTAGTGATCATTGTTGAAGTTTACATGTTTCCCCGTTTCCCTGTTTGTTTTGCCCATGCCTGTTGTCATAGTTTTAAATTATTTGTTTTTCCTTTCCCCTAATCAACATGGTTCAAAGTCTCCGCCGAGTCGACTCCAACTCGGCCGTATCGTCTCCGACTCGGTGCCTACCGGTACAAAGATACAAATTCATCTCGTACCGGGCTTGAATCAGATTCATATCAGTGAAAATCGACCGATTTTACTTGATATAATGCAATATCGGTTAAACTCGGAAGACTTTTACCGTTTCGTATCGGATTTGATGCCGGAACATTAAGAAGGAAACAAAGAAGGAAAAACATAACAATAAAAGTCTTTATCTCCTCCAAAAGTTCTAATTAATTCTTTGATTGTAACCTTGAATCATCTTAAAAATTTGTCTTTACGAGCTTCGATTGAATCGTCCATTGAGCTCTTCATTCCCCTTCAAGATTCACATTAGATTTAATTCGATTTTTGACCCGTAAGAACACTTAGCAGCAGATGAATCTTCAATTTGGATTCAAGCCCCATTCAATTTCTCAAATCACCGTTGATCACTCCATTCTCAGCTTTTCGAGATCGATTACCCATGTTCTATGCCATTTCTCCGGTAGGCTCCTCGATGATTTCTCTTTTCTTTTCATTTTTTTATTTTATTTAATGATGTAGTGAATTAATCGGTCCAACCAAAAAAGGAGATAATGTTGATGATGTATATACTTTGAGTATATCCTTCAATAATCCGTTTGTTACATTGTTATATTGAACGACTCGTGTGACACGTAAATAGGATAGTTGATACATCCACTACATATGCGTACAAACATCACAATTAATTGTGATGAGACCAATATATGGGTCATACACAATAATTTAATGTGAGATTATTTATTATGGTATTCGTTGTAATACATTTTGTTGAGTACATAAGATTTCTTATAAAATGGATATCACAGTCACATATAATATGATGATATAATAATGATATATAACAACATTATGTTTTTTTGAGAATACATTATTTTAAAAATCATCAAACATATCATGTTTTATTTGGAATATGTAATGCGACAGCACATATGTTGTTGTATTTATTAATAAGAAATGATATTGGTGATTGTTTTTTGAGTTTTGACATTCTGATTTTGTTTTAAGGTCTTCATATTTTTTTGTTTTTTTCAAATTTTTTAAAGCATTTTATATGCTGGAAAACCCGTCTCGCTCGAAACGATACCGATACGCGATGATATATGTGTCTCAGTGATCTCCGAGTCGGTACCGCGACTGCGATTGCGACTGTGAACCATGCTAATCAACTTCGATCTTCTCATTGGAAGTTCGATTCCTCAAACAAAAAGGAATCGTAAAAGAACTATCTTCAAAGTCAACAGAATGTTGAAAAAGATCCCCATTTTTCAACACCCCTTTTTCAGCTTCTCCAACTAAATGTTGGATTAGCTTTTCCTCAGCATGCCTCAAGAACTTAAAATTTGATGGTGGAGAAAATCTTAATCTCTTCAAATCTTCTTCTGTAAATGATCCAAACAGAGGATTGAACCCTTAAAATTCAAAGGCCTCTCCATTAATCAATGTCACCCAACCAGGATCATTAGCTTCTTCTTTCCCAAACCATCGACCCCATAGATATAGTTCTCCTATTCAAAGCAAAGTAAGTAGCCAAAATGTTTACAGCCATGGCCATTGTGATACAATTTACAATGGCACACTCCGAACCAACATTAAGCTCATCAACCCAAAAATCACAATTAGGCTTGAAGTGAGAATCCTTTTCCCTGACAATCGGCCGGAGTTGTCAGGCAATAGCTTGCTTGCTTGTGAAGTGCGGTTGAGAAACATGTTGGAGTTGGGTTGGTAATGACTCATCTACTAAGCCAAGTCGGTGTCAAGCAAATCAATAGTCTTGAATTCAAGAAAATTACTTGAAATTTACATTTTTGCAAAGTATCATATTTTTGCCATGTACTAACTACTGTTATTTTATTTTTTTGGTAAAAAACCGGATATTTAAATTAATTGAGCAGTTGTACTAACTACTGTTATTTGCAGGGTAAAGAAAAACCTTCTATTGTAACATTTTAACGGTTTTGTAACTATTATTTTTGTATATAATATTCACGGGCACACACCGGAACTCACTGGCTATTTTTAGCACACACGTTTGTGAATCTCTTTCTTAGGTATGGAAGAAGGACACCAGAGTAGTGAGGTAAGCGGAGTAACCTTTGAGGCTGTGCTGGGAGTTGATGAAGAGTTCAATGTTGATATGACTGCTTAATTGTCAAGTTTTTGTTTTAGCTTGTTTTGATTTTTTTGGTTGTTCCGACGTAATAAAAAAATAGGGGGAGTGGTTTAAAAGGACAGAAAATAGGGGGAAAATGGGAATCAGGACAGTGAAAATATAAATTGGATGATAAGGACAAATCCACTGTTTATAACCCCAAATCCACTGTTTGTTGTAGTGGAACTGACCCCAAATCTAATGTTTTACTATCACAGTGGAATAAGGATATGTCCCTTTTACCATGAAAAAAATTCCACTGTCCTCTTTGCATATTTCTATGTTCAAATTGTCCTTTTTGACAATAAACCCTAAAAAATAAATGATGTTTTCTTTTGTTTTGGTGACGTTTGAGTAAAGTATTAGTTCCCTCAGTATTTTCTTGGAGTTTTAGTATTTGGACGGTGGATCGCCGGCTTGTTCCATTTTAGACATTAACACTTCAAATCTTCTTCTGTAAATGATTAAACAGAGGATTGAACCCTTAAAATTCAAAGGCCTATCCATTAATCAATGTCACCCAACCAGGATCATTAGCTTCTAAAGAAAATCAGAATACTAGCAGAAATATAAAGACTGAAGTGATGTTTTTATTGATTGATAAAAATGTTACACTGGTACTCCTTTATATAGGAGAGAAAGTGATACTATTATTTAATAGCAATATTCACACATTAATTGTAGATATTACGTATTAATTACAGAATAATTATATATTCTGTAATTAATGTGTGTATATTGTTAATATTATTTATTTGAAATATATTGTCTTCTATCACCCTCCCTCAAACGAGGCCGGTTTTGGAGACTGAGTTTGTCTTGATATAATTTGGAGGGCATCTCCACCCCGGTGAGTCTTCCGGAGTCCATAGTTGTGATTTTTGGAGGGCATCTCCACTTTGCATGCTTTTCCGGAGTCCATAGGTTGTTGTGTTTTGGAGGGCATCTCCACTCCGGCTGTTCTTCCGGAGTCCATAGGTGTGATTTTGTGGAGGGCATCTCCACTCCGGCGGTTCTTCCGGAGTCCATAGTTGTGACTTGTTTGGAGGGCATCTCCACTTCGGCAATTCTTCCGGAGTCCATAGTTGTGATTTGTTTGGAGGGCATCTCCACTCCGACGAATGTGCCGAAGTCCATATATATATATATATATATATATATATATATATATATATATATATATATATATTTTTTTTTTTCCATGTCATCAGCCTCCGATTGTTGTGGTTGATCTGCATCATTATTTGGAGGAGATCTAAAACGGATGGATGGATGATCAGAATTGAAGGGCTTGTGATTTTTGTTGTGATATGTGGGAAAAAATAAAAAAACAATTGTGTGACAACAAAGATTTCTTGATCGGATGAGAAAAAGGCTAGCAATTAAAATAAAACAGCATCGGTTGATTAAGGATTGTGTGGAAATGAATAGAAAATCTCGAAAGCGGAAGAGGGAACGGGCGAGGGTTCACCAATGTTAAGGCTTACGAACCCCCGCCTCCTGCTTTGATACCATAAAGAAAATCAGAATACTAGCAGAAATATAAAGACTGAAGTGATGTTTTTATTGATTGATAAAAATATTACACTGGTACTCCTTTATATAGGAGAGAAAGTGATACTATTATTTAATAGCAATATTCACACATTAATTGTAGATATTACGTATTAATTACAGAATAATTATATATTCTGTAATTAATGTGTGTATATTGTTAATATTATTTATTTGAAATATATTGTCTTCTATCAGCTTCTTCATTCCCAAACCATCGACCCCATAGATATAGTTCTCCTATTCAAGGCAAAGTAAGTAGCCAAAATGTTTACAGCCATGGCCATTGGGATACAATTTACAATGGCACACTCCGAACCAACAATAAGCTCATCAACCCAAAAATCACAATTAGGCTTGAAGGAAGAACAGCCCCAAAAAAGATGCTTCAATAGCTTATGGTGATGCAAACCATTCGATTTCATCTTGTTCCATTCGATTATGGTGAACCAACAATAAGCTCATCAACCCATTCGATTTCATCTTTGTTGCTGATTATTGGTTCTACTTCCTCTAAGTTGCCGATATCTTGTTCCATTTGGCACACATAACCACCCATAGAATCCTCACCAATACCAACAAAAGTTACTGTGACTGTCTTCCAAGAGCCACCGCCCCGATCGAAAATGAATGCCGGTATCTGCTGGATATACAGAAACCCGAATCCGGATCCGATCCATAATTGGATCGTTAGATCTGGTTCTCAGCACCGATCGAGACGCTCGATCATGCACAGCGGAAGCTACGAATTAAATTCGCATGCGATTTTACCACGATTTTAATTCACATAATTAATTAACAATCTACAAGAAGGTTAGTAGATTTACCTCAACAGAAAGGAAGAAATAGTCGACCAATCGTAAAAGAACGTACTTCAAATTCAACAGAATCTTGAAAAAGATCCCCATTTTTCAACACCCCTTTTTCAGCTTCTCGAGTGCTTCATTTCCCGAACCACCAACATCTTGCATAGATGTTGCTTCCACTTGTTGTGGACATCTAAATCTTCATCAATCAACTTATATGCTGTGGTGAAAATTCTCTGCGAAACTAACCATTGATTGAGCTTCTACCATGAATCCACATAGGAGAATCTAAATTTTTGACGGATCCGTCATCCGTCGAATTTTTTTTATTTTTTAATTTGCTTCACTTCGTCCAAATTAAACGGATCTGTCAAAAATTTAGACGGGAATGGCGCACAGCATCTTGCACCTCCCCATATGTACCGTAGGGGATCCGCGTCCGATAGAAACAATTTCATAAACTATCACATCAGTTTTTGCTGCTATTTATACTCCCCCGCACCTTTACTGTTTGAACAAGGTGACATCAACTAACTAGATGTTGACGTCATCATGTCAGGAAATGCGGAAATCGCGGGTCCTGACACAATTTAAGAAAGGGTAATAATCGTGTGGTTGTGATTTTTTCAATTTTTTTAAATTTCATTTACAAGTGAAAAACATATGATGAAATGATGATGGTGTAAAAATGGTGTAGACTTGAGGGAATGTTGAGACTACTCTAGAAGCTTCCAATTAATTCCATTTATTTTACATTATTTGCATTTACATTTTATTGACTTGTTCCCCAAGTACTTCAAATACTATATATTGTATCAATCACAGTGAAAACAAAATCAATGGAAAAATATGTTTTGCACATTTACATTGTTATTATGGTAGGATAATAAAACCGCTGCTGAGTATTACGCCTCTATCAAACATATCTCTGATGAACTGGCCATGGCCGGTCACCCTCTCAGCACCGACGACGTGATTGCCTATCTCCTGGCCGGTTTAGGTTCTGACTATGATTCCATGGTGACTCTCCTTTCCAGCCGCGATCAGCTCACTCTGGAGGAAGTTTACTCACTTTTGCTCACAACTGAGGCTCGTATAAATCGCCACCACTCCACTCTGCCGCCGCCACCTTCAGCTCCTTCTCCGGTCTCTTCTAATTACTCCAATGCTTCCAGCCAATCCAGCAGAGGCCGTGGCAACCAGCAATACAGGGGGCGTGGTGGTCGTTCTTCACAAAATCAGAATTCTGGACAGGGCCGGGGTCGGGGCCATAAATATCCTCCCGGGCAAGCCCCTACATGCCAACTTTGCTTCAAGATGGGTCACACGGCTCAAGAATGCTGGCATCGCTTTGAGACCGACTTTCAGCCTACCCCGCCTCAACCACGGTCACCTCGTCCTCCCAATGCTTACAATGCGCAGGCACCAAATTCAGTCCCTTCTGGTTGGATCCCCGACACTGGGGCCACTCATCATATGACAAATGACTTCCGCAACCTCTCCTTGCATTCTGAAAATTATGATGGTCCTGATAAAATTAACATTGGCGACGGTTCAGGTTTGCCTATCACCCATTCTCGGTTCTTCTTCCTTTACTACTCCGTATCATACTTATACAATGTCTAATATTCTTGTCTCCCCTTCCCTCAAAACTAATCTCTTATCTGTGCATCAATTCGCTTCTGATAATTGTGTTTACTTTGAATTTCATGCCAATTATTTCCTTGTGAAGGATTACTCGGGTCGCATCCATCATAAAGGGTTTCTCCAGGACGGCCTGTATCACTTCTCCAACACCTTTTCCAACATCTCTGCTCATGCCTTTGTCTCCACCACCACATCTCCTGCCCGTTGGCATCAACGTCTTGGTCACCGCTCTCACCCCATTCTCTCGCCGTGTTCGCGTCATCAACAAATTTCTATTTCAAATAAAGCTTCAGAGTTTGTTTGTGAAGCATGTCAATTAGCTAAGAGTCATAGGTCTCATTTACCTTTGTCTGTCTTTACTTCTGCTGCACCACTCGACTTAATTTATTCTGATGTTTGGGGGCCTTGTGCCGAACCTTCTATTCATGGAAATCGCTATTATGTTAGTTTTTTGGATGATTTTACGAAATTTTTATGGATTTATCCTATGCGTTTGAAATCTGATGTTGAAAGAATTTTTCCCCAATTCAAACAATTAATTGAGCGCCAGTTTGCTACTACTCTTAAATCCCTTCAAACAGATTGGGGTGGGGAATAACGCCGTCTTAGCTCTCATCTCACTTCCTTAGGTATACAACACCGTCAATCTTGCCCTCATACGCATGAACAAATGGGTGCTATTGAGCGTCGTCATCGCCAAATTGTAGAAGTTGGCCTTTCTCTCTTAGCCCAATCTAATCTTCCCCTTCCATACTGGGAAGACGCTTTCATAACTGCCACTTACATCATTAATCGTCTACCTACTCCCATCCTTTCTTATAAATCTCCTTATGAAATGGTGAACCTGTTAGTAATACCATCCGCAGCGGAAACGATTTATGGATCTAGATCTATAAACTACACGTAATAAAATAACTAGATCTATATCTACAAGGGGGTTGTAGATCATACCTCTTGGATCTCAAAATCCAAGTTGAAGAACCGCAATAGGATGAACGAAGGAAAGCGTGAGGAGCACCACGATCTTCCGTACGTGTGATCCAAGCAACTCCCGGTGGAAGGAATTCTCGACTCGAACCCTTCCGATATGCTACCCGGAAAAATCTCCAAGATTTTCCTCTCATCTCCCCTTGGCCAAAAATTTTCCTTCTCCAAATAATATGGTGAAGTCGAAATTTGCTTGTGTGTTATTTGGCTTGGGAGAACTCTCTTTATATAGGAGAGTAAAACTTAAGCCCCAAGGATTTTATAATTAATACAAAATCAATTATGACAATCCTATTAAATAAAAGATAATCCCAAAATATTCTAGAACAAATCTAGGATAATATTTATCTTTATTATTTATCATAAATATTTATCCAATAAATATTTTATGCACATGTCTTATTAATCACAAGAAAACTAATTTCTTGTTCATTAAACATGCTTGGGGTCGAAAATCATCATCATTGACCTAGTCAATATGATTTATTTCCACACACACAATAATTGGGCCAAGATTATGGAAAATGTCTTCTCCACATATTTAATTATTTAGCCCAACTAATTTAATAGTCCACTAAACAATTAATTCACATATCGTTTTAATAAAGTCCAATAAGAACTAAATTAATATTATTAGGATTCGACGTCCGAGAATAGCTATGCTATATTAGGAGGCACGTCGGGGACCATGGACTAATAATCAGCGGCTCCGATAAATCAAATAAATAATTATAGAATAATTATATTCGATAAATCAATCACGGGAATATGCCACCATAATCCCGTGATCGCACTCCTCCGATTATAAGATTATATTTATCTCCTCACGAGAATAATAATAAGCGTCCATTGATATAATCATTACATATGGATTAATCCTCCATAGGCTCGTTCATTCTAAATCGGGAAGTTACCGTTAACCCTTTTTAGAACCTCTTATCCTTATTTATCATTAACCCCCTAGTGATCAATTAATTCATACAACTCACTGGTGATCAATCAGTGTGATATGAACTCGCGCGATCGATCGGTTTCTAGGATTAACAAATAAGGGAACTGTCTATCTACTTCCATAAATGGAAGGAATGGATTCCGTATCTGTGATAACACAGACTACTCACTCAATCCAGTACAATGCCAAGATGGGGTAATTCAGACCACGGACTCAGTGTAATCCTTAACCGTCAAGTCAAACTTCATACTGATTCAAGCAGTTGACTGTGATCACCTCAGGATTAAGATATATCCATAAATATGATCATCCATTGATTCGATAAGACTTCTCGATTACGGAATTATATCGTGAACTCTAATCAAATCGGTCCAGCCCTATACGATATATCTATCATATATAAATGCCCCATTAGGTTCTCTTAACCGAAAGTCCGGATAGGACTATCACACCTATTGTGTTCTGGGCGCATTAATAGCACGTTAAAGGAGAGACCCGATACTCTCGATTAACTTCACTACGGGCTAATTGTATTTTAAGTACATCTTCACTAACTCAATCCTCCCGTGTATATACCATACACCGAGTTAAGTGATTACATAAACGATATACTTAGGGTTTTCTGTAGTGTAATTACTATTGTCACATCGGTGAATATGAGAATAATAAATATGAATAACAATATCATTTCATTTATTAAATAAAACAATTACAAAATTGTCTTTCGGGCATCACACCTAACAATCTCCCACTTGCACGAAAGCATGTGATTAATTGTTTTAGAGCACACCCTATTATTTAAAATACAACAAACAACATCTCCCACTTGCTCTAAAGTAATGGAGACCCATCCCGTATTCTAGTACCCATTAAGCATATCATAACCATTTCAGATTCCAAAGTACACTCCGAGTATGCCGTCGTAGGATAGGTCAGTGACTCGGTGAGTACCTACATCTAAATGTCATGGGTCTTAATGATTAGTCGGTTGTCGGCTCGAGACGATCCGTAGAATCGAAACGTTACCGGTCCATCAAATCATGTGGTGCGAGTAAACACGAGCCCGAGATCGACTTAACGATCATCCTCAATCGACTTAAAGTCAAAATCGTGTATCACACATATCCAAGTTCACACATGAATATGTCCGCATATTGTTCCTCGTTCTCTTCAAGATACTAAAGGACATACTAAACTTGCTTTGTTAACCGCCGAATCTATGATTCGATCAAAATTGACGTTCAATAACCTGACCATCTCTTACTAGAAAGAGAATCTATCCCATTTCTCTTGATCCGAAGATTTAGAGAGTCATTCCTGAGGCATAGGGTAGAACTTCCTCGTTGAATGTTGCATACACAGATGCATCATCTTAACCAATAAGATGGATGGGAAACCAGTGACTGATTCTAATGAATTCGACCGAGTCAAACTCTTAAGAATGTTGTCCAAATCTCTGTTGCAAAGAATTGTGGTATTGTCAGATTCTGACTTCAGATAACACACCCATGTTGATTCCAACCGGTGCAGTGTTATCCTTCACAAACACTAATATATATTTATATATTCACTACTGTACTAAAATTGATATCCGCCTACAAAAGACTTATCAATATTCAGTCAAATCCACATATTGTAGAAATATATGACTTCCAATGACCGAGAGGTTTGCTTTTTATCCACAAAGGACATAAGCCTTGACAGTCATCCTGTCATAAGTTCATAAGTCAATACCCTTCTGTTTTGAATGAATCCAGACTCCGTTTGTTTGGCAAGAAAGTCTTAGGGAATCACCCCTATTTTCTGCTTTTGAACGAAATCATGCAATACCGAACTCATTCTACTCTTTTCCATGTAGATCCAATTACTCCCACTGGGCCTGAGACGCTCAGGTGGTTCTACAAGAGCATGAACAGAATTGGAGTACCGAACTCCATTCACAGGGTTATGGCCATTAAACCAACCTCTATTATCAGAATCCTATACTGCTCACAAAAGAGCCATAGGTCATCAATCGATCCTCAGACTACAAAGTCCACAAAACCCGTAATGGGTAATTGGTAAACCATACTCCCACTACATTCTGGGTGGATCGAAATTCTGATCTAGTTTAGTAGTATTTAGTGTTATCACCAACAACCGATGTTGGATGTGGTCTGATTTTAATCGCTTAGTAACTACCTTGAGTAACCGTACTCCAAGGTTCAAGGTTTGTTGTTCATAGACTCTATCGAAAGGATGCAACGATAATCGTCCCTTCCCGATTTCATGAATCTTATAACAAACCTTTTTCTCAATGCTACAAGATATAGAACGATTGGTCACTGACCGAACGTGTTCGCGAAATTTCCAGACCTACCTTCAAGCACCGTGTGCTAAATGCTTATATTTATGGAAGTGGGGTGAACCGAATCCACACCTTATCCGTAAATTCCAAAGCATATCCTAGGTAGACTAGTTGGTCTTACATTTCAATGTAAACCGATATTTCGCTTCTAATGTCTTTATTGAGTTATGCAGTGTATTGTAGCACATCTAAAAAAACTATATAAGGCAATTTAACGGTTTCTCACTTAGTGAGAACATGTCACAATGAGGCAGGCTGAGCATCAGTCTCGAGGACTATGAATGGCCTATTCCGAGTATAGAATACTCTATCTCTCGTTGAAAACGAGAGACACCTCAAAAATATTTTGGATAAACTCGACCGGAGTGTTCGAATAGTTATCGACAAAAAGTCACTACTCGGAAGCTCCTACTAGCTTGTATCTTTCATCAGACCCCGAAGGTCGTCATAAACAAGCTATGTTACTTCTTTATAACCATTATCCTTTTCCGATTGAAAGGAAACTTAGTCATTGAACCTTTGAGACAATATAACCGGACGGGAGAAAGGAATCACCCCGAGCCGGTCTTCAGGTCATGTCTTTTAGGGACTATGCACTAACTATGGAAGAAGCGTTTATCTAAATATAGAAACCAATTGCTCTTAATAGTTCTTAAGATGTGTTTTATATACATATTTCAGCAGTTCTAAGTGGTTTTGACTTTATCAAACAAAAGTCCGAGTCTTGGATTCGTACTACAAATGGTATATTCACTTTCTATACGACAAACAAATTATCGAATAGAAGGTAAATCCATTCGTTCCAACGAATCTTAAACGAAAAATAAATTTTCCGCGATATCCAAGGATTGAACCCGAGATTCATTTCCTTATTTCACTCCCACTATTCTAGCTAAAATTAACGCCGTTGTTTACTCTTTTAATCGTTAAATGCATTGCTACCTTGTTCTTCCAAAGAACTTAGCTCGAGAAAATCACCAAGGATTCATAGGTTGGTGATCCAAAATCACTGTCCTTATCCTATGATTTTCAGTCAATTAATTTTCGGTTCAGCCTTAAAATTTTCTCAGTTTAGGTGACTAACACTTTTAGACATATTCACCCATTCTTGACTTTCCGTGAATGGAAACAGTCTTGAACCAGCGGTTCGTTTGAGTAGACACTACTCTTGAACCGTGGGATGTCTATTTCGAGTGTTACTCGTCGAGACTTCTCGGATTTTCTAATATACCAGAAAAAACAACAAATCATAACATTAAAGCTCCCACTAGTTTATCGGTTCCAAATACCGTCTAACGAGCAACGCTTTATTTTTTATGATTTTCCGATTTTTTCGATTAGAAAAATCTTATAGTTCCAATGTTTCCAGAAAAACAACAAATCATAGAACTCCCACTAGTTCATCGATTCCAAATATCGTCCAACTAGCGACATTTCATGACTTCCCGGTTTTTCAATTAGAACGGTTACGTGTGTAGTCGATTTACACGTTTCGATGTTCTAGAAAAACAACAAATCATAAAGCTCCTACTAGTTCATCGATTCCAAATATCGTCCAACTAGTAACACTTCATGATTTTCCGATTTTTCAATTAGAAAATTACTTGTGTAATTACTACACACTCAAAATTCACTAGAAGAATTTCAAAGTCCGAAATCACCTTTGATCAAACTAAGTTTGTCTTCCGTTTGACACGAATGACACTAGTGACATACCTATATGTCACTCTAGTTTTTTTTTTTTTTTTTTTTTTTAAAAGGCTTAAGAGAAAATATCTCTTTCGAAAAATAATTGCATTATTGATTAACTAGTTCAACGTCCTAGTTACTTTCCACTTTTTAACGAAGTCAATACTAGTCAATTATAAATTTTTAAGCAATTTAGTAAGGGATAATGCTGTAAATAAAATGACATAAATTAATTCAAGTTTAACACTACTATATTAATTTTAGGAATTATAAACTAAAAATTAAGTCTACTCTACCATTCCAAGGTTTTAACCTCGCATCTCAGTGCCGCCTTAGGGTAGGTCAAAGAGATGACGGTTAAATCGAGACAATCTCATCAATGAATAACTTGTGAGAATCGAACATCCCACGAGAATCGAACATCCCTTTATTCATTGACTACCTTCCTTTTTTAGCCTAGATATTATCAAAAAATACCCATGATGAGTGTGACCTACTATATCGGATCTCTTAGGTACGCCCCGAGTATGCCGTCTTAGGATAGGTCAGTGACCCAACGAGTACCCGGAAATCCTATCCTTTCGGAGACCAAGCCATGAATGTTGATAGGGGCGAACACCATCCTTAGGGGGACGAAATCAAAGCGCCTCGAGGCGTCACCCTTCTCTCACTTACTTGTATCTATAGTAGAGGCCGTGGGGTTGGCCGCGTCGCCTCCCCCGCTCCCACTCAATATTTTGGAAGTGGTTGTGGGTTAACTAACCACGTCTTTTTGATGTTAACATAAAAGCACATCAAATCAAGGATTCCGAATGGTGTCGGTAACGTAGGCAAGCCTACCCGTCCTATTCGTTGGAACATATGTGACGGTCGGACGAAATCGGGTCAAGACGGCCTCATTGAGATAAGAAGGAATCACCCTCCGTTCTCCGGTGTAGCTTAGTCTTGCCGGACCCCCGTGCATACATCACACTAGGAGGGTTAAGTCGGTCGAGCCTAGCTCGCTTGACCACCCAACCTATAAGCGAACCGTTTTTATCCAAGATTTATTGTTCTTTTACCATCATTCAATCTCGTAGACACTACGAATTGAAGAACGTGATCTCGTTTGGGCTTTAAGGCGGTTCACCGAGAACACACACCGAAAGGCCTAACGATTTCATAACCCGTCCTCGGATCTTTAATTAGTTATTAAATTAATTAATTACCACGTATTAATTAAATTTCAACTAATTACACGAGTTTGTATACATGCCTATTTTAATTACCAAAATTAAAATTCTACATGTATGCATGGAGTGGATTTATGATATGATGCATGTCATGGCAATTCCGTTTTTTATATCTATTTTATGATCGAACACATAAAAAATAAATTGCGGAAAATTTAAACACCGAGATGGATCGTTGGCACCCCCGTATCTAATCTATTAGAAAATAAAAACCAAAACCCTAACTAGGGTTTACTACTTTCTAACTAAATCTGCAGCATTTTGTTCGAACTCTTTGACGATCGGCATACTAAACGAACTCGGATCAGGACGAAACTTTCCAGATCTTATCTTCACTCCTTGAACTTCAATATGGACGGTTGGATCGGTGCTTTGACTTACCAATTTTCTCCAGTAAACCGCCAAACTAGCTGCTGAATCGACTTTGACTGCACCGCATCAAGGACTTCCCGAGGCAGATCGGGAATCGAGATGAATCCCGATCGACCTGAAATTTTTATGGTACGTCCAAAACTCAAAGTTGATCAATCTGAGCGGTCGGATTTGCTTTTCAACGGTCCAAACTCTCTTTATATAGGAGAGTAAAACTTAAGCCCCAAGGATTTTATAATTAATACAAAATCAATTATGACAATCCTATTAAATAAAAGATAATCCCAAAATATTCTAGAACAAATCTAGGATAATATTTATCTTTATTATTTATCATAAATATTTATCCAATAAATATTTTATGCACATGTCTTATTAATCACAAGAAAACTAATTTCTTGTTCATTAAACATGCTTGGGGTCGAAAATCATCATCATTGACCTAGTCAATATGATTTATTTCCACACACACAATAATTGGGCCAAGATTATGGAAAATGTCTTCTCCACATATTTAATTATTTAGCCCAACTAATTTAATAGTCCACTAAACAATTAATTCACATATCGTTTTAATAAAGTCCAATAAGAACTAAATTAATATTATTAGGATTCGACGTCCGAGAATAGCTATGCTATATTAGGAGGCACGTCGGGGACCATGGACTAATAATCAGCGGCTCCGATAAATCAAATAAATAATTATAGAATAATTATATTCGATAAATCAATCACGGGAATATGCCACCATAATCCCGTGATCGCACTCCTCCGATTATAAGATTATATTTATCTCCTCACGAGAATAATAATAAGCGTCCATTGATATAATCATTACATATGGATTAATCCTCCATAGATCGTTCATTCTAAATCGGGAAGTTACCGTTAACCCTTTTTAGAACCTCTTATCCTTATTTATCATTAACCCCCTAGTGATCAATTAATTCATACAACTCACCGGTGATCAATCGGTGTGATATGAACTCGCGCGATCGATCGGTTTCTAGGATTAACAAATAAGGGAACTGCTTCATCTACTTCCATAAATGGAAGGAATGGATTCCGTATCCGTGATAACACGTACTACTCACTCAATCCAAGTACAATGCCAAGATGGGGTAATTCGGACCACGGACTCGGTGTAATCCTTAACCGTCAAGTCAAACTTCATACCGATTCAAGCGCTTGACTTTGTGATCACCTCAGGATTAAGATATATCCATAAATATGATCATCCATTGATTCGATAAGACTTCTCGATTACGGAATTATATCGTGAACTCTAATCAAATCGGTCCAGCCCTATACGATATATCTATCATATATAAATGCCCCATTAGGTTCTCTTAACCGAAAGTCCGGATAGGACTATCACACCTATTGTGTTCTGGGCGCATTAATAGCACGTTAAAGGAGAGACCCGATACTCTCGATTAACTTCACTACGGGCTAATTGTATTTTAAGTACATCTTCACTAACTCAATCCTCCCGTGTATATACCATACACTGAGTTAAGTGATTACATAAACGATATACTTAGGGTTTTCTGTAGTGTAATTACTATTGTCACATCGGTGAATATGAGAATAATAAATATGAATAACAATATCATTTCATTTATTAAATAAAACAATTACAAAATTGTCTTTCGGGCATCACACCTAACAGAACCATCGTTCTCCAGATTACTCTTTCCTCCGGGTTTTTGGGTGTGCCTGCTGGCCTTATCTTAGGCCTTACAATAATCACAAAACTGATTTCCGATCTAAATCATGCATCTTCCTCGGTTACAGCCCAGACCATCATGGCTACAAATGCCTAGATCTCAACACTGGTCGTATTTATGTCGCCCGTCATGTGGTATTTGATGAAACCTCATTCCCTTATCAAAAGCCCACTCAGCAGCTCTCCTATCCCGATCTCACCATTCCACTACCCCTTCCCCTAACTCAATCCAAACAGCCTACTCCTCTTACCCCAACCGTCCAAGCTATGGATACTCCCTCGTCCTCATCGCATCAACCCAGCCCCTCTCCTCCACCTTCGCCTTCGTCGTCCACACCTTCTGACACATCCTCATCTCCATCCCCGCCACCCCCTCCAGCCCGTATGATCACCAGAACACAAACCAACTCTCTCAAGCCTAAAACTCACCCAGACTTCGTTCGGTATCCCTTACCTCGTGGGTTTCTTACCACTTCCTCCATCTCTGAACCCACATCTTACACCGAAGCCTCTAAACATCGTGTTTGGCGTGATGCGATGCATGAAGAAATTAATGCTCTGATTCGTAATGACACTTGGGATCTCGTCCCCTCCTCCCCTACTATGAATATCATCGGTAACAAATGGGTTTTTCGTGTTAAGTCTCATGCAGATGGTACAGTTGAACGTCACAAAGCTCGGTTGGTTGCTAAGGGCTTTCACCAGGCTGAAGGCATTGATTTTCAGGAGACCTTCAGCCCTGTTGTCAAGCCCATCACCATTCGTCTCCTTCTCACTCTGGCCCTCACTCGTCAGTGGTCCATTCGACAGGTTGACATTCAAAATGCTTTTTTACATGGTTATCTGACAGAACATGTCTTCATGCAGCAACCTGTAGGTTTTGTTCATCCGGATTTCCCACATCATGTTTGCCACTTGAAGCGCAGTCTTTATGGATTACGACAAGCACCACGCGCTTGGTTTTCTCGTCTCACTGAGGTTCTTTTGCAGTATGGGTTTCGTGCGTCCAAGGCTGATGCATCCTTATATATATATGCTCGTGGCTCTGAGCAGGCTTACCTTCTTATTTATGTGGATGATATCGTCATCACCGGGTCTTCTGATGCTTTAATTCAGCGGGTTCTTGATCATTTATCGTCTCATTTTCCGGTTAAGGATCTTGGCACCCTCTCTTACTTTCTTGGGGTTGAGGTCCTTTCAGTCCCTAATGGCCTGTATCTTACTCAACGCAAATATATCCTGCAACTCCTTCAGAAAGCTGGTATGACCACCGCCAAGCCTTGTGTCACTCCGATGGCTGCTAACTGTCGTCTTCAGCAACTCGGCAGCTCTGCATTCTCTGATCCTACTTTGTATCGCACCATTGTTGGGGGCCTTCAATACCTCAATTTTACTCGGCCCGATATCGCCTTTGCTGTTCACCGTGTTAGTAAGTATATGCACTCCCCTACCGAGGATCATTGGATGGCTGTCAAACGTATCATGCGCTACCTTAAGCACACTATCTCCGATGGTCTTCATCTCACACGGGCCTCCTGCCTCACTCTCCATGCCTTCACTGATGCTGACTGGGCTGCAGACTCTGACGATCGTCGTTCTGTTGGAGCTTACTGCATTTTTCTTGGTTCTTCTTTGATTAGTTGGCGGTCCAAACAACAACGACCGTGTCCAAAAGCAGTCCTGAAGCCGAGTACAAGTCCCTTTCTAATACTGCTGCTGAAGTACAGTGGATCTGTGCTCTTCTTCGAGAAATGGTCGTCCCTCTGTCATCTGTTCCCGTCCTCTGGTGTGACAACATCGGTGCAACTTACTTAGCTGCCAACCCTGTCTTTCATGCACGTACTAAACACATTGAGATTGATTTCCACCATGTTCGAGAATTGGTGGCTGCTAAACGCGTTCAGATTGCCTTTATCTCTTCCAAAGATCAATTGGCCGATCTCCTTACGAAGCCACTTGCTAATCCTCGTTTCACTTCGTTGAAGACCAATCTTCACGTCCGCTCCGTTCCCGTGGGATTGCGGGGGCGTGTTGAGACTACTCTAGAAGCTTCCAATTAATTCCATTTATTTTACATTATTTGCATTTACATTTTATTGACTTGTTCCCCAAGTACTTCAAATACTATATATTGTATCAATCACAGTGAAAACAAAATCAATGGAAAAATATGTTTTACACATTTACATTGTTATTAGAGAATAGCTATATCCTTCCCCAGAAAGAAATGCACCACGAATCAATATAGTCGTTGGTGTGAATGTGTGATAGTATGTGGTCGACCTAATTTGAAGTGAAAATTTGGTTTTACCACATCCTTAATACGGCAAAGGTAAGTTTGGAGTAATTTAAAAAAGATTGAGTTAGTTTGAAAAAATTGAAAATTCCCGCAAAAAAAAAAAAGTGTATATATATATATATATATTTGTGGGGAAAAAAAGGTTTAAGAAATGCACCACGAACCAATATAGTTGTTGGTGTGATAGTAGGTGGTCGACCTAATTTGAAGTGAAAATTTGATTTTACCACATCCTTAAGACAGCAAAGGTAAGTTTGGAGTAAAAAAAGTGAGAATTCCTATAAAAAAAAAATGAGTGTGTGTGTATATATATACTAGTAAAATGGAACTCCGTGCAACGCACGGAGTGCCCATGCTAGCTGTTTGAATTTATGGGGAACTATTAAATATGAAGTAAAACAATATGTAACTAAATTAAAACTACATACATCTTAAGCACAACATACATAATAAGTTTAAGTTAAGGCTTATACATACATTTTTACATATCCTTCTTGTATTAATTAGCTAGCCTTAAACAAGAAGGTAAAGATTCAAAATAGTAGAACATACACCTAACATGATATTAGTTACCATTAGTTTTCTTTTCCAACAGAACAAACGAATGGCTTCTAATAATTCATGGCACCATCCCAAAAGCAAAATTTTAAACACAAAAGAGTTTATGCAAATACAATCTGAGCCTAGCAGTTATTGGGACATGATAAGAAACCATTGAAATTAATTTTGTTTCAGCTTCCCTCTGGTCTTCCTAACATGGCTTTCAACATATTTTGAACTTTCAATCACGGCCTGCATCGAACTTTCAGTCACGGCCGCTTACAACCAGAATGAGCTGTATCATCACCAACAGCATTGACTGTACAGGCTGAAATCTCTTCAATCAACACTTTAGTAGATGGCGTGAACAACTGAACATCGTCTTCGATGTCCTTAGTTAAATCAACAGCTCCTTTATCAGCCATCACATGAAGCAGCTTCGCTTGCAAGCGGTTCATCAAGAGGGAAAACATCTTTGTACAGATATATCTTCACCAGTGGCTATTTCCTTATTCCGCACCTCAAATAAGCTTATCAAAATACTTCATGTAGCACACAACGTGCTTATTCTCCAATGCTGACTCTAATTCTGACATCAGTAAACGTCCCTGAACAAACATTTATTTGATAAGACAAAGTTCAACTGAAAAGGCAGCGAATCGTAAAATAAATCATGATGCACAATGCCCCCAGATTAACCCAATGTCTTTGGAACCTATAATGTTACCAAAGAAGCAATATACATGAGTGAAAGAGCAAATATATTCTGTAAAGAAACCTGAAACATATAAATGCCTATATTAGTTTTTCGCTCGTATTTGATTTAAAAAGTACCTCTTCTTCAGCCTCTTTCAATTGCACTGCAGAGAACGGAATCAGTTTTTTGGCATCTGGAGAGTAAATCTCAGCATAAGCAGTAGCAGATGCATCACTAACGAGCACTCCAATGTGGCACCTATTTAGAAAGATACACTGGTTATAATGCATCTGCCATAAAGCTAAAATAAATTTGTTACCAAGAAATTCTTACCTAATGCTGATAGGATTTTCTTCATCGCATGAGGAACAAGGTTGTTCGATTTCATGTCCATGCTTCAAAGCTCTATGGCAGTTTTTACAGGCCATGTACCAATACTTGTCCTGGTCTGGAATAAGCTTTAATTTGCCAGATATCCATGCAGTCTTCATCTGCAACAATCAAAACATCGAAAGAGTTGTGCACATGAACGACAAGCGTATCTTAATCGAATGCCTAAAAGTGAAGAAGCATTACAGTTTCCAATGTTGCCATTGCATTCATAATGGGCATTATATCTACAGTTGCTGGTTTTCTCAAAAGCATGTCTGTATCTTTATAAGCCATCATGGACAGTAGGTCATCGACATCATTTTTGTTGGAAATGTACCTGTTATTTTTATGCATCAGAATTAACAACACATTCCCCTCAAAACAAAACAAAACAAAATTAACAACACATATGCATTAAATGTAGCTTTCTCATCACAAATCAGTGTGCAGGGCTTTTAAGTCTGTGAAAATAGTTAGAATGTTGCATTCTGTGTTATACACATGCAACACGAATTTGTAACTACAAATAATTTCAAATTTACCATTACCTTAGAGCTGGACCTTCATGAAGAAAAGGTTCTTTTAGCAGCACACTATTCAATCGTGAGGAGCAGGACAAACCTGCAGGAATTAACAGTTTGATTAAACAGCAAACACACATTCTGGAACTGTATAAGATCTTAAACATAAGTATATATAATATTAGCAGTTGAAAGCATACCGTTAAAAGTCGTCACTTTCATGTTCATACCTACAAACATCATAACATTAGGAAGACCCTCACATAAAATATCGCCATACTCTTTAATCTTTTCTTTCCACAACCTCATCACCATAGGAGTTTTTTAGAAAAACAAAAAAGTGCAAAGTAGATAAGCGCACACCATTAAACATATATTAAGAAGAATACAACAGTATAACATACTTGGTATCAACAACAACAAAATCCTGCACAGTCAAGTCCTGACCATACAAATCCACACCGACTTTTTTCTCGTCAGAAGCTTGCACAATCAAAGCTTTAATATCTATTTACCGAAAGTACATTTCATATTAGAATTTAATCTTCAAGCGAGGGAGCAAAACAGAACAAGGAATAGAAAAGTAAATGCTTATTGATTGGTGTTTCACGATCTGCATAGCGGAACATCTTTGATGTGGCAGATTTGTCTCTCCCTTTGCTGTCAACGTATATAAAAGTTTGGAACATCAGAGCAAATGCATTGTATTGGATTGATTAAAGAATATCATATACACAATTTTTTCAATACAGCTAGGCTTAATAACAATGTACCTGAACAACATAATAAAATAATCTTAAATTCAAAGCAGAACAGCAAACTAACATATTCAATGTAATAGAACTTCCTTATAAACAACATTTCTTTCTTTCTTTCTACTGTTTGATTCCATCCCTGTTCTTATTAGTTCATGCATCCCATTGCTACCTTCTTTTGTGCCAACCATAATTTCTCTAGGCAAACCTGTTTTTCTCTTTGCTATGAATTTTGAGAACAATTTGAAATAATATAGCAATGACATTGCAGTTGAGTGACTAAACAGAAGCACATACATTTTTATTTTTAATAGAGACAACTTTTGTATCATTCTTATATGAATCACATAACAACTAAGCTTTACAATAAAACACACCAGTCTTTAAAATAGGCTCAACCTGATAGTCCTTTATAAACAACATTTTTTGTTTTATTTGTACAGTTTTGTTCAAAAATACTGGCTTCTTTGTTCAGGGGCATGAGCATCTAAATATTTAGGCTTTTCTAGTTTCTTTGGTCTCATTAGCAACAGAAAACCTAATTTTCTTAAGACATGCACACTAAAAACGAATAATCGTCTCAAACACAAAGCAAACAACACAAAAATCTCAACAACCAAGAAAGAGTACTTAAACAGGAAGTACCATTTGCGATGCCATTGAAATAAAGCAACGAACACGTGGTGCGGAAACCAATAACTGATCCTATCCAGATGAAATCCAACAACTATCCTGTGAAGAAGAAACCAAATAAGTAAGAACACATACATACCAACATACAAACACATAACTACATACAAAAACATTACCAGACAACATTAATCTCAACATGTAAACAGAATTTTCCAAGGAAGCCATGAGCCTTTGATTAAACTAAATTCCCTGAAATATTTTACTTTTTGTTAGATCTAAACCATTTCCTCTATTGTTTTACATATATACAAACCAAAACTCCCAAACCACAAAATGAATACCACTTATATATAAAACAGTATTTAAGGAAACAATAATAAGACTAATACATGATTGCAGGACCAAAAATTAAACCAGACCTGTAGTTCTTACAACCCCCATATTAACAAGCTGTTAAATTCTGAAAGCATACTTGAAACAAACTATGCCATTATCACTATGCACATCCATTGATTTAAGCATTCTCTAACCAACTCAGATATATTTTTTCCATATCCACCAAATTAACATACTAAACACATATCATGAATATATCACCTAAATAAAGACCGACTTTTAAGGAAACATCCATAAGCTTGATGCATTACTATAACCATCAACCATCAACCTTAATCATTAAATTTGTTTTCAAACCTCTATCTAACCAGAACACGTTAAGAGCATAAAAAAGAAGCAGGCATAAAATATCAACACCACTCATGTTAACCGTGTTATATTTGCAGCAATTAACTTTAATATTAAACTTATTAAGACTACAATAAGCCTAAACCTAGAAATACCATCACCCCAATTGATATTAGCAACCAACAGAGGGGAGAACTGATGAGAGAAAAAAGCATACCTCACATGAAACAACACATACAACAGAATTTCTACAGGTCCCTGATCCAAGAAATGAAATTTAATCAAGGAAACATGAAAGTTCAATACTGCATTGAGAACGGAAAATCGAAAAAGGCACACAGAACAACAGAATTAAAGGTAATATTTTTTTTTCCAAATCCATTTGTGGAGCAAATAGATTAACAACCAGAGAAGGGAAAGAAGTAAAAAAAAAAAAAAAAACTCTTTACCTAAGATAAGATGAATAGTCTGAATAGTGCTGAGATAAACCAGATTTGCTCTCTAAATAAACCAGATTTCGTGTGAAGGAGGTAGATTTTCTCTGTGATTGATCCTTGACGGGCCAAATACATCCCTCACGTCGCGTGTGTTGTACCCGGACGAAATCCAACCCTCCATCTCTCTTCTCCGCATGCACAAGACATTTGATTGAAAAGCCTAGAGGAGAAAGCAGGCCGCCGAAGACCATACGGAACCCTCACAGCCACAAGGCTGCCTTGGGATAACCAGAGCGTAATGATGGCGACGAAGAAAAAGGTTTCCCAAATTACCTTTTTCTTTTCTTTATTTTTTAGTGTGTTTTAAACGGCTTCAGAAGGAAGCTATACAGCCTATACATCCACTTGCTCGAGAATATAAGAAAATATATAATTATATAATATAATATTAGAAATAATAATATAATATAAACATAAACAAATAAAAAGTGGTTTAGGTGGAATTTGCTCACAAAATTCAAGCAACGAACACGTCACCAAAAGCTTTGCCTTCTTATTAGTAGTAGAAAGATATATATATTTATTTATTTTCTTTTTAGGAAAAAAAAGGTAAGTTTGGAAAATAGAAAATATTGAGCATGCTCAGAATCGTACTCATGCTCACAACATCAACAATAACACAACATACCATTGTGCCAAATTTCATAACTGTTACAAGGAAGACAAAGAATATATAAAGGCATTTTTCTTGGATATTACTACTCGTCAAAGATATTTTGGTAATTACGAAAATTCGAGAGGGACACGAGCGCCCCCAAAGCCCTCTGTAGCTCCGCCCTTGCTTGTAAATGTACAGGCTTTAGGGTAGCTAGTCCCATACTCTCAATTAGTCATGTGAGTTGTGTATAGTTTTGCATGTGAAATGTCGTGTCAAATTTATTTAGCTTCATTTATGAATTGGTAAAATAAAGGACGGTCGGGGAAAACCAATTCTTCGTTTAAGAGAATTTGGCAGGCTTCCCAGCAAACCTACGTGCTTGATTATCTGCGTGCTTCCTCCTTTAGGGAGATGTTTATGCGGTTACTGGAGGATAAGGGGCGAGATGAGATGGCTCTTATCACTTGGTTGATGTGGAACGTGTGGAAGGCGAGATGCAGTGCGGTGTTTGAGGGTCGAGCAGTTTATGTGGGGAGCATCTGTTCCCGGACCTTGGCATCCGCAGAGGAATATGGAGCAGCGCTAGCGGCTTTCCCTGTTGCAGATCTTCGCCCCCCTCATCCTTCGAAGTGGGAGCCACCCCAAGGAACCATTAAGTGCAACGTGGATGCATCAGTTACAGCAGATTCTTCTGGTGTTGGACTTATTTTTCGGGACCATCTCGGGACAGTGTTGGCAGCGTTTTCCTATCGGTTCGATCCGGGCATCGCAGCGTCTTTTCTGGAGATGCGTGCTATCTATCTGGCGATGCAGGAAGCGATTACGCTGGGGTTCATGACTTTGGTTGTTGAGAGCGATTGTCTTATCCGTGTTCAGCGACTCTGGCAACCTTCTACAGACTTAACGGCATTTGGCTGTTTAGCATCTGATTGTCTTTCTAGATCTCTATTATTTTCTACTATTCAGTTTTCTTTTGTTAAGCGTGCGGGGAATGTCCCAGCGTATTTACTTGCTAGACATGGTCTTTTGGTGGCCTCTTTGACTGCTTGGGGTTCTTCCCCACTTTTCGGCGTTGTCTCTGCTACTTTGGCAGATCTGAATTAATGATAAGACTTTTACCCCTCAAAAAAAAAAAGAGTAATACAATCACTTAGTCACAACATGTTTTTACATTATCCATCATGCATCACGAGTCCAGATAATGATCAATGGATCTTACCAGGGCCGGCCCTGGCATTTTTTGGGTTTAAGGCCAAGTCCCCGAATTGGGCATTTTAGTTGAAGTTGTTTTTTTTAAAGGTTAAAGGTCGTAAAGGACTGTTTTTGATCTAAAATGAGGAAAAAGGACAAGAAAAAAAGATAGTGGTTGAGAAGGACAAGCGCTGCACTACATGTGTTACTTACATGTTGCTACAACCACGTGTAGTAACACATGTAGTAACAGACGTGTTTTTGTCATTCTCAACCATTATTTTTTTTTCTTGTCCTTTTTTCCCATTTTGTATCTTATTTTGTCCTTCTGGCCTCTGGCCCCTTTTTTTAAAAAAGATACTCATCACATTTTTAACATCCGTAAATACAAAATTCAATTTATTGTTAGTCTCAAAACATGCCTACAAAGTAGTCTTTTCTAGCATATTTAGAAAACTTGTTTGTATGTATAATTATTTTTTGGGCCAAGTAAATTTTTTTATTGAGACTTTTATCGATTGGAATAAAAAAATTTTGGGCCTTTATCAAAAAAAAAATTAACATATTATATTAGGTTGGATCGGATTAATCTACACGAATTTTTTTTTTTTTTAGCGAAATATGTACCGTTGGGCCCTCCCGGCACCGTTGGGCTTTAGACGGCCATCTCTCCGGCCTCACATGAGAGCCGGCCCTGGATCTTACAAGATTATGAGTGATGTAAAAGTAGAATGTCTCACTCGTTATGACTTAGTTGTTGTGTCCAGTGGCGAAGACAGTATCACCGTCCAAGAGGCACGATTAAGTGTGAGGAATAAAAATACATATATACATTATTATAAAAATGCAGTATAGTTCAAAATAAAAGGGAAAAGTTGGAAAAAATATTAAAGCCGGGAAAAAAAACGTTGGGGAAAAAAATTCAAAATATACTTTTTCTTTTTAGTATAAGCTGGAAAAAGGAAAAGTTGGGAAAAAATTGACGCTAAGTTTTGAATCTATGCACTAGAGCCCAAATACTGGATGGCAAAAAACTCTACCACGAAAGAACTTTTGAATATGATAGGCAAACGATGTATATAGCCAATTTTCCAGGGATATGACTACTTGTCAAGGGTATTTTGGTCATTACGAAAATCCGAGGGGGGCACGAGCCCCCCTTAGTCCTATATAGCTCCGCCCCTGTTGTGTCTGCAGCAATACTCTTTCTCTCTCTCGTAAATGAGTGTACCTTATGAATGGTCCAACTTCAAATATTTTTACATGTGTAAAAAGATTCCCTACGTAATGGTTAAGTTTGATTAAAAAGGAAAGTGTGATGTTGTGTGCAGACTTTCTTCTCCGAAAGGTTAATTCCTCCAAAAAGGGGAGAACATCATCTTTCTTCATTTAATTCTAATAAAAGGAGTCTGAAGTTTTATGTGTCCGGCACAAGAAAAAATTCTCTAGCTCTAAACCAAAACAAAGAAAATGACGGGGAGCTCAAAAAAAAGGCACGAACCTGGTTGTAGAGGCCGACACGAATGCTAAATTCCGCAGAATTTTGGCAAAAAATAACAAGGTAATTAAGCTCATTGTTATGAAGATGTTTTTGATATTGCTTTTGGTTGCCTTCAAAATGGCTATTAAACGAAGGTAAAGACAAGGTTGTGCTTTGGGAAAACTAATTTTACAAGAACCAAAGAAAGGAGAAGTTTAAATGGTTAAGAAATAATTTAATTTGAAAGATTAAGTCGATATGTTTAGTGAAATGAAAGAGCTACCAGTGGCAGATAAACGAACGCTGTCAATTGTAGGCAGCACACCATATGGATTTTGAGTTATGGTTCACATTGCCTCCCTTATATCAAATCTTCAAACTTCATCATTCCGAGCATTTTCACCAGTTTAGTAAATGACTCCATCTTCAATGGTTTTGTGAAGATATCTGCAACTTGTTTTTCAATTGGACAATAATCAATAACAATCTCTTTTTCACGAACTAACTCTCTTATATAATGATATTTAATATCAATGTGCTTTCTACGACCATGAAAGACTGGATTCTTCGATAGTTCAATAGCCGATGTATTGTCACAATAAATCTTTGTTGGTTCAGATTGTTGATGATGCAAAAAATCAATAATGCGCCTTAACCACACTGCTTGCATAGCACTTCTTGTGGCTGCCATATATTCTGTTTCTGCTGTTGACAGAGCATTCACCTGTTGTTTCTTCGATGACCATGAGAAAACGCCGGATCCCAAGAAAAATGCAGAACCTGAGGTGCTTTTTCTTTGAACCGTGTCACCGGCCCAATCACTATCAGTGTATCCAACAAGAGAAATATCATTAGCACATGAATAAAATATTCCATGACTCTGTGTACCTCTGATATGTCTCAGTATCCGCTTAGATGCTTGTAAATGAGATTGACGCAGTGAATTCCATAAAACGACTTATAAGTCCAACATCATAGGTTATATCCGGCCTAGTCGAAGTCAGGTATCTCAAGTTTCCAACAAGTCTTCGAAAATATGTAGCATCAACAAACTCACCGGTGCCATCTTTTATCAACTTTAGTTTTTCTTCCACCGGAGTTAAGATTGGTTTAGCACAATCCATCTTGAACTTCTTCAAAATATCACCTGCATATTTCTTTTGTGAAATGAAGATTCCACTATCCATTTGATGAATTTTCAAGCCAAGAAAGTAAGACATCAAACCAAGATCTGTCATTTCAAAATGACTAGTCATAGCCTCCCTGAATTCTGAAATCAGTTGTGCATTATTACCAGTAAAAGTAAGATCATCAACGTATAAGCACACAATAATGATATCAACTACACCAGAATATTTGACTTATAAGGTATGCTCGTAAGGGCATCGTTCAAACCTATGATCAATAAAATAAGAGTCAATACGAGTATACCATGCTCTCGGGGCTTGTTTGAGTCCATACAACGCCTTTTTAAGCGATAAACTTTACTTTCTTGTCCTTCAAATATATATCCTGCAGGTTGACATAAACTTCTTCTTCAAGAACACCGTTGAGAAAAGCAGATTTACAAACTAACTGATAAATTTTCCACGAACTTTGTGCATCAGGTGAAATAACCATACGAACTATATCAAGTCTTGCAACAGGAGCAAACACCTCAAAATAATCAATACATGTCTTCTGCTTGTATCCTTTTGCTACAAGTCTGGATTTATAGCGATCCACCTCTCCATTGGCTTTATACTTTGTTTTGTACACCCGTTTTACCCCAATGGGTTTCTTGCCTGGTGGAAGGTTTGTCAGCTCCCAAGTATCATTCTTCTCAATGGAATGAATCTCATCATTCATGGCTTGTATCCAGTAATCTTTTCTTGAAGCTTCTTCAAAGCTAACTGGATCACAATCTGCAAACAAAGTGAAATTAACAATTTCTTTATCAGACATGTCATTATCATTTCCAATAACATAATCCTGCAATCGAGCTGGTAACTGTCTTTGTCGTTGTGGACAACTAGATAAAGATTCAGTCACAATTTCCTCTCTTGGTGAACCTGTTTGTTGCATACTCGAACCAAAAACTAGAATAGAAGCACTGCATGTTTTTCAACTTGCTTAGGTGACCAATCCCAAGCTTCCTGTTCTTCAAATATAACATCCCTGCTGATAACAAATTTTCCTGTTACCGGATTAAACAACCTAAACCCTTTTCTTTGATGAGAATATCCAATAAAAATACACTTTTCAGATTTATCATCCAATTTCTTTCTCAAAACATCAGGAACATAGGCATAAGCAATACAACCAAACACTTTCAAATGTCCGATATTTGGTTTTCTCCCGTCCATACCTCATATGGTATTTTTCCACATGGTACACTTCTGGTAGGACACCTGTTTAAGACATAAAAGGCACATGCAACGGCCTCTGCCCAAAAATATTTAGGCAATTTCTTAGAATGCATCATAGACCTTACCATGTCCATGACCGTTCTGTTTTTCCTCTCTGCCACTCTATTCTGCTCAGAAGTATATCTGGCAGTCATTTGATGTTTGATACCATTATTTTCCAGAAAATCATCACATACAATATACTCAGTTCCTCTGTCTATTCTCAAAGTTTTAATCTCGTATCCACTCTGTTTTTCAATATACTTTTTAAAAAATTTAAAAATATCACATGCATCAGATTTATTTCTCAAAAAATACACCCATGCTTTTCGAATTGAAGTCATCAATGAAAGATATAAAATACTTACTACCTTCATTGGAAGGTTCTTCAACGTAACACAAATCCGAATGAATCAGCTGCAATGGTGAACTTGCCCTCCATGCCTTATTCTTTGGAAACGGATCTCTGTGATGTTTCCCCAAAGTACACGACTCACAAACTTTGTGAGGAAAGTCAATATCTGGCAATCCCAATACTGACTTATTCCTAACAAGAAACTTTAAACTTCCAAAGTTCAAATGTCCAAATCTCAGATGCCATAACCATGTATCATCAAAACTCGAAGAACTAAAACAAGGTAAATTGCCACAATTAATTTTCAGCGGAAACAAACGATTATTACTCATGTTTACCTTTGCAATGAGTCCTTTATTTGGATCACTTACTGTGCAGGTTCCTTGATTGAAGACTATGTTATAGCCTTTTTGTGACAACTGTCCAATACTCAACAAATTATGACGTAAACTAGGCACATAGAATACATCAGAAATAACATTAGAAGAACCGTCTTTTAAAGTGTAAGCGATTCTTCCGTTTCCAAGAACCGGTACCTCAATATTATCTCCAAATTTAACAGTTGACTGTACAGAAGCATCCAAATTAGAGAAAGATTCTTTGTTCCCACACATGTGATTACGACAACCTAAATCCAAAATCCAATCATTTTTCTTGTTCTCATCAGTTCCAAAATTTGCCAATAATGAAGTTTCCAGACTATTATCATTATTTTCTGCAACCTTAGCATGAGTTTCTTGATTATTCTTGTACCGACAATGATTTTGATAATGCCCGAACTTCTTACAATTATAACACCGAATTTTTGATTGTCTTTTTTCGAAAAATCATTACTTTGTTCATTATGGCCAGAATCGTAATTATTTCTTTGGTAATTAAAATTACCTCTGCCTCGCCCTTGTCCTCGACCACGTCTTCTACCACGAAATTTTTGACCACGTTGACTAAATTCAACATGATTCGATGATTCTGCCTTTTGATTTGACACATTTAGTTGTGCCTGCAAAGCTTCCTCAACAATAGCGATAGCCGATAAGGCATCAGCCCAGCGGTTAGTGTTGTGGTCCTTAACCCACAGGTTGTGGGTTCGAGCCCCGGTGGGGGCAAAAAAGTGTGCGTGTGTGTGTTTCGTTCTAAAAAGAAAAAGAAAAAAAAAAAAAATCAATAGCAATAGATTGTTGATCAAGAGAAATTTCATAAGATAATAACTCACCTTTCAATTGATCTAGAGTCATTTCATCAAAAAATTTGGTCGCTTCAATGACCCTTTTCTTCGTACTTTCATGGAAAATTTAGAAGGGCACGCTAACGGCCACTATTTTGTCGGTTAGTATTAATTGACAAGTTATTATGTAAGATAATTTTCTTAATACTGAATGATGTATGTCTTTTGAGTGTGATTAACATTACTTATTTTCAAAATGCTAGCTACATAAAAAAATATTTATGAAAAACGAACGATCGAATATTAAAGTTTTTTTTTTTGTAATTTTCGTTATATATGTATATATGGTACGAAATAAATAGACAAAGGCATCTACTAATAATGTTTATAATTTAGAAAGCAAAAAAAAAATGTTTTTGATATTGCTTTTGGTTGCCTTTCAATAACAAGCGCACAGGACACAGTTTTACATCATTGATTATAATGTAGACATATGATTTTTATGTGGCTAATACAGATCAACGGTTAAGAATGTGTTGTAACACTTTATTTATAGGGATTTTGTGGTGTCATTTCCCTTACCGAAATGGTAACACTTTATATAATTTTTTACCATACGTAAGAAAACTAATTTATAATATAATTAGTAAATGAAATTAACGGCATGTCGTAAATGCACAAGCTCGTAAACAGTGGCGAGGCAAGATCGCAGTCTAGGGGCACAATTAAGTGTCGGAAAAAAAATTACATAGACATAAACAAGAATGTGTTTTTACTTCGATTTTAAAGAGATTTCAAAATAATTAGTTGGAAGAATATTGTATTATTCGAAAATATATATTTAAAACAAATTATTAAAGCTAAAGGAAAAGTATGGAGGTAAAAAAATTGAGCTAGTTTAAAAAAATTGAGAATTCCTCCAAAAAAAAACCGAGAAAAAAAGGTAAGTTTGGAAAATAAAAAATATTGAGCATCCTCAAATCGAACCCATGCCCACAACATAAAAAATAAGGCAATATACCATTCTGCCAAATTTCATAATTATTATAATGGAGACAAACAATATATAAGGCATTTTCCAAGGATAATACTACACGTCAAGGGTATTTTGGTCATTACGAAAATCCGAGGGGGCCTCCGGCACGAGCCCCCCTAAGCCCTCTATAGCACTTCCTCTGCTCGTAAATGTATGCATGTGAAATGTCGTACCATGTCAGTCAAAATTATTTAGCTTCATTTATGAAGGGGTAAAATAAAAGACGATCGGGGAAAAACCAATTCTTCGTTTAAAGAGTAATGCAATCTCTTAGTCACAACATGTTTTTACATTATCCATCATGCATCACGAGTCCAGATAATGATCAATGGATCTTACAAGATTATGAGTGAAGTAAAAGTAGAATGTCTCACTCGTTGTGTGATATCCCACATCGGTAAAGTAAGTGAATGATCACCCCCATATAAGTGTGAGACATAAAGGTCTTGTCAACTCGGGTTAGCCCATTTAGACCAAGCGAGGACGGCGGTCTAAGTAGTTGACCGGATATTTATGACTCATTTAACGCTACCAGGTCCGGGGTCTGGGGCGTTATAGAATGGTATTCAGAGCCGACTATCAGACGGATCTAAGTGCCACATGCCACCGCTAGACGAACCTAAGTTCCATAGGCCACCTCTAGAGTCCTCTGGTAGAGACGAACTGGGACAAGTCCACAGGGACAAGTCTTGGCCGTCCTGGCGAGGACGCCAGTCCCTTATAAGGGGGGAGAATGTGATATCCCACATCGGTAAAGTAAGTGAATACTCACCCTCATATAAATGTGAGACATAAAGGTCTTGTCAACTCGGGTTAGCCCTTTTAGACCAAGCGAGGAATGCGGTCTAAGCAGTTGACCGGATATTTATGACTCATTTAGCGCTACCAAACTCGGGGTTTGGGGGCGTAACACGTTGTGACTTAGTTGTCGTGTCCAATGGCGAGAAAGGATCGCCGTCTAGATGGCACAATTAAGTGTCGGGAATAAATATACATATATACATAATTGTAAAAATGCAGTATAGTTCAAAATAAAAGGGAAAAGTTGGAAACAAAATATTAAAGCCGGTAAAAGGGAAAAATTGGGGGAAAAAATTTCAAATATACATTTGTTTTTTTTTAATAAAAGTTGGGAAAAAATGTTGTTGATGATGGGTTTTGAAAATCCGAGGGGGGGGGGGGGGCTCGTGCCCCCCCCCCCCCCCCCCCCCCAAGCCCTCTATAGCTCCACCTCTGCTCGTAAATGTACATGCTTTAGGGGTAGCTAGTCCCATACTCTCAATTAGTCATGTGAATTGTGTACAGTCATGCATGTGAAATGTCGTATCATGTTCAGTCAAAATTATTCAACTTCAAATTATAAAGGGGTAAAATAAAGGACGGTCGGGGAAAAACCAATTCTTCGTTTATAGAGTAATGCAATCACTTAGTCACAACATGTTTTTACATTATCCATCATGTATCATGAGTCCAGATAATGATCAATGGATCTTACAAGATTATGAGTGATGTAAAAGTAGAATATTTCACACGTTGTGACTTAGTTGTTGCGTCCAGTGGCGAAGGCAGGATCGCCGTCCAGGGGACACGATTAAGTGTCGGGAATAAAAATACATATATACATAATTGTAAAAATGCAGTATAGTTCAAAATAAAACGGAAAAGTTGGAAAAAATATTAAAGCCGAAAAAAGGGGAAATTAGGGGGAAAATTCAAAATATACATTTTTTTAAAATAAAAGTTGGGGGAAAATGTTGTTGATGATGGGTTTTGAAATTCCGAGGGGGGCACGAGCCCCCCCTAAGCCCTCTATAGCTCCGCCTCTGCTCGTAAATGTACAGGCTTTAGGGGTAGCTAGTCCTATACTCTCAATTAGTCTTGTGAGTTGTGTAGAGTCATGCATGTGAAATGTCGAACCATGTTCAGTCAAAATTATATATTTAGCTTCATTTATGAAGGGGTAAAATAATGGACGATCGGGGGAAAACCAAATCTTCGTTTAAAGAGTAATGCAATCACTTTAGTCACAACATGTTTTTACATTATCCATCATGCATCACGAGTCCAGATAATGATCAATTGATCTTACAAGATTATGAGTGATGTAAAAGTATAATGTTTCACTCGTTGTGACTTAGTTGTTGTGTCCAGTGGCGAAGGCAGAATCGCCGTCCAGGAGGCACGATTAGGTGTCGGGAATAAAAATACGTATATACATAATTGTAAAAATGCTGTATAGTTCAAAATAAAAGGAAAAAGTTGGATAAAAAATTTGGGGGAAAAATTCAAAATATACATTTGATATACTGGATGCTAAACCATTCTAACACAAAGGAATTTTCAAATAGGATAGGAAAACAATATATATTACAAATTTTCTGGGGATATTACTACTCGTCAAGGGTATTTGGGTCATTACGAAAATCCGAGGAGAGGCAAGGGGCCCCTTAGACCTCTATAGCTCCGCCCCTGGTTGTGTTTGCAGCAATACTCTTTCTCCCTCTCGTAAATGAGTGTACCTTAAAAGATAATGATCAAATATTTTTACAACTGTAAAAATATTACCTAAATAATGGTTTAATTAAAAATGAAATTTGCACCAATACTCTTAAGCTCATTGTTATGAAGATGTTTTTTATGTTGCTTTCGGTTGCCTTTTTTTTTTTTTTTGTTTGTTCAGTAACCTATATGAAGGGCAGCGTTCATTTATCTGCCAGTGGACATAGCTCTTTCATTTCACTAAAAACATATCGACTTAATCTTTCAAGTTAATTAATTTCTTAACCATTTATAAACGAAAGGAGATATAAAGATTATTAAAGATTTTTTTTTTTTAAAATTTTCGATATGGCACAAAATAAGTAGACAAAGGCATCTACTAATAATGTTTATAATTTAGAAAGGAAAAAAAAATGACTAAAGCTAGCTGAGGAAAAGTTTGGAAAATAAAAAATATTGAACAAGTTGGGAATCGACCCATGTTCACAACATCAAATACATGGCATTATACCATTCTGCAGGATTACATAATCGAGAAAAAATAGACAACAATATATAAGACATTTTCTAGGATATTACTACTCATCAAAGGCATTTTGGTCATTACAAAAATACGAGGAGGGCCCGAGCCCCCTAATCCCTCTGAAGCTCTGCCCCTGCTCATAAATGTACATAGGGGTAGCTAGTCTCATACTCACAATTAGTCATGTGAGTTGTGTACAGTCATGCATGTGAAATGTCGTACCATGTTCAGTCAAAATTATTTAGCTTCATTTATGAAGAGTTAAAATAAAGGACGGTCGGGGAAAAACCAATTCTTCGTTTGAGAGTAATGCTATGTACATACACAATCACTTAGTCACAACATGTTTTTACATTATCCATCAAGCATCACGAGTCCAAATAATTATCAATGGATCTTACAAGATTATGTGTGATGTAAAAGTAGAATGTCTCACTCGTTGTGACGTAGTAGTTGTGTCTGCAGTATTACTCTTTCTCTCTTAAATGAGTGTACCCTATGAATGGTCGTACTACCACTCCAACTTCTAATATTTTTAGTTGTAAAAAGATTGCCTAAGTAATGGTTTCCTTAAAAAGAAAACTGTGATGATGTGTGCAGAATTTCTTCTCGAGAAGGTTGATTCCTCAAAAAATGGAAGAACACCATATTTCTTCATTTAATTCTAATAAAAGGAGGCTAAAGTTTTATGTCTTCAGCGTCAGGGGCGGAGGCAGGATTCGAATTAAGGAGAAAAAAAAGAGTAAGATATTCAAATGTTCAATGTTTATGTTCAATTTTTGAGAATATAACAAACTAAAAAAATAGAGCGTGCAGGGAGTCGAACTAGTTACCTTTAGAAAGAAAGAAAAAACGACCAGGCAGTAAACCAGTTCGCCTACACCAAAGCAACTGACCTTCGATGACTGAAATTTACTAATAGGCTGTTTCTACTAGCACTTGCAGTGGTATGGATTCATGATGCCTAGTGATCATTGTTGAAGTTTACATGTTCCCCGTTTCCCTGTTTCCCTGTTTCCTTTACCCATGCCTGTTGTCATAGTTTTAAATTATTTGTTTTTCCTTTCCCCTAATCAACATGGTTCAAAGTCTCCGCCGAGTCGACTCCAACTCGGCCGTATCGTCTCCGACTCGGTGCCTACCGGTACAAAGATACAAATTCATCTCGTACCGGGCTTGAATCAGATTCATATCAGTGAAAATCGACCGATTTTACTTGATATAATGCAATATCGGTTAAACTCGGAAGACTTTTACCGTTTCGTATCGGATTTGATGCCGGAACATTAAGAAGGAAACAAAAGAAGGAAAAAAAACATAACAATAAAAGTCTTTATCTCCTCTAAAAGTTCTGATTAATTCTTTGATTGTAACCTTGAATCATCTTAAAAATTCGTCTTTACGAGCTTCGATTGAATCGTCCATTGAGCTCTTCATTCCCCTTCAAGATTCACATTAGATTTAATTCGATTTTTGACCCGTAAGAACACTTAGCAACAGATGAATCTTCAATTTGGATTCAGGCCCCTTTGAATTTCTCAAATCACCGTTGATCTCTCCATTCTCAGCTTTTCGAGATCGATTACCCATGTTCTCTGCCTTTTCTCCCGTAGACTCCTCGATGATTTCTCTTTTCTTTTCATTTTTTTATATATTTTATTTAATGATGTAGTGAATGAATCGGTCCAACAAAAAAAAAGATACTTTGAGTATATCCTTCAATAATCCGTTTGTTACATTGTTATATTATATTGAACGACTCGTGTGACACGCACTGGTTACGGACCACGCACTGGTTCTGAAATTGTTGCAGGGATTGACAGAGCAATACTCCAATTTTGTTACGGTGATTCAGAATAATAAGACACTGCCTTCTTTCTCGGCGGCTCGCTCTAAATTGGCTTTGGAGGAGACGACGATTATGGAACGAATGAAGATGGATAATTCAGCGGCTGCTCTTGCAGCTACTACAGATCGCCGGCCTGAATTTCCTTCTCCGGCGCCGGTTCAGTCTGATAGGCAGAACAGTGGTCGGCCTCGCAAGCAGAATAATCGGTCTCGCAAGAATGGGGGTGGCAAGGGCCATCCCGGTGGTAATTCCGGTGGTAATCCTGGTGGTCACGGCGGTAGAGGTGGCGGCCCATACCAGTTTCAGCAGTGGCAACAGCCACCGTGGTGGGCTATGTATCCGCCTCCATAGGCAATGCCGCCTTCTCCTTATCCCACTCGGCCTTTTCAGCAGAATAATCGGCCCTTTCAACAACAGCAGCTAGAGTGCTTGGGCAACGACCTGTCATGCCACATCAGGCTTATGCGGCGAATTATGCACCGACTGATATCGCGGAGGCAATGCACACTATGAGTTTAACTCCTCCGGATCAGAACTGGTATATGGACACTGGGGCAACGACTCATATGACTTCGTCCGCAGGTAATCTCTCGTCTTATATTAATTCGAGCAATAATTCTACTATTACTGTCGGTAGTGGCCAGTCTATTCCGGTTCGTGGTTCTGGGTGTGTCTCATTGTCTCCCCCATACCCCCCCATTAACTTTAAACGACGTCCTCCATGCTCCTCACCTTATTAAGAACTTAGTATCTGTTAGAAAATTCACAGTTGATAATAATGTCTATGTTATTTTTGACCCGTTTGGTTTTTCTGTGCATGATATACAGACCCGGACGTGTCTCATGAGGTGTAATAGTACTGGGGATCTTTACCCTCTGTCTCCAAATTGTCCAGCCAAACAGTCTGCTTTTCTTGCCTCGTCTCTCTGGAACGACCGGTTGGGTCATCCGGGCTTGTCTATTTTGAATTCGCTTAAGCATAATAAACTCATTGATTGTACTAGTACTCCTAGTTCTACTTGTCAATCATGTATTCTTGGAAAACATATTAAGTTGCCTTTTGTTCGTTCGCATTCTGTTACAGTTTCTCCGTTTGATATTATTCACAGTGATGTGTGGACATCTCCTGTTTTAAGTTCGTCGGGTCATCGTTATTATGTCTTATTTTTGGATGATTTTTCCAATTATCTGTGGACGTTTCCCATTGCAAAAAAATCCCAAGTATTGCATTATTTTTCGACATTAAAATCTCATATTGTCACCCAATTCGAGCGTCCCATAAATAATATACAGTGTGATAATGGGGGTGAATATGTTGGTGCACCTTTTCGAGATTTTTGTACTACAAATGGCATTACTTTTCGTTTTTCCTGTCCACACACGTCATCCCAAAATGGTAAAGCTGAACGCAAAATCCGAACGATAAATAATATCATGCGTACTCTTCTGTTACATGCCTCTATGCCTTCGTCGTTTTGGCCCTATGCGTTACAAATGGCCACTTATCTACTTAATATCCTTCCAAGTCGTTTATTGAATTTCCACTCCCCTCTTCACGTTTTATACCAAAAAGACCCTTCGTATGATCATCTCCGTGTCTTCGGGTGTTTGTGTTTTCCTTTGTTTCCATCAACTACCATTCACAAACTTCAGTCTCGATCTACTCCTTGCGTCTTTTTGGGGTATCCGCATGATCATAGGGGTTACTTATGCTACGATTTATCGACTCATAAAATCTTTACGAGTCGTCATGTTCGGTTTGATGAAAATCAATTTCCTTTTTCCACATTGCATAAGCCTACCCCTGCATCCTATGATTTTTTAGATACTGGGATGTCACTTATATTGGCCCAGCACCTATTTAATTCCCCCCAACAATACATGACCCAGCACCAACCCAACCTCCCTCGCCTCCTGCTCAAACTACACCCCAGGCCCAAGAACAGCCCCAGGCCTAGATTCGAGCCCCTGTTCAGCCCGCCCCACCACCGCCTCCTTCCACGTCTCGGCCCACCACTCGAAGCCAAAGTGGCATTTTCCGTCCCAACCCAAAGTACCAATCCTTTTCCACAAATCACCTTATAGCCGATCGCTCTCCCCTTCCCCGTACCCCTCTCGAGGCACTTAGGGATCCGAATTGGAAAATGGCTATGAACGACGAGTATACAGCTCTTATTAATAATAAGACGTGGGATTTGGTACCCCGTCCTTCCGGTGTTAATATAATACGCTCAATGTGGATTTTTAATCATAAAGAAAAATCTGATGGTTCGTTTGAGCGGTATAAAGCTCGTCTTGTAGGTGATGGCAACACTCAACGGGTTGGCATTGATTGTGGGGAGACGTTTAGTCCGGTGGTCAAGCCGGCTACGATTCGTACGGTTCTGAGTCTAGCACTGTCTCGGCAATGGGATATCGACGCTGGATGTTAAAAATGCGTTTCTACATGACGAGTTAAACGAGGTAGTATACATGCATCAACCTATGGGTTTCCGTGATTCGGCCCACCCGGACTATGTTTGCAGGTTGCGTAAATCACTCTATGGCCTCAAGCAGGCCCCACGGGCTTGGTATAAACGGTTTGCAGATTATGTTCTGTCCATTGGTTTTGTTAACAGTACTTCCGACACGTCTTTATTTATATACCGCCATAGTTCTGATATGGCGTACCTCCTGCTCTATGTCGATGACATTATTCTGACGACATCTTCACCTCAGCTTCGGACCACGCTTGTTGACCGCCTCCGCTCTGAGTTTGCTATGAAAGATTTAGGTCCCCTGAATTATTTTCTTGGCATTCGGGTCACTCGTCATCCGGACGGTTTGTCTTTGTCCCAACAGAAGTACGCTACAGAGATTATTGATCGGGCAGGTATGAGCAACTGTAAGCCTGCGCTTACTCCAGTGGATAATAAGGGCAAGCTAAGCGCATCGTCTGGAGTTCCTTTTGAGGATCCTACCCTTTATCGCAGTCTCGCTGGGGCCCTCCAGTATCTCACATTTACCAGACCCGACATTTCATACGCAGTTCAGCAGGTATGTCTGCACATGCATGATCCCCGAGTTGAGCACATGCAGGCACTCAAACGTATAGTTCGCTACATACAGGGCACTCTTCATTTTGGATTGCATTTATATTCGTTTCTTGTCACGAATCTAGTAGCCTACACTGATGTTGATTGGGGTGGGTGTCCCGATACGCGCCGTTCCACGTCTGGCTATTGCGTATTTTTAGGTGAAAATTTGGTTTCTTGGTCGTCCAAGAGACAACCGACTTTATCTCGCTCAAGTGCTGAGGTTGAATACAGGGGAGTTGCAAATGTGGTGGCTGAATCCTGTTGGCTGCGCAATTTGCTACTTGAGCTTCATTGTCCTATGGCTAAGGCCACTTTTGTGTATTGCGATAATGTTAGTGCGGTGTACCTTTCGGGTAATCCTGTCCAACATCAACGCACAAAACATGTTGAGATGGACATTCATTTTGTTAGGGAGCGAGTTGCCCGTGGGGAGGTTCGCGTTCATCATGTTCCTTCCCGGTATCGGGTTGCGTACATTTTCACAAAGGGTTTACCACTTGTTCTTTTTGAGGATTTTCGGTCCGGTCCTCGCCGTTCGTGAGCCTCCCGCTACGACCGTGGGGGTGTGATAGAATATGTAAATATTTATATTGTAATATTCTGTATTTATTGTAATATTCAGCATTTATTTCATTAGATATACCGTAATCAGTTAGGATTCGATAGGATCTCTAGATTTACTGTATTTCAGTATATATGTACGTTTGACAGAAAGGAAATACTACGGAATATATTCTTTCAGATACATCCACTACATATGCGTACAAACATCACAATTAATTGTGATGAGACCAATATATGGGCCATAAACAATAATTTACTGTGAGATTAAATATATGGGTCATACACAATAATTTACTGTGAGATTATTTATTATGGTACTCGTTGGAATACATTTTGTTGAGTACATAACATTTTCTTATAAAAAGGATATCACAGTCATATATAATATGATGATATAATAATGATATATAACAACATTATGTTTTTTTGAGAATACATTATTTTAAAAATCATCAAACACATCATGTTTTATTTGGAATATGTAATGCGACATCACATATGTTATTGTATTTATTAATAAGAAATGATATTGGTGATTGTTTTTTGAGTTTTGACATTCTGATGTTGTTTTAAGGTCTTCATATTTTTTTTTGTTTTTTTCAAAATTTTTAAAGTATTTTATATGCGGGAAAACCCGTCTCGCTCGAAACGATACCGATACGCGACGATATATGTGTCTCAGTGATCTCCGAGTAGGCTACCGCGACCGCGACTATGAACCATGCTAATCAACTTCGATCTTCTCATTGGAAGTTCGATTCCTCAAACAAAATGGAATCGTAAAAGAACGATCTTCAAATTCAACAGCTAATTATTTTCAACACAATTAATGGATATAAGGAAACGATAATTTTCAACACAATTAATGGATATAAGAAAACGATAATTTTGATTTCTTCCGCTCTAAATCAGGTACTCTGATCGATCTACTGTAATCTATCATTGTTTTCTATCAATAAGGACACCCAATGCAACATATGTGTTTGGAAATCTAAGGGAACCCCTTTCTTCTTTGTGTAGATAATTACAATTTCGCCTCTACAAGGTGAAGAAATTGCTTATATATACAAGTATATTATATATATATCCACTTGTGATCCATCATAGTACGACTCAGTGACAACAAATTACATGCACGAGTCACTTTCTAATGGAGGTCTACTTCTTATTGAATATATTGAATAACGGCTTGATGGCATTGATGGCCGATGGGAGTCAACTTTACGTGATTCCGGTGCATTTCCCATCCCCGTTTACCACATGTTTAGCACGTTTTTGGGCTATTAGACCGTTTTCGGGGTGATATCGTGAGTTTATGGCACGAGGAGTGAATCCGTTACTTTGACGGATTATTACCCTTTTTTGTTGATATTAACCATATTCCCGAGCACTTTTACCCTCCGGAATTGTTTGGATGTTTTGGTCGTTCATGATGTTGTAGGGTATTAGTGTATTGAGGACCCGGAAGGTGATGATTCATGGTGAAAAGCATGATCGAGGCATGAGGAGAGATAAAAAGGGAAGAAAAGTTGAATTTTTGGAGCAAATGGGGTTCAAACGCGCGTTTGAACCCCCAAACGGGCGTTTCAAAAGCTTTCATCTTGATCAGAGTTTAACCTCTCCAAACACGCGTTTCAAACTACCCTAAACGCGCGTTCCAAGTCCTCCAAACGCGCGTTTCAACCTCTCCAAACGCGCGTACCAGTTGAAGATTAGACAAGGGCCTGCCCAGAAATGAAGCGAAAGTGAAACGCCAGGTTCAACCTCCCAAACGTGCGTTTGAGGCCAGATTTTTGCAGATTTTCCCCCACCTATAAATACCCCCCTTAGACTATTTCTTGAAGAACAACCATTCTCTTAGCAAAATCCTACTCATTTCTTAGCTCGAATTTTGTAATAGCTTAGAATACATTCTCTTAGCTTAAATCAGTATAATCTTAGCTTAATCTTTCCATTTCTTAGCTCAGATTTCTACTTCAAACACTAAGACACCATCTTTTAATTAGTTCTTCATAGTGTACTTTTTGGATCTAAATTTCGAAATTCTTACTTCTATGGTAAATTTCTCTTCTCTTTTACTTATTATGTCTTTCATTTAATGTTTCATGTATGTTTAAACTAGTATAATGAGTAGCTAATCCCTTTTCATAGTCGAATCATGTGTAATTTGGTGAAATCACCCTTTGGGTGATGAAATTGGGAGTGGGTAGTGCTTTTTATTGTTTAATCTTGCTTGTTTCATGTCTTAGAACTTGTTATAACATCACTAGATTAGATTGATCACCTAATTTAGTAATCTCACATACCAATCTTACATATGTATTTTATGGGGAGGTATGGGAAAAGGGGTTCTAAGATCGCGGCGTAGACTCGGCTTAGTTGTTAAGCCCGAGCCTAATGCGAGGTTACTCGTTTTAACGTTTATGCGGCTCTAGTGCATAACATGTCTTGTTAGTGAATCTTCTTTAGGGAAGGGTAGTTAACATGGCATAAGGTGTTCGGAGAGAGTTGTTCAGACCTTAGCACCGGGATTAGGAGTACGCACCCGTGAAATTGATTGCGAGAGTTCGTTTGTTATAATGCACACTCCCGGTTTTGTCTACCCTTAGGGTTGAAACTAGCTACTTTGATCATGGTTCGGCTATGTTCCTTAGTATAACGTTAAAAACCGAGTAGTTAATCTTATTTCTTTCTTCTCTAGCTTTAGACTCGTTAGTAAGAATTACCTTAGTGTCGTTGTAGTATACAAACACTTTAAAAAGATTGATCACCTAGACTAAGTAAAACATTCGCTTTGGTACTCACAAACACTTTTCCTTTGGGTTCGACCTCATACTCCTGTAGCTATTCTAGCAATCGACCCGATACACTGCCGGTTAGAGAGTTAGTTTGCCCAGGGTTTCGAGTCCTTATAAATTGTTTTTGTTGGGGTAAATTTTATCTCAATCAAAATGGCGCCGTTGCCGGGGAAATGTGTGCTATTTGTGATATCTTGCAAGTGAACCGAAGGCTTGGGCCTAGGTTTTATTTTATTGTTTTCTTGTTGTTTGCTTTTTGTAGTGCATGACCCGGAGATCTCAAACACCACTCGAGCCATACATAGACTGGATTGAGGCTTACGCAAGGCGTAGAAATAGTCAAAGAAGAAGAGGTTATCAAGTAAAGGAATCGATTCCGGTCTTTGAAGAAAGTAGTTTGGGTGAGTTGGAAGAGGGATCCGGTATGGCACAAAACGGTGAACAAGGATTGGAAGGAAATTTGGGGACAATAATGGGGTCCCGAATCAAAACCCGCCTCTTGTCTACAACAATGCACAAGGAGGTGGGAATGGACAAGGAAATAACTATGTGAATGCGAATGGGCCAATACCACATAATGTTCAACATGAGGCCCAAGGGAATCAAATGGATCCCCTCATTATGTAACAGTTCAGTGCATGGATGTTGAACCAATTTCAACACAACCAAAATCAAGCTCACAATCAAGGTGCAAACGCGATGGCTAATTGGTTTAACGGTCAACAAGAGCAAAATCAGGGCGGTTTGACTTGTAGAGACTTTGTGATGGCTCCCACGGCAACCATGGGGCATAGTCCAATTCAAATGCCACCGGTGGCCACCAACAATTTGGAGTTGAATAGAAATATCATACATTTGTTGGGAGACAATGCTATATTCAAGGGAACCGCCATGGAAAACCCTCACTTGTTCATTGATCACTTTCTCCAAATAGTGAATTCAACAAAGATCAATGGGGTGAGTGATGAAGCGCTCAAACTTATGCTTTTTCCGTTCGCCTTGAAAGAGAAAGCTAAGCGATGGTATGATTCGTTGCCTAATGATTCTTTACACACATGGGAGAGGTAATTAAGACCTTTCTACTCAAGTATTATCCTCCATCGAAGACCATGGATATGAAAGAAGCCATCATGTCGTTCAACGCTTATGAAGGAGAAGAGCTACATGAGTCATGAGACCGGTTTAAGGCTTTGTTGAGAGAGTGCCCGGGGCACGGGTTGAGAACTTATGAGGTAGTTCATGCTTTCTTCCGGGGTTTGGATCAAGTTCATCAAAGTACCTTGCATGCTTCGTGCAATGGAGATATTATGAGTATGGTGCCTGAAGTAGCAATGAACCAAATAGAGAAAATCTCCGAGACCTCGAGGCAATACATATCGTCAAGTAGAAAGGGGACGAGGAGTAAGAAGCCCGGTTTGGCTGAAGTGAAAGAAATTGAGGCAAGTGATCAATATCATGCCCAAGTACAAGCTATGGAACAACAATTGGGGAGATTGCAAAAGGAGAACGAGAGTGCTAGACTTTGCCAAATTTGTAGTGGATTACACTCGGCAAAGGATTGTAGGATGACGACCAAGGCTCAAAATATGGCTTATCTACAATCCTCAAATCAAGAACAACCTAGCACTCTATCTCAAGATAACATGAATGAGTTGGCAAAGCGGATGATGAATATTTGTTCGATGGAGCAATGGAATGCGGGGCCTCAATATCAAAATCCATCACAAAGCGCCTATCAAGGCCAATATATGGGAGATCAACATAGTGGGCCACCGTACGAAGAATCTCAAGATATAAACTTTGTGGGACAAGGTCAAGGAGGGAATTATGGAAATCAAGGTTATGGTTCTTGGAGGAATAACAACAATCAAGGTTGGAACCGAAATCAAAACCAAGGCCAAAACCAAGGTTATAGACAAGGCCAAAATCAAGGTCAATCTTCTCAAGGGCAATTTTATCAACCTCCACACCAAAGGCAACAACAAGGAGGGTATAATCAACAAGGCTCTAGCACTTATCAAAACCCCCCACCTTTGGCTACTATACCTCAAAAGAGTGCAACCGATGTCATATTGGAGCAAATGAACAAAAACTTTGCGGAGATAAAGAAGAACATGGTTGAGATGAACTACAAACATGGGTCCGCCATTAAAAATCATGAGACTCAATTTGGGCAAGTAGTGGAACATGTACAGTTGAAAGGCGGCTTACCAAGTAACACCGAGAAGAATCCAAGAAATGTAAGCGCCATCTTAACTCGAAGTGGTAAAGTGTTAAGGACAAGTGGTGAGAAGAAAGTCCTATGGGAAGACAAAGCTAGAAAAGCTCCTATTGAGACCGAGGCGGGAGCCATGGATGGCGATATTGATGGGATTGAAGATGATGAAGATCATGAAGAGTATGTCAAGAAAAAGGAAGTTGAGAGCAAAGAAGCGCAAGCTAGGGGAGACTATGTGGTTATTGATGTGAAAGAGGAGGAACCAACTAGAAGAGAGGGGAAAGAGCCGTCTTCCCCACGCACCAAAGGTAAGAAATGTATGATCCCTCCTCCTCCTAAAGATTTTGATTTGAGCACTCTCCCTTTTCCCCCTAAGAATCATAGACAAAGTTGCTTGAATAAAGCACAAACCCGATTTATTGAGATTTTGCGGAAAATTGACTTGAACATCCCTTTTCTTGAAGCACTTGCAAACATGCCCTCTTATTGTAAGTTCTTAAAGGGATTACTGACTAACAAGAGTAAAATGCAAGAGGTTGTTTGTCTAAATGAAGAGTGTTCCGCTATTTTTGATGCTAAATCTTGAATTCCCCCGAAGGTTAGAGACAAGGGTAGTTTTACTATTCCGATTACTATTGGTACGACTCAATTTCCTAGCGTTTTATGTGATTTGGGAGCTAGCGTAAGCTTAATGCCCCGTGCTATATATGAAAGCCTTGATCTAGGAGAGTTAGAGCCAACGGGGATGACCCTTCAAATGGCGGATAGGTCAATTAGGGAGCCTATGGGAGTGATAGAGGATGTCATTGTCAAAGTGGATAAGTTTGCATTCCCGGTAGATTTCGTGGTACTAGACATGGAGATGGACTCCAAAACACCTTTGTTGTTCAGGACGTCCCTTTTTAAACACCGGAAGGACCTTGATAGATGTTGCGAGCGGTGAGATTATTTTGCGAGTTGGAGAGGAAAAAGTCGCGGTAAATGTTTACAAGGCCATGAAACATCCTAAGGAAAATGCCGAGGACTGATTTTCTATTGATGCTGTATATTCTTGCGTTGCGGAACATGTTGACATTCAGGAATATAAAGATAAGCCCGATGAATGCAGGGCAAGAGCGAGCACGGTGCTTGATGAAGAGGAAGAGTTGGAAAGTGAAGCGATGGAGCTAGAAGAGACGGCTTCCGTGGGTGAAAAATGGAGCAAAAAGATTGATCTTGGTCTTGAAGGGGAACTAGAGAAGCCATCAATTGAAGACCCACCAAAAGACTTGAAAATGAAGCCGCTTCCACCTCATTTGAAGTATGTTTTTCTTGAAAATGATGATTTACTTCCTTTGATTATTTCTGCTACACTAACGCCTTTACAGGAAGAGAAATTGGTGAAAATGCTTAAGAAGCACAAGCGTGCTTTTGGGTGGAAAATGTGTGACCTCAAGGGCATAAGTCCTACCATTTGTCAACACAAGATTATTCTAGAGGATGGAGCGAAGCCGGTGAGGCAACCTCAAAGAAGGCTAAATCCACACCTCCAAGAGGTTGTGAGGAAGGATGTGGTCACAATGTTAAATCTTGGGAACATTTATGCCATCTCGGATAGCAAGTGGGTGAGCCTCACTCAAGTGGTACCAAAGAAGTGAGGCATGACCGTTGAAATCAATGAAAAAGGTGGGGCTGTGCCTATGCGTTTGGTAAGTGGTCATAGAATTTGTATTGATTACCGTAAATTGAATGACCAAACCCGTAAAGATCATTTCCCCCTCCCTTTTATTGATCAAATGTTAGAAAGATTGAGTGGTCATGCTTATTATTGCTTTCTTGATGGGTTTAGTGGGTATTACCAAATACATATGGCCTTAGAGGACCAAGAAAAGACTACATACACTTGTCCTTATGGCACCTTTGCCTTCCGTAGAATGCCGTTTGGGTTGTGTAATGCACCCGCGACATTCCAACGGTGCATGGTTGCCATATTTGCGGATATGATTGAAAGATTCTTAGAAGTCTTTATGGATGATTTTAGCGTATTTGGTGATTCCTTTGAGGAGTGTCTAGATAATCTGGAAAAGGTGTTGAGTAGATGTGAGGAGACAAATTTAGTACTAAATTGGGAGAAGTGTCACTTGATGGTCACGGAAGGGATAGTCTTAGGGCATAAGATATCTAGTAAGGGTATAGAAGTTGACAAGGCTAAGGTTGAAGCGATAGCTAAGCTTCCTAGGCCCACTAACCTAAAAACTCTTAGGGGTTTTCTAGGCCATGTGGGGTTCTATCATAGGTTCATGAAGGATTTCTCGAAAATAGCCCGTCCTCTTACCCTTCTTCTTGGAAAAGACGTTCCGTTTGATTTCAACCAAGCTTGCATTGAAGCATTCTTGTTGCTCAAGCAATTGCTTGTATCCGCTCCTATCTTAGTTGCCCCGAAGTAGGATCAAGAGTTTGAGTTAATGTGTGATGCGAGTGACACCGCGGTTGGTGCGGTCCTCGGTTAAAAGATCGATAAAATCTTCAAGCCTATTGCCAATGCTAGTCACACTTTAAATCCAGCCCAACAAAACTACACCACCACTGAAAAAGAGCTTCTAACGGTCGCCTTTGCGTTTGATAAGTTTCGGTCTCACCTTGTAAGCTCTCGTGTAGTTGTGCACACGGATCACGCCGCTTTGCGTTACCTCTTTGCCAAGCAAGATGCCAAGCCCCGCCTCTTGAGGTGGATCTTGCTCTTGCAAGAATTTGATCTTGAAATCCGTGATAGAAAAGGGTGTGAGAATGTCGTAGCGGACCATTTCAGTCGCATGGAGCTTAGTGAGGAGTTGATTAAGGCACAAAGGGAGATAAATGATTCTTTCCCGCATGAGCAACTTTGTGCAATGGACACCCTTCTCCCGGTTAAGAAAGGTAATTTTCTGAAAGTTGGTAAGGAAGGTAGCCCTTGGTTCGCACCTTTTGTCAACTACCACGAGTGCGGTTTTATAGATCCCGACTTTGACTCAAATCAAAGGCGTAAGTTCCTTAGTGAGGTGGGTAAGTATGTGTGGGAGGATCCTTGCTTATATAGGTTGTGTTCGGATGGCATCTTGAGGAGATGCATCCCGGAGAGTGAGATTTTGAGTGCGCTTTCTTTTTGCCACGATAAAGAGGCCGGGGGCCACTTTTCGGGGGAAAGGACCGCTTTGAAAGTGTTACAAAGTGGGCTATATTGGCCCACTATTCCGAGACGCACATTCCTATGTGAAATCTTGTGACGCTTGTCAAAGGTCCGGGCGTATATCTAGAAGGAGTGAGATGCCTCAAAAGCCGATCATTGTTTGAAAGGTTTTTGATGTGTGGGGCATTGACTTTATGGGCCCCTATCCTTCCTCGTGCGGTAACAAGTATATCCTAGTCGCTTGTGATTATGTGTCAAAATGGGTTGAGGCCTTAGCCTCACCCACTAATGATAGGAATGTTGTTATCCGTTTTCTTAAAAGAAACATCTTTTGTCGGTTTGGGGTACCCCAGGCTATAATTAGCGATAATGGAAGCCACTTTGCCAATAAACCGTTTGGAAAACTCCTAGTGAAGTATGGGGTGAAACACAAGCTAGGCACCGCTTACCATCCCCAAACGAGTGGTCAAGTTGAGGTCACGAATAGGGGTATTAAGCGTATCTTGGAGAGGACGGTAGATGCGAATGTCAAGAGTTGGTCTTTAAAGTTAGATGATGCTCTATGGGCCTATAGGTGATGAGAGATAAATTTATGATCATTATTATGACATTTCGCCCCACTTCTGATACCATTTTGAGCATTTATGTATCAAATCAAGTCATAAATACTAAGTTTTATCAAAATGTATAAGTAGTAATTATTATATAAATTATCGTGTTTTTATGGTATTTTTATAAGTTTTTTATCGATTTAATAACCGGACTGTCGTGATAAAAATTACTATATTTTATAAACGTTTTATTTTTCACTATTATGTTAGATCTAAAAATATCATAGCTAAAGACTGTAATATTAACCTAAAAAGAGTCAGTAAAATTCAACGCAGCTTACGAACTTTTGTTGTCAGAATTACTCGCGGTTCGTTTCTTTGTGTTCAGGTAAAAAAGATAAGATTTACTGCGGAGAGGGAATTGAAGACGAATAACGAGACGAGAGTTATGTCGATTGAAGAAATGGCCGAATGGATATTTATTATCCTTGGCATATTCCAAGCATATTCCTTGGATATTTTCTTGGCATATTCCAAGATATTCCTTGGATATTTATTTGATCACCAAAATAAATATCCTTGATATTTTGCTCACCAAACTTGGAGCCCAAGGCCAAGTCAAAATACATCACTTTTGGGCTTAACAGATGTCTTTTGAGGGATAGAAGAGTGTGCCCGAAGCATAAATGTTCAAACGCATCAAAACGCAGTGGTACTACAACTATACTGTCATTGATCTGCATTTCGACCCAACATAGAGGCATTTTCAGGGGAAGAGTCCTTGATGAAAGTTTTAGATCTTCAAATGAGCTTTCCAACGGATTTTGAATCACGTCAATCGGAGGTCTACAACTCAAGTTATGGTCGTTTTACCAAACAAATGAATAAGTTCGATTCGGTTTCGACTCGGTTCGAACCTAAAAAATCCTATAAATACCCCCCCTTGCTAGCATAATTCCTTGCCCCTTCTTGGCCTCTTCCATGGCCAAGAGCCCCTCTCTTCTCATCTCCTCCCAATTTCTTCCATTTCCCCTCTTCTTCCATCTCCTTTCTTCTCTTTTCTTGTTTTCATTTTGGGCCCATATATATATATATATGTCGATGTATGTATATATATATATATATGCATATGTGTATAAATAAATAGAGTAGTATCGTTGTAATGCTTGGATTTATTATCGAGGATTGTTGTCTTGGAAGCCGTTGTTACTTTCACGAGGATTAGGCTCCAATTCAAATAGCGGTTGTAATCGGTAATTTTCTAATGTTATTATGTTTATTATTTCTATCTATTTATATACATATATATATTAGTAGTAGTAATATCTAGCCAAGATATGAATCTGAATTAGTTAATCTTTTTGGTAAAATGGATGATCGACTCTGGTAATAATGATTAAAACCAATTATAATGAATCTTTTTCTACCTGAGCTTAATGAAACGTTAATATTGACATAGCTAATCAATATAAACAGAATCATAACCTAATGACGAACTAAACGGTGAAGTTAGGATATGAGAAAAAAGGTAGAAAAACCGGAGGGTAAAAATGGCCGAGTGAAAACGTGACAACGGAATCCTATTTCCTACCCGGGGGCAGATTTGTCTTGGGAAAGATGAATCTTATTAAATTTGTGCTCAAGATCGTAATAATGTTAAAATCAACGGTTTAATTGAAACTAACACCGGAAAGTTAAATCGATCCGCCTGACAACCGGAGCCTTTTGAATAACATCGGTCGTCTGACAAACGGAATAACCTCTTTTATCCGGGGTAAATTTGTACTCGGTACTGTTCGTACTAACCGAGATTAGCATGGGGCAAATTGTGGAGATTAAACTAATGACAATTTGACATATGACAATTTCATACGCTCGTGTGAGGAGGAGTTGTCTAGCTTAGGAGTACACCGGTTCATATATAATTGACCTCCTTGCATCAAGGAAAAGATCTGTCTCATTCAATTCTACTAAAAAAAGATATTGATTCAGTAAAGTATTCTTGGATAGATCTAAAAATATATATATTATTTATTTTTTTACTGTTTTACTAACATCTAACTAATCTAACGATCTAACCCGATCAAACTGATAAAACTGCGACTTAGATCGAGTTAATAATAGCTTCTTGGTGTTTAACCACACTTTGAATTAGATCTTCATTTCCCTGAGGATACGACCTGACTCACCAGACTAGCACTACAATTTGACCCGGTACACTGCCGGTAAGGATCGTAACACCTAGAAAAGGTCCGTCAATAGGACCGCCTTTAAGACACCCCTAGGCATGTCACCTTACATGATAGTCTATGGTAAATCTTGCCATCTCCCCGTGGAAATCGAACATAAGGCATATTGGGCTATTAAAATGCTAAACCTTGATGACGCTTTAGTTGGTGAGAAGCGTATGGCCCAACTGAATGAATTAGATGAGTTTCGCCTTTGTGCGTACGATCTTTCCACGAAGTATAAAGAGAAGACTAAGTTACTCCATGATAAGTTGATCAAACCTCGTGTTTTCAATGAGGGTGACGAAGTCTTATTCTACAATACTCGTCTTCATCTTTTCCAAGAGAAGTTGAAATCTAGGTGGTCCGGTCCCTACGTGGTGTCGAAAGTCTATCCGTCCGGTGCTATTGAAATTATCCATCCTAAGCTTGGCACGTTTACCACCAATGGCTTACGGTTGAAAAGGTATGAGAGGTTGCCTTACGATGAAGCACTAGAAATAGTGAACCTTGAAGACCCCATACCGTGTGATGAATCGTGTAAGTCTTGTCATGGACTCTAAACCTTGACCCGTATAATCTTCTTTCCCCCCTTTCAACTCTATTTCTACCCTTTCTCGCCTTGTGCCAACGGTATAACTTGAAAAAGTTGGCACCGTATAATCCATCTTGTCGAGCCAACGACGTAGAACAAAGGAGCTTGGGGGAGGCAACCCACCATTTCGTAGTTTTTTGAGTGAGTTTGGTGTTTCTAGTGGTCTCGGGGTGGTAAGAATCAAGTGTGGGGTGAAAACCTTGAGTTAGCCCTATTTTCTGGTCCAAACGCGCGTTTAGAACCATCCTCAACGTGCGTTTCAGCTCTGCCCTTTCCAAACGCGCGTTTGAACCCATTCCAAACGCGCGTTTCAGCCCCCAACTCTCTGTTCTTGCAACCCCTTCTCAAACGCACGTTTCAGAATTCAAACGCGCGTTTGGGCTATGCGAAACGCGCGTTTCAGCTTTCCAAACGCGCGTTTGGATGCATCTTCTTTAAATACCCAGCCTCAAACCAGCGTTTCAGTTTCATCTTCTCCAAACCCTATAAACGCCGGCGGCCCTCCTTCACTCCTCCATTCGAAAATCACTCATTCCTACTCCATTTTCAGTGATTCAAACGCCAATCAACACCTCTCAATCCCTTCTCTTACTTCTGCTAATCCATTCCAACAACAAATTCCGCGTTTTCTCGATTCGATCTTGACCTTAGGCAACTTTTTGCCTAAGCCGATTTGGGCCTCCATTGACGTTTTGGGACTCGTGCTTCACTCCAAATCATTCGTCTCATCTCGTTTAAGCATAGTACATGTACAATTTGGTTTTACGTCTAAGTTTCGGTTAGGGTTCGTTTTTAGCCTTTTTGGTTTAACACCTCTACCCCGTTTATTGACTGTTATTGATTATGTATCCTGTTTGTGTTTTGTTTTGTTTGTCTTATTATTGACGATGAATGGTGTGGCTTTCGTGGAATGATTCGTTGTTTGGGTTGGTTTGTCTTGAAATCCCGGTTGGATGTTAACCGGTTTGGTTTGAATTGTTTTGATTCGGTTGATTGGTGGTGTTTTGGTGAGTGTAGAGATAATGAGAGATAACAAGCGGAAAGAAACTGAGAGTAAGGGAAAAGGGAAACAGCCGGTGGTGAAACACATGCCCAAGAAGCAGAAAACCCTAGTTTTTCCCAGAATACCTAAGGGAGGTATCCGGATTGGTGATACGGGCCGTGCTGAGGGTAGGAACCCTAGAGCCCTTAAGCCTTTTGGACAGTTACGGGATGAGACTTCTGACGAGGACTTTGAGCCGGATAGCGAGGGGAGGAATTCGAGCAGTGACAGTGAGGAGGTAACAGACCATGATAGTGAGACTGTGCCCTTAGCACAGATGCGAGCCAAAACCACAAAAACGCCTGTTTCACTTCCTCCACAAAGTACCCCCGAGCAAGATCCTCCACTAGACCCTCTTCCTCACGACCCTATACCCTTTGAGCAGCGTTTTAATTCACCCGTGGCCTTGACCAACTATAATGAGTATATCGCCATGAAGAACATGTGTTTCGAGCGGGGGTTAGATCTCAAGGCTGCTCCTAAAACCTTCATAGACAACTTGAGGAAGAGATGATGGAATAACTTGATATATGAGCCGGAGGGGAACCTTAATCTCACACTAGTTCGGGAATGGTATGCGAATTTTAGTGTCGCCAATCTGGAGTCGGGTTTCACAAGGGTACGAGGAGTCAATGTCCCGTGGTCTGTCAAGGCAATCAATGACTATTATCGGATACCAGCTTTCGAGGGCCAGGATTACATAAGTTGGTTTGCGGAAAGACAACACTGGGGGAATACTGAAGATCCGTTAGAAAAGATGAGGAAGGACATCAATCTGGATTTACAGTGGATATCTAAGGGAGGCAGTGCACGGAGTCAGTTGGTGACGACTACTTGGCCTGATGAGTGGAAAGTAAAAGCTAAGTTCTCCTAGAATCACCTATTACCAAAGGACAACATCACGCATTTCCACATCAAGGACTTGCAATTGTTGTATGCTTTACATTATGATCTCAAGGTGGATGTTGGGAAGACAATTTTTGAGGAATTCAGGGAAAATCAGAAGGTCAAGCGTCGTCTGCTCATGTGCCCTTACCTTATTTATGCCTTATGCAAGAGAGCACCGGTTGAGGAATATCCCGACGATCAGATCTTGAGGAAGAAGAATCAGCCCGTGGTCCCTAAGCCGTTCAATGCCCGAACGGCTCAAAAGCCTCCTAGGCCCACCCCACGACTTATTCACATTGTCCTTCGCCCCACCACCTCGACTACATCCACTACACTACCTATTCCTCCACCTACCATCTCCTCAACCACCACAATATCCCCACCTCCTCCATTCACCACTGGACCCTCCACTACACCTCCACCTCCACCTCCACCTTTTACACCGACAACCGGGGGACCGTGGCTTAGTGAGCGTCAGGGGCTTCTGATTGCTCATAAACAACGGGATTGGATGGACAGCTTGCAGCTGACTCTGAATGGAATCGTTGAGAATCAGAGGATATTCGCTCAGGCCAGACAGATTGATCTTCCTCCATTGGATTTGGATACTTCAGCGTTTCAGTATACCCCAGAGATTGAGGCAGACTTATAGAGGGTTTCAGAGGATTTGATTGTTGATGAGCCTGATGAGGGGTTTGATGATATATCGTTAGATGAGCTGATTGGGACAGCTGGGACAGAGTCAGAGAGGACAAGTGCTGCTGGATCTACACAGCCGGAGAGTGCAGCTTCTGTGGCTACACCAGCTTCTACCACACCTACTCCTGACGGACAGGGCACTGGAGCAGGCTAGCAGTGTTTCATGCATTTCATTTATGCTTCCATTTATTTTGCTAGTTTTGCTTCAGCTACTTTTGATACTCTTTCACGATTCTGTTGATACACTTCACTTGGCATGCACACGCACTTATTTTTGAGCCCCTGAGGCCTGCTTGACCGTGCATGTTTTCCTTTCCTTTGATTGATACTTTAGGATGACGTGGATTTTTTCTATTAGTTTATATCTGATGAATGGATGTTCTGTTTTTCATTGTTTGTTTTGTATCCTTCCATTGCATATCATGTATCCCCCCTCTTTATGCTTTGATCTCGTTACTGTGGCATGGACTCGTTATTTTACGCACCCGCTTACCCTATTGCTTGCTTTATAGCACGTGGATTCAGTCCCGTGCATGCGCTTTCTTTGTTTCTGTTGATCTCGCTTTAGGTTTCGGGATGCATTTATACGAGGGTGTCACAAGTTTCGAGTCACGATTGCGCCTTTCTGCCGGGTTTTGGTCAAACAGCTAAGTCTTTTACTCTTTTTATCTCTCACACACTGAGGACAGTGTTTCGTTTAAGTGTGGGGTGGGAGACTTAGCCGTTTTCTTGTTTTCGTTGTTAAATGTGCTTAATATGTGGTATGCTTACCCTATGACCGGGCTCGAGTCGATTTTGGGCAATTTTTAAAATTTTTCAAGGGTTTTCAACACCGTGTTGTGTGTATTATTTTCACATTCAAGTGGTGACCACCTTAGTAGGGCCCCGAACGTGTACACTGCGGTTTGATATTATCTTGAGAATGGAGATTATTAATTTCACGTAATCTACACTTTGTGCACAATTTGATTACTACCACCTCTCATACCACTAGTCTCGAGGCGAAATAGAAAGGTTCACCTAAGTAGGATGCGGGATGACGGTCCTGGCGCTTCTTTGACCCGACCAGAGCCAAATAAGCCTATCCCTAAACATTACACCATCTTATCCCCTCTCAACCTTGATAGAATGGTCTGACCACCATTCTTTTATAGCCGTTTTGTTACTTAGTCAAAAACCTACCCTTGAGCCTTAATTATGGTCACATTTCCTTCATTTTTACCCTACGAGTGGACCTAGTCTTTTGTTAGACCACACTTGCCAAGGCAAGTGTGGGGTGGGGGAAATGATGTTTTAAGTTGGGTTGGTGTTTCCTCGGTTTTGAGCTATAAGGAGAAGAGGAGCTCATTTGGGCCTAGTGTTCGGATTTGGCCCAAGAAGAAAGGAAAAATATGTTCCTTCTTTCAAAAAAAAAAAAAACCAAGTTCAAAATAAATTAAAAAAGGTCTCATTGAATAAGAGCTTGGAGTATATAGAAATAAAAGGTCGGAATCAAAGGAATGAGCTCGGAAGTGATTTTGATGATGTTGGAGTTGGGATAGTTAGATAGGTGCTAATGTATTCGATCTCGCCTCATGACACTTGAAACATAGTTGAGTGTGGCGATGAGTTCGGGTATGTTAGTATCCTATAGTTCCCAAAGTGCTTAAATTAATCAAAGAGGAGTTTGGATGGTTTGTTTGGTAGAGATAAGGTGGTACATTTGTTGATTAGGTTCACTCGTACTTCTTTTTCTCCAGTTCCCAAAATATCCTTTTCGATTAACCGGAATTACCCTAGCCTAACGTTATAACCTTTCAAGTCCTACCCGATCGTGTCCAAACTTAGTGACCTTGATTAGTGGAGAGGCTAGTGGGTATGAAAAGGTTGGTAGACAATTGGTAGGGATTCAAGCCCCGACAATCATTTTAAGCACTTCGCTTTAGCTTGGCACCACACACACTCCATTTTATTGATAATGTTGTACCGGTGGGTATATGTTCGTATTCTTACTTTGTGGTTACCTCGAGGGTGTGGGTAGTAGCACCTACGTCACAACGTTGAATCCCTTGGTTTGTTTTAAAACGCCTAGTTTACTCGAGGGCGAGCAAAGGCTAAGTGTGGGGTGGTTGATGGGAGTCAACTTTACGTGATTCCGGTGCATTCTCCCCCCTGTTTACCACATGTTTAGCACGTTTTTGGGCTATTTAGACCCTTTTCGGGGTGATATCGTGAGTTTTTGGCCGGGGAGTGAATCCGTTACTTTGACGGATTATTACCCTTTTTTGTTGATATTAACCCTATTCCCGAGCACTTTTACCCTCCGGAATTGTTTGGATGTTTTGGTCGTTCATGATATTGTAGGGTATTAGTGTCTTGAGGACCCGGAAGGTGATGATTCATGGTGAAAAGAATGATCGAGGCATGAGGAGAGATAAAAAGGAAGAAAAGTTGAAGTTTTAGAGCAAATGGGGTTCAAACGCGCGTTTGAACCCCCAAACGGGCATTTCAAAAGCTTTCATCTTGATCAGAGTTCAACCTCTCCAAATGCGTGTTTCAAACTACCCTAAACGCGCGTTCTAAGTCCTCCAAACGCGCGTTTCAACCACTCCAAACGCACGTTCCAGTTGAAGATTAGACAAGAGCCTACCCAGAAATGAAGCGAAACGCGTGTTTGCCTTATGCGAAACGCGCGTTTGAAGATGTGAACGCCAGGTTCAACCTCCCAAACGTGCGTTTGAGGCCAGATTTTTGCAGATTTTCCCCCACCTATAAATACCCCCTTTAGGCTATTTCTTGAACAACAACCATTCTCTTAGCAAAACCCTACCCATTTCTTAGCTCGAATTTTGTAATAGCTTAGAATACATTCTCTTAGCTTAAATCAGTATAATCTTAGCTTAATATTTCCATTTCTTAGCTCAGATTTCTACTTCAAACACTAAGACACCATCTTTTAACTAGTTCTTCATAGTGTACTTTTTGGATCTAAATTTCAAAATTCTTACTTCTATGGTAAATTTCTCTTCTCTTTTACTTATTATGTCTTTCATTTACTGTTTCATGTATGTTTTAACTAGTATAATGAGTAGCTAATCCCTTTTCATAGTCGAATCATATGAAATTTGGTGAAATCACCCTTTGGGTGATGAAATTGGGAGTGGGTAGTGCTTTTTATTGTTTAATTTTGCTTGTTTCATGTCTTAGAACTTGTTATAACATCACTAGATTAGATTGATCACCTAATTTATTAATCTCACATACCAATCTTACATATGTATTTTGCGGGGAGGTATGGGAAAAGGGGTTCTAAGATCGCGGCGTAGACTCGGCTTAGTTTTTAAGCCTGAGCCCAATGCGAGGTTACTCGTTTTAACGTTTAAGCGGCTCTAGTGCATAACATGTCTTGTTAGTGAATCTTCTTTAGGGAAGGGTAGTTAACATGGCATAAGGTGTTCGGAGAGAGTTTTTCAGACCTTAGCACCGGGATTAGGAGTACGCACCCGTGAAATTTATTGCGAGAGTTCGTTTGTTATAATGCACACTCCCGGTTTTGTCTACCCTTAGGGTTGAAACTAGCTACTTTTATCATGGTTCGGCTATGTTCCTTAGTATAACGTTAAAAACCGAGTAGTTAATCTTATTTCTTTCTTCTCTAACTTTAGACTCGTTAGTAAGAATTACCTTAGTGTCGTTGTAGTATACAAACACTTTAAAAAGATTGATCACCTAGACTAAGTAACACGTTCGCTTTGGTACTCACAAACACTTTTTCTTTGGGTTCGACCTCGTACTCCTGTAGCTATTCTAGCAATCGACCCGGTACACTGTTGGTTAGAGAGTTAGTTTGCCCACGGTTTCGAGTCCTTATAAATTGTTTTTGTTGGGGTAAATTTTAGCTCAGTCAATGGCATTCTCGTTGATGAATGACATTCTGATACATCAGCTAATTATTTTCAACACAATTAATGGATATAAGGAAACGATAATTTTGATTTCTAACGCTCTAAATCAGGTGCCTGATTTACTTGTTCATGTAGACCTCGGTGCCTGATTTACTTTTTCATGCCTTTCATTGGATGTATCAGCTGATGTTGATCCCATTGCTGGTTGGTCTACTGACTCATTCAGCATGTCATCAAAATTGTCCATTACTGGCAAACGAATAGGCATGTCAGCAAGATATCTAGGCTTTCCCAAAACCTGTTGAAAAAGAGGAAAATAAATTTCATGGAATTGAGTATTTCCAACAAAGATGTCTTTGTTGGTAATGTCTAAGAGAATGACACCTTTGGAGGTGGTTGAATTCCCAAGATAGACACAAGTCTTACATCTTGAGCGAAATTCGGTCCTATACTGCTGAAGTGTGCATGAAAAAACTAAGCAACCAAAAACTTTAAACACAAAATAGTCTGGTTTGGTGCCATAAAGAACTTCATGTGGAGTGCTTTCTTTCAGCAGTGGTGTAGGCGTGACATTAATCAATTTTACAGCATGTAAAAGACAAAAATCCCAATATTCAATTGGTAGATTACTCCTGGAACCTCAAACCTCTTGCAACATTCAGCAGATGCTGATGCTTTCTTTCAACAATACCATTTTGCTCAGGTGTACTTACACATGATGTTTGATGTATGATACCCTGCTGAGCATAAAAATCAGTAAGTTAAATTCTGCACCATTGTCAGATCTAATCACTTTCATAATTTTATGAAACTGAGTAGAAACATATTTAACAAAATATTTAACAAGGTCAGAAGCTTTCATATTTAAGCCTCATAAGAAAAACCCAAGTAAATCTGGAAAAATCAACTACAACAGTAAGAAAATATTGGATGAGCTGCTCGAGTTCGATTAAAACCATATTCGAGCGAGCATTTAACGAGCCGAGCGTCGAGTGGCTCAGATCGTTTACACCCCTACTATGCACTATTGTATTTCAAGCATGTATTACTTTCTATTAAAAAAAAAAAACGGCTCAAGCGATGCGACTTTCTGTTGGAGAAATCGGGTCACTCCGTAAGTTCGTCGCAACTCGGATTTTTTAAATCCAAGATGTAAAACCGTTATATCTTAAAAAGACACTTGATGCAACCATGAGCACGAGACCGGGGCAATTTATCTTACAAAAACAGTGCTTACGCTCGCCTCGGTTTGTTTTCTATTCCGTTAGATTATACATCGTGCTTTTATTTTATTATTTTATCATTTTATCATTCCGTAATCTGTGAATCACTCCACACACGTTACGTTTTTCTAATACTTTCACTATGGAGATAGAACAACGAATCAAAAAAAAAAACACACACACATATACGATGGCAATAATAACAGCACACAAGGGGACCAAAATAAATGACAGATATGCATGATATATGGAACATTAGCAACTCAACAGAATATGATATGATTCATACTTTAATGAGCACCAACCGTCACGAATTACTAGACTTCCGACTCCCCAATTGAACGTCTTAATAAAATAACATTTTTTTTTATCACAAGTATGTATGACTTTGATAGTCGCTGAATAAAATTATCAGAAGTATATATGACTTTGATAGTCTCTAATCTCTCTATAATCGAATATCAACATGGGCGGATGCACCCTTTGCTTAGGGGGCACTCGCCCCCTGGATCCGGACAATAACACTATTATATGTATTTTTTTCGCCTCCATACAATTTATATTCGCCCCTAATAATCGGATAATTAAACATAAAACTTTTATCATGTAAATAAAAATACATAATTATTACCAAAGTGATACATTTTAAACAAAATAATAATAAGATTTGAAGTGTTGGTTTCCCTAAAATCATTGTTTGTAGTGTTTGAAGTCTTTATTGGTAGTAGTATAAGTGTTATTGTGTTCGGATTCCGTGATATATAGTATTGTTTTTTTCAATTATATAACGCATAATATACAGTCGGTTTTTCAATATACATTAGTTTTCTTGCCTTGCGGATCTAAAGGATCAAAAAACACTACTAAACATTTTTTCAATTGTAAAAAATCTTTAGAATTATCGCCCTCTTCCTCCGAGATCCCGCGTTCGCCCCTGATTATCAATGACTTTAAAATAACAAGACAACTTGTGAAAAATAAGCCAAATTTTGAGGGTAATAATACTGATTCTCAGGAGTGAAGTGATTTTGCAGAAAGCTCAAAATAGGAAAATTGAATCTTTTTACGTCATATAAAGAAAGAAAAAGAAGAGGAAGAGACAAATAAAAATAATTAGGTGAGGAGGCCCGTGAGGGGATGGGAGGGGACCTTGTGGCTGGGCATGGAGAGGGTCTACACCGTGTGGAGCAATATACAACACACAGTTTCATTATGTATCTAAACAGTGTGATTCTGATCGTTTAATACGCCGGTTTACTTCAAAATACACTCACCACACAAGTATTTCCCAGGAGAGAGGTCCTGTATGGGATTCATTCAATAGTATATTTGATGTACGTAGGAGTGTAAACGATCCGATCTGAATCAAGCATTTACTTATCGAGTCAAACAACCCCTTTAAAACAGTGATGCTTGAACTCGGCTCGAGATCGTTCGAGCAGGAAAATAATTGCTCGAGGTCTGTTCGATAACATATTAATCATGTTCGAGTTTAGCTTGATTATGCTCGAAAAAAATCAAGCACTTTCAAATTCAAGCTCGACCAGCTCAAAAAAAATTTGTATACATACTAAGATATGCACATAAAATGTCAGGTCCAGCAGCATAATAATAAGAAATATAATACTATATTTTAAAATAATATTAAAATGCTCTTCGTAAATAAATAAATAATATTAAAATACTCGATAAGGCTCGTGAGCATGTCGAGTCAAGCATTAAATTGCTCGAGTTCGGCTCGTTAATTATGATGAGCTGCTAGAGTTCGGCTCGAGTTTGATTAAAACCATATCGAGCGAGCATTTCACGAGCCGAGCGTCGAGCGCCTCGGATCGTTTACACCCCATTATAGACATTACAGAGAGTCACATATATTTATTCCCTCTGTTCCTAATTATATGTCGCGTTTGAGAAAAAACACACAGATTAAGAAATTGATTTATTGTGTTGACTTTCATTACAAAGTACTAAAAAAATCTTGAAAAGAGTAGTGGTGTATTGAATTTTAAAGATTGATTGGTTGAATGAGCCTATAAAATTGAAAAGTAATATTGAAAAGAGGAAAAAGAGTACTAAAATATGTATTGGAAATGTAACTACGATATGTAAAAAAGAAATTTTGATTTAAGCGAAATGCGACATATAAATAGAAGCAGAGGGAGTAGCATATATGAGCGTGCCGTACAATCAGATTGACTCTAGCCTTTATCTATAAAGGAAAAAAAAATCAACTTCAAGTGAGGATAAGTACTCGGTACATCGGCCAACCGCTAGGGGCATAATTAGGATATGTGTAACCTTTCGTATCCGGAAAAAAAAAAAAAAAAAACCCAAGAATAAAGTCTACTGCTATATGTAATGCTGCTTCAGGCTATTTGAACTGCAGAATATCATCCATATATTAATCGAAATTAATCTCAACCTCTCCTCTATCGGTTCGATGGTTATTTGAATTAATCTCATCTTGATCAACTTTATCACCAGCGTTGATTGGTGTCTTAAGTCTTAACATCTAAAACCAAAAATGAGTAAAACAAATGCAATTTAACAGGATCCTGGGGTTTCGGATCCAGCAATTAGGGAAGAATTGGGGAAACTAGAGCATAGAAGAATTGCCAACTTAATAGCAACTACACCATCGTCAAAGCTCGAAAAGAAAATACCTTCAAAAGCGAACAATGCTGTCTAAATTTTCAGCTCCAATATTAGGACCCAACACCAAAATTCCGAATTACTAATACCCGATTCTTGACTTTCCTATTTATAGTGCTTGTCATAGTGAAAAACGACAATGTCGATTTTTCCGGCATCTGCATTTCCTCAAGAGCCTTAGCCAATGGATATCTCATCTTAATTTTCCCACCTGGTTCGAACATGAATCTTAACACCTCGCCAAACCATTACTCTACATCCAACTTATGATTTTCTGCATTAACAACACATCCCAAAATTCTCTCTCGGCAACCAAACAATGGAAGGAAGTGAATTTCCTTCATCTCCATTCAAGAAATAAGAATCCCAGAATAATGTTCAAACACATAGCTCAAATATCGTAAGATAAAAGTGCATACCAATTCCAAGAAAACAGAGTTGCAAAATTAATAAAAGGGAGCAGAAATGCAGAATTACATGGCTGCAATGTTGCGGCTATGATGGCTTCATTGTAAGATATTGTCTCCGACCTCAAACAGAGAGGAATCGTAATTCGTTAAAGAACGATCTTCAAATTCAACAGATTCTTGAAATAGATCCCCATTTTTCAACACCCCCTTCTCAGCTTTTCCAACTAAATGTTGGATTAGCTTTTTCCTCAGCATCCCTCAAGAACTTAAATTTTATGGTGGAGAAGATCTTAATCTCTTCAAATCTTCTTCTGTAAATGATTCAAACAGAGGATTGAACCCTTAAAATTCAAAGGCCTCTCCATTAATCAATGTCACCCAACCAGGATCATTAGCTTCTTCTTTCCCAAACCATCGACCCCATAGATATAGTTCTCCTATTCAAAGCAAAGTAAGTAGCCAAAATGTTTACAGCCATGGCCATTGTGATACAATTTACAATGGCACACTCCGAACCAACAATAAGCTCATCAACCCAAAAATCACAATTAGGCTTGAAGGAAGAACAGCCCTTATCGTACGAGGAACTACCCCCAAAAAAGATGCTTCAATAGCTTATGGTGATGCAAACCATTCGATTTCATCTTTGTTGTTGATTATTGGTTCTACTTCCTCTAAGTTGCCGATATCTTGTTCCATTTGGCACACATAACCACCCATAGAATCCTCACCAATACCAACAAAAGTTACTGTGACTGTCTGCCAAGAGCCACCGCCCCGATCGAAAATTAATGCCGGTATCTCACTGAACCAAAAATCATCGTCAAACTTTAAGTCTGAACGAATATCAACCAATTGATTCCCAGTTATGGGGGCAAAGAAAACAATTGTTGTGCCTATCAATGTCGAGACTTCTTCAAAAGTGGACTTAGTTGAGGTGGTAGTTGATCTAACCTCTTTTGCATTTTCTTCATATTCCACGAATCTCGGCAAACAAACAATTGAAAGCACGATGCTGGGGCATTTTATCAAATAGCTGCTGGGCAGCTTCCATACTTGCAGGCTTTGATGGAAATAACTCCTCAACCTTCTCCATCAACTGAATTTCAACCTTGATGGAAGAGAAATCAACTTCTTCAATCATAGAAACGAAAACAAACCTTCCAGAAAATGATTTTGAACCTGTCAAAATTGGTTCAGTCAATTTGTCGAAGAACATATCGAGTGCTTCATTTCCTGAACCACCAACATCTTTCTTAGTATTACTCTCCAACCCCAAATATATTTACAATTGTAAAATGACTGCCTAAGTAATGGTTTTCTGTAAAAAAAAGAAACTGCGATGATGTGTGCAGAATTTCTTATCGGGAAGGTTGATTCTTCCAAAAATGGAAGAACACCGTCTTTCTTCATTTAATTCTATTGAGAGGAGGCTGAAGTTTTATGTATTTAGCACGGGCAGAGGCAGGATTCGAATTAATGGGGTGAATTTCGAAATAATATCACAAGATAAATGTTTCAAAAAAAAAATGTCGTAGAGATATAAAATAACGTTGTTTTCGGTTTAGATTTTGGAGAAACGTTGCTCATATTTTCAAATACTCCCTACGTTAAAATAACTGAAGTAGTTGTCAAAAAGTTTTGTTTAAAATAACTGAGGCAGAACATTTTCCAAAGCATCATTTATTGCTAATACTAGGGTAGAAGTTAAAAACAAAACTGCATTAATTGTATCATAGAGATTTTTTAGTCATTGCATCACGAAAGTCATAACATTAAATCACTTTCTTAGTAAACGTGCTTTTGGCAACTCCCTCAGATATTTTAACGGAGTGAGTATCAATAATAATATACATATATTTTTGTATTTTCATGGAAAAATTAGAATGGCACGCTAATGGCCACTATTTTGTCGGTCAGTATTAATAGACATGTTATTATGTAAGATAATTTTCGTAATAGTGAATGATGTATGTCTTTTGAGTGTGATTAACATTACTTATTCTTAAAAGGAAATATCTTTTCACATAAAATTTTGTCTTATTACATAATATTTTGTTTTCCAATTTTGCTCTTATTTTTTTTATTTTACGCGCCTACATTCTTACCGGAGTTTGGTCAGAATTTAGGACATTATACCTACCCAAATGTGAAAAGAATAATTTAGTTTATTCTGATCCGAATGTGGTCAGGAAAACATTACATGTTTGGCCTCTAAAATGATCCGATACTTTTTCGAATTTTTTATAGCGACGTTTTTATATTCTTACTTGAGATAGGGTATACCTACTCAAACGTGGATTTAGCTTATTCTGACCCGAACGTGGTCAGGAAAACATTACATGTCCAGCCTCTAGAATGGTCCGATACGTTTTCGAAATTTTCAGAGCGCCGTGGTCATATTCTGACTAGAAATAGGAACGGAAAACGTTATTTTTCGGCCTGTAAAACGGTCCGTATTGTTTCTCGCGTACGTAATAATGTCTTTTATTCGGACCAAAAATTGGTCTCGGAAAACATAATGTTCCAGGCTTGTAACATGGTCTGAATAATATACAATTCCTGACACATTTAGGGTCAGAATGATATATGTGTTAAACGTTAAAACGGAACCCACTCTCGCCCTTGGAATGTGTAAAATATGTTTTGTGTGAAAAGACAGTCTCTTTTCAAAATGCTAGCTACATAAAAAAAGATTTATGAAAAACGAACAGAGATATAAAGAATATTAAAGATTCTTTTTTGTAATTTTCGTTATATATGTATATATGGTATGAAATAAGTAGACAAAGGCATCTACTAATAATGTTTATAATTTAGAAAGCAAAAAAAAATGTTTTTGATATTGCTTTTGGTTGCCTTTAAGTAACAAGGCACAACACACAATTTTACACCATTGATTATAATGTGAACATATTGATTTTTATGTGGCTAATACATATCAACGGTTAAGAATGTGTTGTAACACTTTGTTTATAAGGATTTTGTGGTGTCATTTCCCTTACCGAAATTGCAACACTTTATATAATTTTTTACCATAGGTAAGAAAACTAATTTATAATACAATTAGTAAACGAAATTAACCGCATGTCGTAATTGTACAAGCTCGTAAACGGTGGCGGAGGCAAGATCGTAGTCAAGGGGCACAATTAAGTATCGAAAAAAAATTACATAGACATAAACAAGAATGTGTTTTTACTTCTATTTTAAAGAGATTTCAAAATAATTAGTTGGAGGAATATTGTATAATTTGAAAATATATATTTAAAACAAATTATTAAAGCTAAGTAAAAAGTTTGGAGTAAAAAAAAAAAAATAGAGCAAGTTTAAAAAAATGGAGAATTCCTCCAAAAACAAAATTCGAGAAAAAAAAAAGATAAGTTTGCAAAATAAAAAAGGAAAAATTAGGTATAAGTCCCCTTTTTCCCCTTATTTAAGTCTTAATCCTGGTTCAAATTATTAGTTGCAATAAGGACAATAATTTTCCATACGGACTCATTTGCCCTTCATTTATGTTTTATATTTCATCGGCGTTAATTCTGTTTCATCATTAAATGCTTGGCTGATTCATTTCCGTCTTGAATTTCATTGTTTCGACTCTTTTTTTGGCGTATCTTCATTGATTTTCTGTTCAATTTCATCTTCCTAGATTTCCTTTTCAATTTACGGCGTGAATTGTGTTTCTGTTTTGATCTTTAGCTTGAAGGTAAGTTTTCATCTCAAATTTTCATTGATTTTTTATTTCGTAGTCGACTATTTTCGTTTCAAATTTGTTTTGTTTGTTTGTAATCTCGTTGTTCTTCGTTTATTTTCCATTCAAGTCAAATCGCATTGTATTTTTAGTTTGATACCTCATTTTGATTATGTTTTCGCTTTATTTTGAGATCGATTTCCATTGGAGACACATTTTTTTACTCTTTATTGCTTTTAGAATCCTGATTCTCATTTGTGTAACCTATGTATGTACAGACTGCTCTGTGAATACTGCATTTCGAATTACATTGTTGAAGCGTGATGTTATGAGAGAAAGAGCATGATTTCTTTCGTTCATTGTACATGTTACTGATACTGTGTTACAAAACAGTATCAGTATCAGTATCAGTATCTCATTTTCATTGTTAATGACTTATTTCTTTAGTGTTAGTTGTTAAGTTTTCCTTGTGTTTCCTTGCAGATTGTGTGAGGATGGTGGTTTTGCTTTGCAGCTATGCATTAGAGACTTATGTCTTGCCTGTTTCTGAAACTGATTGCTTTGAGTTTATTATTGATAAGATTTGTAGGAAATGGTCTTCTTTGAATCCATCGTGTGTTAAGTTGTACTACAAGTTACCTGGTTGTTCTAAGTGTATTTTATCTAATGATGAAGATTTGGTTTCGTTGTTTATTGTTTCTCGTTCCTTTAATGGGCATGGTCTTCATGTGGATGTTGTACAAGACAAAGAATATTTCTTCATCAACTTCTAGTACCGTCTAACTCGATGGTGGTGATGTTGTTTCCTCAAGCTCGAATAGTTGTTTGCCTTCGTTGTTTGTGCTTGATAGTGGTGAAGATTTTATGTCGCTTAGTTCCTCGCTTAAGAAGGCTAGGCTTGAGCTAGGTTGGGATAAGATATCTTTTAAATCCGGGACGTTGTTTTATGGTGGTGCCTCGGAATTCGCATTATCTTTGCAAAAGGTGTCCATATACACTCGGTTTTCAATATGTTTTAAAAAAGAATGACAAAGATTATGATAACAAACTTATTGTCCTTTCAAGGAAATATATAATTGTGCATGGAAGGTTCATGGTTTAAAATTGAATACGAATGGCTATTTTTATGTTGTAGACTCATGCACCGTTCATATTTGTGGTTCTCGCCGGTCGTTCTTTTGATGGTTCACGAATGAGTTCGAGCTTGTTGCGTATGTTATTGAAACTATGGTGCGCGATACACCTACTTTGAGTCCCGGTGTAGTTAAACGCGATTTGTTCTCCCTATTATCATTTAGGGTTACATATTTCAAAGCAAGAATTGGTGTGTCGAAAGCCAAATCGCCTTTGTTTGGAAATGTGCGTGAATCCTTTAACGCATTGCTCGCATATGTTGCCTGTCTCTTGGATTCAAATCCGGGCTCTCGTGTTGTTTATGAAGTGGATCATGGATCATGTCGTTTTAAACGATTGTTTGTTGCTTTTGCTGGTTGCATACGTGGTTTCAATGCTTGCCGTCCTCTCCTTTTTCTGGATGGAGCACATTTGAAGGGTCAATTTAGGGGTCATTTATTGGGTGCTACTGGGAAAGATGGTAATCAAGGTATATGAGTTTTTACTTGTTATATAATATGTTTGATTAATAATGAGAGTAACACAAAGATCAATATCGCATATCGCATCGCATCGCAACACTATCGCATCATAAACTCGACATTCATATTATTTTCTTTTATGTTAGGTATCTATCCCCTTTGTTTTGCTATTGTTGATTCCGAGGACATTGAAAATTGGAACCGGTTTCTCATCAATCAAGGCTATTTTGGATCCTATGCGCGCGGCACTTACATTTATGAGTGATAGAATCCCGGTTTGATTGATGGTGTTCGTATCGTTTTTCCGGACGCTTACCATTCATATTGTTTGTATCATTTGAAGCTTAATTTACGTGAGAAGTGTGTCAATTTTCAAAAAACAAGTTTTTTAGGCATCGAATGGTTGAGTTGCTTCAGCAGTGTGCCTATGCTTCTACCAAATCTGAATTTGATTCTAATTATAACTTAATGCTATTTGAGGGTGGTGATGCTGCAAAAGCATTTTTTAAAAATCAAGCATGAGAATTGGGCTAATGCTCACTTCAAGGGTTTCGGTATGGATACATATCATCTAGCACGGCGTAATCCTTTAATGCGTGGGTTGTGAAAGAGCGTCATCTTCCCGTTGTTAATTTGGTTGATGCTATCCGTATTAAACTTATGCAATGGTTTTCGTGTTTGTATTAGTTTTACTTTTACCGTTCTCATGTTAATGTGTTTGTTCACGTTCTCTTAGTTTTTTAATGTTTCTGTTGTAGATAAGAGAACTTTAGCTGCATCATGGTCTACTGCTATTTGTCCCACAATTGATGCCATTCTATTGCGTATCATGGATCAATGTAAGCAAAGTGGCATGTTGTTAGCTCGACGGCTTTTGTTTACGAGGTTCATTCTTCACCGAGTGCTTCGTTGAATTTGAGGGATCGGACTCGCTCTTGCTCTATTTGGCAAAGATTTGGTTATCCATGTGGTCATGAAGTTGCCGTCGTCATGAGTACAAGACTCGTTTTTGCATGATTATGTCGATGTTTGTTACAAGACAAGCTCGTTTGTGGATTGTTATCAATATGCAATTTATCCCGTTCCGTATACTTATTTATCATCTCAAATATCGCTTCATCCGTTGTGTTGCCTCCATTCTCTAGGAGGCGCTGGAAGACCTCGGACTAAACGCATTCTTTCACGTGGAGAGTCATCAAAACGTTCAAAGCGTGCATATAAATGTAGTCGTTGCGGTTCTTCTAGTCACAATAAGAAAAGATGTACTTTTCGTCGTTCAATTGGGCCGATTTTATACTGTTGATGATTGTAGAAAATGGTTGTGGTGTTTTGTTTTGTACTGATTTTGTTTACTGCTATGAATTCTACATATCATTATCAGATACTGATATTGCTACTACGCATACGATACGATACGATACGATACGATATCGATATCGTTATCGTTACTTGACAAATTTGCATTGAATAATAATGATTATATTTGCTTGAGTAATAGTTTTGTAATCTGTGCCATTTCTTTACCGATTTTTCAATATTTTTTGTACTTGTTTAATGAGCATGATTCTCGTAAACATTAAGAGCTTCTTATTTTGATAAAGATTTGAATAATTAGATTTGCAATTAAACCGATATAATAATAGTCATTTGTAGTTTGTCTAATATAATATTGGAGAAATAAAAGACCATTCATTGACAAAAGTAGTCTCGCATCATTCGAGTAACATTCAATATGTACTTGACAACAAAAGTACTTCAATTGTTGACCATTCATTGACAAAAGTAGTTAGAATAACCAAGAGTAACAATTTAACATTAGTTTACATTTTAAGAAGAATTCTAAGGTACCAAAACATTTCATTCATTGTTATGTCGTTTATGATCATTCCTTTCATTTGTTGGACGTCTTCATCTTTCAAATCCCTTTGGATTGCATTTCTTGTTACGATTCTGTTGATGTAGTATATCATATAAACAGCACAATCGTTCCTGCATCAGTTTTAGTTCAATTGATTAAGAGTCATGTTAGTAATCATATACAATGTATGTAATACTTTCTTACGTTTTGTTTTTTTGTAGTGGTAGGTCGCGAACTTTATTTATCTTCTGAGGCTTCTTTCGAGTCTTCTCCGGCTTTGTTGCTTCATCTGGGTACATGGTGTCCCAAATAAATGATTGCTGTGAATGAATATGTATAACAATAGATGTTAGACTAACAAAGTATCAATAAACAGTATAAGTATCGCATCATAAGTATCGCCAGACGACGTATCGCATATCGAAGTATCGCATCGCGCATCGCATCAACGGTATCAATGTTGCTTACCACGCTTTCACAATCCTTCAAGTAAGTGGTCCTTTGTTCTTCCCGTTTTCAATGAATGGTACATATTCCAAGTACCTTCATGGTTGTTGTGGGTGAGAAGCACCCAATGGTTCCCATCTTCTTCTTTACCTTTGCCCCACAATGGAATAAGCATTGTTTTTCCTGTTCTTATGTGTTTGACAATTTCTTTAATGGGTTCCTTGTCAGCATTACCCATTGTGTTGTAGAACTTTAAGAAATCCCCCGCAAAAAAGAATGTTAATGTTCATAGTAACAAATTTCCGTATTATCGCATTTATAGGAGTATAATAGTCGATTTTTCATCATACCAATGGTGTCGCCTCAATTATCCGGTAATTTTCATGTATTACCCCCGCCTTTCCCATGATTGTGCACATTGCATCTATAATCTGCGTATGAAGTTATTTTGTCGTAGCTAAATTATATTGCATATGGAAGTAGATATTGCAAAGATATTATGAACTTACCGATTCGTCAATGAATAAGTTATTCATTACAACCCACTAGTGAGCCGATCGTGACAAATGGGTAATCTCCTATTGATCTTGCCCATACTTCTTTGCCGTGTATGATTATAGGAGTCACATTATTGTTGAATATGTAATCCTTATACAAGTATTACATGAATTTATTATGAAAAGATACTTACTTTTGCCCACCCCGTTGATTATGATCCCATATACGTTCGTATGCCTCCGTCATAACATGTGCTCCACGCTTGTATTCTTCTTTTGAGTCTTTCATGAGTACTTTTCCATTGATCACCTCATTGTCCGTTGGAGCAATGTATTTTGCTTGTTGTTGTTGTTTTTTGTTCTTTCCTTTCTTGGTGTTGTAGTCGAACGCTTCATCCCGAACTCGCCTTCTTTTCTCTTGGATTTTGATGAAGCCTTCGATCAATGATGACTCACCGCTTGTTGGCTTACTTTGTTGAGTTACTTGATGAACTTGAAGCTCTATATTGTGTGTCCTCAACGTTTCGCTTCAAATTTTCAATTTTTCAATCTCCTTGTCCCGTGCATCTAAGCGTTCCTTCGCGCTCGTTACAAGTTTTCTAAGCGTTTCTTCCGATAATGCATTATTTTCACCACTCTTTTCAACTCATCCATGGTTGCATCTTTTTCTGCACAACTGTTTTTCAAGTTGTGCAATCCTCGTTTTTGAATTCTCGTGTTTTCTTCTGAATGTGCATTCTTCATTTCACTTAGATGCATCTTCATGTCTTGTCCGATTCCTAAGCTCTCCTCAACTTTTCCTTTCAATTGGCCGATTGTATTCTCTTTCTCAAAGCTCTCCTTCTCAAGTTCAAAGAACTTTCTCGTGCAAGTGTCTCAATCCTTGTTCTATCTTCCTCTTCCTTCTCGCTTGATTCTTTCTTTTTCTTGATTATCTTTGTTTGGATTCATTTCGGCCATGAGATTTTCAATGTATCTTGCCTTTTTGTCAAGTTTTGTGTGAAGGACCTCATTTTGGTATCTTTCCTTTCCATATAAATCCTTCAATTTGTTTACTTCGTATGTCAATTCAAAGAATTTTAGCAACTTGTTCCTCCATTATTGTTTTCATGTTTTCATATTCAACATCCAAAGGCTTCTTTCTCGCCCAATTATATATGTTTCCTTGGTCTTGTAATTTCGAACACATTCTTCAAGCTCTGATATTTCTTTTTGTTTTTGGTGCACTTTCTCTTGAAGCTTCTTTATATCTTCTTCTTTGCCCTCAATCATTGTTTGTAGCATGGATATTTCTTGTTTATGGTCCTGCAAAAATAAGTTTATACTGTGTTACTGATACTGATACTGATACTGATACTGATACTGATACTGGTGATACTGATACTGATACTGATCATTCATATAATGTAGGTTTTAATGTTTTTACCTCCCTTGAAGCTTGTCCATATTCCTTTTCTTCCAGCCATGCATTGTCCATTGCCTCTGCACTTTCTTCCTCTCTCTGTTCTTGCTCTTCTTCTCCTTCCTCCTCTTCTTGCTCTTCTTCCATTCCTTCCACTTCTTGCTCTTGATCCTCTCCTTCCTCTTCCTGTTCTTCCTCTCCCTGTTTTTCTGGTGCTTCATCATTTCCTTCCTCTTCTTCCTCTCCTTCCTCCCCTTCCTCTTGTTCTTCTTCATTGTCATCTTCATCTTCGGTGTTGAATTCATCATCCAATCCTTTGATCAGCCATTTCTCATCTATTGTAGGAGCCAGTTCTTTTTTGTTGAACTACAATGCATGAAAAGGATTTTGTGTAAGGTTGTTAGTGTAAATTGTATAAGAGTTAGTGACAATGTATGATATCTTACCAATTTCTTATTCTTCTTGGTTAGAATTCCTTGTTCTCCCTTCTTTCTTGGTACAACCACTGTGTTCTCAAGTTCTCTTGTGTTCCATTTTGTAATTCTTGGTATTCCATTTGATGAAAGTCCCTTCTTTCCTTTCTCGGTTTGGTTCTTTTTGTCCACCATTTGTATCCCTTGGTCTAATTGCTTCGAGTGCTCACGTAACCAATACCGCATTTAATATAGTTTATGTTAGTAATTTTAACAGGATTATTGCATAATATAAGTAAGATTTAAAGGGAAACAAACTTACAGTAACAAGATTGTGCATCCATTCACTTGTTTTGGATTATTCCAATTTTGGTTTAAGCCATCGTGAGTTGGTCTAACACATATTGTGACCATTGAAAGTAGTTAATCTCTCTATGTCATCAACATAGTATAATAAGCCCCATGCTATATTTCCTCCCGTATTTGGAATCAAGACTGTGTGGAGCAAGAGTAGACACATTAGCTTGACAGAGTCATCAATAGATTCTTTGTCTTGTTTTTCGACAAGCTCCATCACTTTAACTTTTACCATGTGTGCACTTAGTCTTGTTGCGCCTTAAAATATTTTTTTTCTAACTTTGTTTCCCGCCTTCCATGAGCTTTGATGTTTCCAACTTCTTTTTCCCCATCCTCTATCCCAAAGATCACTTGATATCTAATTTAGTTGGCATGCATGATTGACCAAAGAATGTTGAATGTTTCCTTCTTTTTGTCATAGTCGTTTATGAATGCATCCATCATCTCATTCTTCCTCTTCTTTACAATGATCCGAGATTTATAAAGTGCTTTCGCATGTGTCCGAATGGGGTTCTCGCCGATTGCATCTTTGTGTTCCTTTTTAAGATCGCTTTTTACAGCTTTTCGCAAGTCATGTATAGCATTTAAGTTTGATCTATACTTCGCAATGAGTACCGCATGTATAAATATTTTGCGCTAGATGTTAATGTTTAGACACTAAAAAATTCATATCATATCGATCATATCATATCATATCATATCATATCATATCAAAGGTCGCATCGTATCGCACGTATCGTATCACCCCATCCCAAAGATCGTATCATTATAACCACATCCCAAGATCGTATCGCATCATTATAACCACATCCCGCAAGATCGATATCGCATCATTATAACCACATCCCAAGATAACATATGAAGTCCGATTATTTAAGAAGCATCATTAATGTTTAGACACTAAATAACATACATATTCAATAGCTTTTGAGATCATTATGACATCAATTGTCGTTGTTGACGTATCTATGCTCATTATCGCATCGTAGCAAAAGAATAAGCCAATCTTTATATATAGGGCATGCACATACGTAAAATATTTTGTAACTTTTGATCAACCGTCTTGCATTTTCACATTTTAGTAGTATCAATTTTATATTAGCAAGTAGAATGTTGTTTGAATCTGAAGCCTCAACATAAAATGATATAAATCCAAATCGTAATATATTGGTTCATAGTTCTTACCGTAATCGTTCTTCTTCTTCTTCACCACCGCCGTTTCCATTTCCCCTTTTTCTTTTGGACATATTGCAAAAATCGAAAAATTCTTCGATACTACTCGCTTTTTCTTCTAAACTCGACTCTCTTACCGATTTCTTGTTGAATCGCCCCTAATTCTTCGCTTTGATGGAATTTCCGGTGGAATGCGAGTGGTTTAATCGTGGAGTAATGAAAATTTCCGGTGGAATGCGAGTGGTTTAATCGTGGAGGAATGAAAATGAACGTGGGTCGGTGCCCTATTCAATTCTATTTCCGTTTCAGTTTTTATCATAAGCAAGGGCATTTTTGTCATGCGGGAAATGTTTGTCCTTTTTGCACATTTTAGAATTTCATTGTCCTGTTTATTTATTTTGTGCCAAAAAGAGGACTTTTGGCTCTTTATCTCAATAAAAAATACTACTGAGCACCTCAGAATAGAACCCATGCTCACAACATAAAAAATAAAGCAATATCCCATTTTGCCGAATATCATAATTTTATAAGGAAGACAAACAATATATGAGGCATTTTTCAAGGATAATACTACTCGTCAAGGGTATTTTGGTCATTACGAAAATCCGAGGGGGGCACCGGCACAAGCCCACCCCTCCGAGCCCTATATAGCTCTGCCTCTGCTCGTAAATGTACAGCTTTAGGGGTAGCTAGTCCCATACTCTCAAATAGTAATGTGAGTTGTGTACAGTCATGCATGTGAAATGTCGTACCATGTTCAGTTACAATTATTTTAGCTTCATTTATGAGGAGGTAAAATAAAGGACGGTCGGGGAAAAACCAATTCTTCGTTTAAAGAGTAATGCAATCACTTAATCACAACATGTTTCTACATTATCCATCATGCATCACGAGTCCAGATAATGGTCAATGGATCTTACAAGATTATGAGTGATGTAAAAGTAGAATGTCACACTCGTTGTGACTTAGTTGTTATGTCCAGTGGCGAAGGCAGGATCGCCATCCAGGGGGCACGATTAAGTGTTGGGAATAAAAATACATATATACATAATTGTAAAAATGCTGTATAGTTCAAAATAAAAGGGAAAAGTTGGAAAAAATATTAAAGCCAAAAAATTCAAAATATACATTTTTTTTAATTAAAAGTTGGGAAAAAAATGTTGTTGATGATGGGCTTTGAAAATCCGAGGGGGGCACGAGCCCCCATTAAGCCCTCTATAGCTCCCCATTTGCTCGTAAATGTACAGACTTTAGGGGTAGCTAGTCCCATACTCTTAATTAGTCATGTGAGTTGTGTACATTCATGCATGTGAAATGCCGTACCATGTTCAGTCAAAATTATTTAGCTTCATTTATGAAGGGGTAAATAAAGGACGGTCGGGGAAAAACCATTTATTCGTTTAAAGAGTAATGCAATCACTTAGTCACAACATGTTTTTACATTATCCATCATGCATCACGAGTCTAGATAATGATCAATGGATCTTATAAGATTACGAGTGAAGTAAAAGTAGAGTGTCTCACTCGTTGTGACTTAGTTGTTGTGTCCAGTGGCGAAGACAAGATCGCTGTCCAGGAGGCACGATTAAGTGTCGGGAATAAAAATACATATATACATAATTGTAAAAATGCAGTATAGTTCAAAATAAAAAGGAAAGGTTGGAAAAAATATTAAAGCCGCAAAAAGGGAAATTTAGGGGAAAATTTTCAAAATGCACATTTTTTTAAATAAAAGTTGGGGAAAAATGTTGTTGATGAGGGGTTTTGAAAATCCGAGGGAGGCACGAGCCCCCCCTAAGCCCTCTATAGCTCCTCCTCTGCTCGTAAATGTACAGGCTTTAGGGGTAGCTAGTCCCATACTCTTAATTAGTCATGTGAGTTGTGTACAGTCATGCATGTGAAATGCCGTACCATGTTCAGTCAAAATTATTTAGCTTCATTTATGAAGGGGTAAATAAAGGACGGTCGGGGAAAAACCATTTATTCGTATAATGAGTAATGCAATCACTTAGTCACAACATGTTTTTACATTATCCATCATGCATCACGAGTCTAGATAATGATCAATGTATCTTATAAGATTACGAGTGAAGTAAAAGTAGAGTGTCTCACTCGTTGTGACTTAGTTGTTGTGTCCAGTGGCGAAGACAAGATCGCCGTCCAGGAGGCACGATTAAGTGTCGGGAATAAAAATACATATATACATAATTGTAAAAATGCGGTATAGTTCAAAATAAAAGGGAAATGTTGGAAAAAATATTAAAGCCGGAAAAAGGGAAATTTAGGGTGGAAATTTCAAAATGCAAAATTTTTTTAAAATAAAAGTTGGGGAAAAATGTTGTTGATGATGGGTTTTGAAAATCCGAGGGGGGCACGAGCCCCCCCTAAGCCCTCTATAGCTCCGCCTCTGCTCGTAAATGTACAGGCTTTAGGGGTAGCTAGTCTCATACTCTAAATTAGTCATGTGAGTTGTGTAAAGTCATGCATGTGAAATGTCGTACCATGTTCATTTATCCATCATGCATCACGAGTCCAAATAATGATTAATAGATCTTAGAAGATTATGAATGATGTAAAAGTAGAATGTCTCACTCGTTGTGACTTAGTTGTTGTGTCTAGTGGCGAAGGCAGAATCATCGTCCAGGAGGCACGATGAAGTGTCGGGAATAAAAATACATATATACATAATTGTAAAAATGTTGTATAGTTAAAAATAAAAGGGGAAAGTTGGAATAAATATTAAAGCCGGAAAAAGAGAAAATTTGGGTGGAAAATTTAAAATATACATTTGTTTTTTTTATAATAAAAGTTGGGTGAGAATGTCGTACCATGTTCATTTGTTCATACTCTAAATTAGTCATGTGAGTTGTGTAAAGTCATGCATGTGAAATGTCGTACCATGTTCATTTATCCATCATGCATCACGAGTCCAGATAATGATTAATAGATCTTAGAAGATTATGAATGATGTAAAAGTAGAATGTCTCACTCGTTGTGACTTAGTTGTTGTATCTAGTGGCGAAGGCAGAATCATCGTCCAGGAGGCACGATGAAATGTCGGGAATAAAAATACATATATACATAATTGTAAAAATGTTGTATAGTTCAAAATAAAAGAGGAAAGTTGGAATAAATATTAAAGCCGGAAAAAGAGAAAATTTGGGGGAAAATTTTAAAATATACATTTGTTTTTTTTTATAATAAAAGTTGGGTGTGAATGTTGTTGATAGTGGGTTTTGAACGTATGCACTACAGATTGAATACCGGATGCTTAACCATCCTCACACAAAAGAATTTACAAACAGGAGAGGCATCCCTGGATATGACCTAGTGGTGAAGGCATGGGTGTTTAAAAACAGCCTGAACAAGAGCGGGAGGTCTAAGGTTCGAACCCCACAAGGGGCGAATCGCTCTTTGTCTCCTGTCAATGGGCAGCCCGTGTTCTAAGCTACTAGGTACCCGCATTTACATCTCCATGCACCTGTGGGATCGGGAGTATGGGGACCCTCGGGGGTAGGGTTTACCCTTTTACAAACAGGAGAGGCAAACAATATATATAACCAATTTTCTGAGGATATTACTACTCGTCAAGGGTATTTTGGTCATTATGAAAATACGAGGGGAGACTCAAGCCCCCCTTGGTCCTCTATAGCTCCGCCCCTGGTTGTGTTTGCAGCAATACTCTTTCTCCCTTTGGCAAATGAGGGTACCTTACAAGATAATGATCAAATATTTTTACAGCTACAAAAAGATTACCTAAATGATGGTTTCATTAAAAAGGAAACTGTGATGTTGTGTGCAGACTTTCTTCTCTAGAAGGTTGTTTCCTTCAAAAAAAGGAAGAACACCATCTTTCTTCATTTAATTCTAATAAAAGGAGGTTGAAGTTTTATGTCGTCAGCGCAAGAAAAAAAGTTTCTCTAACTCTAAACCAAACCAAAGAAAATGGCAGGAAGCTCAAAAAACGGCACGAACCTGGTTGTGGCGGCCGACACGAATGCTAAATTCCGCAGAATTTTGGCTAAAAATAAGAAGGTAAGCTCATTGTTATGAAGATATTTTTGATGTTGCTTGTAGTTGCCTTTTTTTTTTTTTTTTTTTTTTTTTTTTTTGAAGGGCAGCGTTCATTTATCTGCCATTAAACATATCGACTTAATCTTTCAAGTTAATTAATTTCTTAACCATTTAAAAACGAACGGCGATATAAGGAATATTAAAGATATCTTACCTTTTTCTAACTTCACTATATATGGTACTTATAATATTGAACAAGTTGGGAATCGACCCATGTTCACAACATAAAAAACATGGCATTATACCATTCTGCCGGATTTCATAATCAAAAAAAGATAGACAAACAATATATTAGACATTTTCTGAGATATTACTACTCATTAAGGGTATTTTGGTCATTATGAAAATACGAGGAGGGCACGAGCCCCCCTAAACCCTTTATAGCTCTGCCCCTGCTCGTAAATGTATAGAGGGGTAGCTAGTCTCATACTCTCAATTAGTCATGTGAGTTGTGTACAGTCATGCATGTGAAATGTCGGTCAAAATTATTTAGCTTCATTTATGAAGGGGTAAAATAAAGGACGGTCGGGGAAAAAACCAATTCTTCGTTTGAGAGTAATGCTACGTACATACACAATCACTTAGTCGCAAAATGTTTTTACATTATCCATCATGCATCATGAGTGTAGATAATGATCAATAGATCTTACAAGATTATGTGTGATGTAAAAGTAGAATGTCTCACTCGTTGTGACGTAGTAGTTGTGTCTGCAGTATTACTCTCTCTCTCTCTCTCTTAAATGAGTGTATCTTATGAATGGTCGTACTACCACTCCAATTTCAAATATTTTTACAGTTGTAAAAAGATTGCATGCCTAAGTAATGGTTTCCTTAAAAAGGAAACTGTGATGATGTGTGCAGAATTTCTTCTCGAGAATGTTTATTCCTCAAAAATGGAAGAACACCATATTTCTTCATTTAATTCTAAAAAAAGGAGGCTAAAGTTTTATGTCTTCAGCGCCAAGGGAGGAAGCAGGATTCGAATTAAGGGGGGGGGGGGGGGGGGGGGGGGTCCGTTATATATGTGTATATATATGGTACTAAATAAGTAGACAAAGGCATCTACTAATAATAATGTTTATAATTTAGAAAAGAAAAAAAAAATGTAAGATATTCAAATGTTCAATATTTATGTTCAATTTTTTAAAAGATAACAAACTAAAAAAATAGAGCGTACAGGGAGTCGAACTAGTTACCTTTAGAGGAAAAAAAAAAATAACAAGTTCGCCTACACAAAAGTTACTTTGTAGATATGACTAAAACTTACTTATAGCAGTTTCTACTAGCATTTGCTGTTGTATGGTTTCTTGATGCCTAGTGATCATTGTTGAAGTTTACATGTTTCCCTGTTTGTTTTGCCCATGCCTATTGTCATGGTTTTAAATTATTTGTTTTTCCTTTCCCCTAATCAACATAGTTCAAAGTCTCGGCCGAGTCGGCTCCAACTCGGCCGTATCGTCTCCGACTCGGTGCCTACCGATACAATCATACAAAGATACAAATTCATCTCGTACCGGGCTTGAATCAGATTCATATCAGTGAAAATCGACCGATTTTACTTGATATAATGCAATATCGGTTAAACTCGGCCGATTCGTATCGGATTTGATGCCGGAACATTAAGAAGGAAACAAATGAAGGAAAAACATAACAATAAAAACCTTTACTTCCTCCAAAAGTTCTGATTAATTCTTTGATTGTACCCTTGAATCATCTAAAAAATTCGTCTTTACGGGCTTCGATTGAATCGTCCATTGAGCACTTCATTCCCCTTCAAGATTCACATTAGGTTTAATTCGATTTTTGACCCGTAAGAACACTTAGCAGCAGATGAATCTTCAATTTGGATTCAGGCCCCTTTGAATTTCTCAAATCACCGTTGATCTCTCCATTCTCAGCTTTCCGAGATCGATTACCCATGTTCTCTGCCTTTCTTCCGGTAGACTCCTCGATGATCTCTCTTTTCTTTTCATTTTTTATTTTATTTAATGATGTAGTGAATGAATCGGTCCAACAAAAAAAGAAGATAATGTTGATGATGTATATACTTTGAGTATATCCTTCAATAATCCGTTTATTACATTGTTATATTATATTGAATGACTCGTGTGACACGTAAATAGGATAGTTCATACATCCACTACATATGTGTATAAACATCACAATTAATTGTGATGAGACCAATATATGAGTCATACACAATAATTTACTGTGAGATTATTTATTATGTTACTCGTTGTGATGAGACCAATATATGGGTATACACAATAATTTAATGTGAGATTATTTATTATGGTACTCGTTGTAATATATTTTGTTGAGTACTCCCTCCGTACCTATTTATCTGAAGCAGTTGCCAAAATTCATACATAAATTTATTGAATGAATCTAGACACTTTTTAATTCAAGATTAGTTGTTATTTAAATGTACCTGTAGTACACTTTAGAAACTTTTGCGAATCGTAACGTATAAATAGGTACGGAGAAAGTACATAACATTTTCTTATAAAAAGGATATCACAGTCACATATAATATGATGATATAATAATGATATATAACAACATAAAGTTGTTTTTAGAATACATTATTTTAAAAATCATCAAACATATCATATCATGTTTTATTTGGAATATGTAATGCGACAGCACATATGTTGTTGTATTTATTAATAAGAAATGATATTGGTGATTGTTTTTTTAGTTTTGACATTCTGATGTTGTTTTAAGTTCTTCATATTTTTTTTTTGTATTTTTCAATTTTTTTAAGCATTTTATATGCGGGAAAACCTGTCTCGCCCGAAACGATACCGATACACGACGATATGTGTGTCTTAGTGATCTCCGAGTCGACTACCGCAACCGCGACTTTGAACCATGCTAATCAATTTCGATCTTCTCATTGGAAGTTCTGAAAACTTCACACACAGGATTCAGGTTCACCCGTTTATGAAAGCTATGAACGAAAGTAACAAAAGGTTAGTGACCAAATTTGGCGGACCACAACCAAGTTCATCCACAAATTAAAGAGTAATGATACGGACACAACAGTTATGCCATAATGAGTGACACAATGGTGCTTTGCACCGTTGATCATGTTAGATTTATATATATCAATTTAGACACATTATTATCAACGGTGCAGATCACCGTTGTGTCATTCGATGTGCCACAACCGTTGTGCCCATATCATTACTCCAAATTAAAATACTTCCAAACTATCTTATTTTAAATATTCGTCCTCAGAGCAAATATGCAAAACTGAGTGGAATTACCCAACACCTAATAAAGTACCCAGCACTTACAGAGATCGTTGAAGTACCCAGGGAAGAAACAGAATTACACAACCACATGAAGACTTGAACTCCTTCCGGAGCCGGCCCTGTGAGATTCGGCCCAAGGCCATTTTGCCGGACAAGACCCTTTAGATCTGAAAAACAATTTTTTTTCCGATAGAGAAACATAAATAAAAATCGTAAAAAATAAAACGTTTTATTTCAAATTCATAGGTAAGTCGACACGGCCTAAATGCAAAGTACTACTTCAACATCGTTTTCTAGCATATTTAGAAGCAAAATCATTTATCAATGTAGAATAATCAACTTCGTCAACCATATTATTCTCGATCGATATCATTGCTAGTCCATTGAAACGATCTTGTGACATTGTACTTCGAAGATAGTTCTTTATTAACTTTAACTTCGAAAAACTTCTTTATCATGATGCAACGGTAACTGGAATAGTCAACAAGATTCGGTAAGCGATCTCTGCAGTGGCGGATCCAGCCATCCAGGATGATAGTTCAGTGGGGTCACAAAAATATTGCAAGCCTAAAAAAAAAAAAACGGCAAATTGAAACTTTTTTCCAGCAAATATTACAAAAATAGTTTATGGATTATAATTGTTCCTGGATCAAAAGTACAATACATAGTTATAAATTTCAACTTATCATGACACAAAATTACAAAATATAGCCAACCAATTAAAACTGTTTCAAATCAAGCACAAAATAACAGTACATCGCCCATAAATTACAATTGTCCCCTACGAGTTTTCATGTTTTGAAATCGTTCAATAACGACATCAATGCTAATACTATTTAGCAAATCCATTTCAATGTCACAAATAAGAAAATCGCGAGCAATTCATCAGACATTCTATTCCGCAACAGTGTCTTAACAATGGTCATTGCAGAGAAGCCTCTTTCCACACTTGCTGTTGCTACCGGCAAAACCAAAGCTAGCCTCAAAAGCCGATACACCAAATTATACCCCACGTGCTTTCTTGTTTGCACCAACAATGTAGATAGACTGCCAATCCCATTCAAGTCACTAAATCTGTCATCCGTTGTCACATCCATAATATATGTATCTAGTTGAGTTTTTAACACCATACATTCATACGGAGAGAAGTCATTAGGATAAAACTCAGCCATCTTCATCAACCTTTTTACATTAAACCCCGCAAAATTATCGAATGAACTCAAACTAGCAATACAAAGAAGTAACTCAGAATTGATCTCAGTAAATCGATCATTTATCTCTGAAAGTTGCATATCCACAATTGCATAAAAACATTGCACACGATAACGAAAATCATTAGTGATGTTACTTTTACGCCAACGATTGAATGAAAAATCTTACTCAGCATTCATATCCAAACAATCAATATCATGCTTATCACAAAATGCAATGATAAAACCTAAGAGATCCTTCCATCCATGATCTCTTAACTCTTGCAATTGCTTCTTTGTCATTTCAACAAATCTCATAGCATTCACAATGTCTTGATCTTTTTTTTGCAAAGCTATTGACAACCCATTTGTGATCATCAAAATTTTCAACATCAACTTTAAATTGAAGACAAGATCAAAGGATTCAAAATATATCAACAAACCTTTTGCTTGGTTCTGTTTTGGAGTATCGTGAGCATTACACTCAACAACTTTTAGAACCTCAACAACACTAGAGAACAAAAGAACCAAGTTTATTAGAAAATCGTGATGAGATCCCTAACGTGTATCTCCGGCCCTCTTAAGACTTGCCTCTTGGTTTAATCCTGATCCTGTTTCAATGAAACCATTATTGATATCTTCCAATATCTTTTTCGCTTGGAATTCTCGAACCATATCTTTACGCTTACAAGATGCACCGACAACACTCGTCAACATGGATGTCATAGAAAAAAATGATTCGATATCTTGATGTTTTTTAGCCACGGCAACAAGAACCAACTGAAGTTGATGGGCAAAATAGTGAATATAATATGCAGACTTGTTTTCTCTCATAATCAAAGTTTTCAACCCATTGAACCTACCCTTCATATTACTGTCCCCATCATACCCTTGACCACGAATTGTCATCAAACTCAAGCCCAACTCTGCAAATAAATTATCAATGGGAGATTTCAAATTCGAAGACGATGTCTCCTTCACATGGGTAACACTAATAAATGTAACACTAATAAATCTCTCTTTTACATTCCCATGACAGTCAACAAATTGAAAAATCACAGCCATTTGTTCTTTCCCTAAGACATCACTAGACTCATTGATAGCAAAATACTTAACCGCTAACCTTAACCGACAGAGTATCGGGTCAACGGTAGTGTAGTGATTTCAAGGTCGAATCCACAGGGAATAATAGTGAAGTACCAAAGTCGATGTCTAAACTTGGTTCAGGTCAATATTAAGTGAAAAGTATTATAGCTAATGCAGAAAATAAATATTATTCTAACGGATTTATCTAGGTGATTAAAAGGCATAGCCGAACTACGATCCAACATGTTACTTTTACCCCACAGAAAGACTTGACAAAGAGTGTGTCTTAACCGACCTACCTATCCAATTCGGTTTATATGACATCCACGGGTGTCAACTCCTTATTCTTGCGTTAAGGTCCGAACAACTCTCGCTTAACCCCTATACTAGGCTTACTAACCCTCCCTTTAGAAAGCTAACTCGCCTAACATGGTTGACCGTAATAATGAGCGACTCGGGAACCCGATAAGAACCTCACATAGGCATAGTCCTAACATCTAGCTAGGTTGTCAATCTAACAATCAAGACTATGTCTAGTGATTCTAATACCCGTATCCCTCACCTCGCCGCAAAATACATATATAAGCTCGATGTGTGTGTAACAGTGAACAAGGTTGTCAATCTCATTCAAAACTATTAAAACAATCAAAACAAGTTTTAGAACATGAATTCATCATACAAACGTTTAATTAAGCGCTACACAACTCCCATCTCATCCCCCTTTGGGATTTTCACCCGTTTTCACATAATTCGGCTACACAACTACTTTAGCTACTCATAATCATACTAACAACGAAGTAATTAAAGGAAATTATACTAAGAACAATAATAAACGAAAGCATAATCATCATAAAAATCAAACCTTGAATATTGAGTAAAGGTACTGCGCTAAAAGTCGAATATTTGGTGTTGAAACATAAATTTAATCTAATAAAAAGTATGTAGAATCAATGGAATTAATCTATGGAATATGGGGATCAAAGGGTGTTAAAACTACTCAAAAATCGCCCTAAAATCGCCCATAAGATGCCCAAAGTCGTCCAGGACTGAATAGATATATTATGGGACTGAATAGATATATTATGGGATCAAAGGATTTTTTTTTTTATAGGTTTTTGCCGCATCCCGACCACGAACGGGCGTTTGTGGCAAGGCAAACGCCCGTCTGCTAGAAAAGCCAACTCGCTGTATGTAAATTTGCTCCGTAAACGCTCGTTTGGATCCTGTCTTCAGTAAATCAGCAATAAACTTTTGTGTAGAGCTCCGATTTGAACGATTCAAGATGCGTTAGAAATCTTGTTCAATTACCTACAACTTTCATGAAGACAAATCTTCCTGAAAGTGTCTCCACGTGTGACGAAAATGCCCCTGAAGTGACTGGTTCTTCACTCTTTTCTCCTCCTTGGCCCCAAATCTCGTTCTTTCTCGAGACTCTCTTTATTATTCTCAACCTTATACATCAATATAAGCCTGAAAACAAAGACATGAACACCAAGGCATAATATACATTGACAGAAACGTAACGAAATCCACATAAAAACGAGTTTTTAGGACGAAAACGTCATTAGTCTCGAAACATGCATATAAGTGAATATCGTTCATATACTACCCATAATAGCCCAAAATAACCATGAATAACTCGTAAAAGGAGGTAATCTCATATAAGAAATACACTACAATTTGACTCCCATCAACTACCCCTCACTTAGCTTTTGCTCGCCCTCGAGCAAACAAAGCGACTCTAAAATGTAACATAGAGTCAACATTGTAGTCATACACGGGATCATCATATGCAAAGGGTAAGTGAAAACAACCAGGCAAATGCAATTGAGTCTAATCCTCCCTTATTACAAAAACGGAATGTGAGTGTGTGCATAGCTTCTCATTCATTCATCACAGTTAACCGGTTCAGATTATAGATGCATGACTATTGTTGTTACACCATAGGATTATACTTCATAAACATCTCCACTAATCGAGGTCAAATCCAGGCTAACTAAGGTCAGGTAGGACTTGCAAGGTTGTAACGTTAGGCTTGGGACGGGGCTAAACGAAAGGATAAAAATAATATCAAAAGAGAAAAACGAGTGAGCTTAATCAAAACTTCTTGAAATTGCCTCATAACTCACCTCCTTAGCTTGATTCGAGCAATCTTTCTCCTTCTTTACTCTAAAATCCAAACATGATTCAAAGAGAACTCGTCCACCAACGCCACTTTGGAAGAATTAATACATAGCCATTTTTCCGGCAAACTTTGACTCAATTTTATTCTTTTTTTTTTCTCTTTTTCTTTTTTTTTCTTTATAAACCAAACACCAACACTTTTTCTATCCCTTCTCATTCGTAGTACAAAAGATTTACCAACACCATACTTTGATACACAACTTCACCACCCCACACTTGTGCTAGCAAGTGTGCCCAAAATAAGATTAAAACTCACTCGTAGGGTGCCAAAGAAATGTAGACCACAAATAAAGGCTAAGGGTCGGTAATTATAGGCTAATCAACGAATGGCTACATTCGGGTGGGGGTCTAACCACCCTACAAAGGCTCAGAGGGGTTTCTGTGGAAATTATGTACATGGTTGGCTATATGGCTCTGGTCGGGTCAAAGAAATGCCAGGACCATCATCCCTTAATCTACCAAGATTGACCTTTCTATTTCGCCTCGAAGTTAATGGTATAAGTTCTAGGTAACAGATTAATGTCTATGGCATCTATAATCATTCACTAACCAACCACAATTCATGAAAGCAAAGATATTACGTGCATAAGAATTCTATTTCCACAACAAGATAAAGGTTTGACTCGCATACATTCAACTCTTGACTAATAATTAACCAAAGAATATAGTGACTCACATAGGATTCACAACGTCAAAGTCATGAATTTTTTTAAAAATAGCTCAATTTTCACTCAAATGGACCAAACACTAAGCATATTGCTCATTCGATGCATAAAATTAAAATACATGGTAGTAAAGTGAAGCTAAGTCTACCACCCCCCACTTAAAACGGAACACCGTCCTCGGTGTGTGAGTGATAAAGTAAAGAAAGAAAGACTTAGCTGAACTGGCAATAGGGCGGAACTCTGCAAAGTGACAGCCTCCATTTGTGTGTGTCGAAAGCTGTTCGATGATTTGAGTGAGGTAGGTCATATCACGAATGTCCTATACCACTATGATGACCAAAAGCTCATGACAGTCAGAAAAAGCTGCTTTATGATTTGAGTAAGGTAGGGTATATCTCGAATGTCCTATTTTGCTATGACAGGGCAATAGCTTATTCTGATGTGTGTTTAAATATGAAAATAGTTAAATCAACTTGCACTAAGAAGTGGTATGAATTGATGTAAGACTTAGTTATCGCATACCTTATCCCCAGTATAAACTGACAGATATGTTGTAGGGATTATCCTCTGAGTATGTCAGAAAGGTCCTAGATGTATTCTATCATTTTTTTCGGGATATGTCACGTTTTGTAGGGTACATCTTATAAGTATCATTTATCTCTAGTTTGAAGGGGGTATTAGCTAGTTTGCTTGGAATTTTCAAGTTTGGACTTAGTGGAAGTTTGTTATGGCTCTGCACACACCGGGGTGAACCTCTAAGTTATTGAATATGTGTTATATTTGCTGAGATGTCTATCTTTTTTCCGAGCCTTGATTTTCATTTTGTTTTGCTCGGGACGAGCAAAAGCTAAGTGTGGGGGAGTTGTTAAGGGTGATTTTATGTGATTTATAACGTTATATTTTATAATAATTTCCTCCATATTCATATAATTTGCATAGAAATTAAGGGTTTAATCGAATTATTGAGCAGATGAGTTTTAAAAGTCTTTAAGTGTAAACTTGAGCTAATTTCGTGATTTTATTGGTAATTATCTATGGTTTTACACTTTGCATGTCTTTGTGGTTTTGTAGGTCATAAACATGTCATAACTGAAGACTGAATAGAATGAGGAAGATGCATATTGAAGACTGAACGCACGTTTGCCATCCGTCCAACCTGGACTGGCGTCCAGAAGCATGGACTGGCGTCCACTAGAGCTACTCAATTCAGGAAAGCATGATTTTTACCCAAACGGGCGTCCAGAAGAGTGGACTGGCGTCCAGGAGGAGAAGTTGGATCAGGATGTTCAGATTTTTAGTGAACGAGCATTTGAAAATGCATATATAGAACGGGCGTTTGAGAAGACTCGGCCCGACTCGAAGAATTTACACCAACTGGACGGGCGTCCAGAAGGAGTGGACGGGCGTCCGGCCGCCGCCATGCTGAAACCGACCTAGTTTTCTATAAAAGTAGCCGCATTCTCAACCCTAATCATCATACACACATTACAGCAGCCGCATAAAACCCTAAATTCTGAAGCCGAGTTGTGCTCGGTCGGCCAAGCCTTGGTGCTTGGTCGACCGAGGGTTAGATTAGTTGTTTTATTTATTTTGTTTCGTTTTCCTTCCGGATCATGAGGATGGCTGGAAGCTGATCAAACTTGGGGCAAGCATGTGAAACTTTTCTGCAGCGTTTTTATTTCTTCCTTTGGATGATTTCGTGAGTTTTAATTAAAGTTGTTTCTTTTCTATGATTATGTGTCATGCAAATTTAAATCGAGAGATGTTTTGCTATTGATGTTTTCCATATGATGAGAATCGGTGTAAACACTAGATCACCATAGGAAAGAATATATATTTTTTTAACCTAAAAATACGAGAGTTGCTAGGTTAGAATATCTAGATTGTTAGATTGATAAATCTTGCACCTTGGTTTGAAAGCGTTAATCTTTAAGATTGAAAGATAAAAGATTGATAAGCGAAATTTTCTAAGAGATTAGGAGTTTATACCTTTGATAGGTGAATCACAATTTTAGTTAAATCATCATAAGATAATCTAGAGAGGAAAATAAGGGTTGCGGGATGGTGGATCATTGCTTGTTCTATGTTCAATCGCTATAGTCATTATCATGCTTTTATGAGTTTTATTGTTTTTCTCGTTTATAGTTTAGTTATGTTCGCAACGATCTTCCCTGGCTTTGGACCGACAATCCTCTGTCCAGTTTATCTTTTCGTTTTGTTATTTTAGGTTTTAATAATAATGGTATCAATCTTAGGAAAATTAATGAACTAGATACCCCGATTCCCTGAGATTGACTCCGGTATTAATCGCTATGCTACGATCCCTACACTTGGGGTATACCGGATTTATAAATTTATTACTTGTTTATTTTCATTGCAAAAATCCGTGACACCATCCCCGAATAATCGATTAGAGAGGTGAAAGTAATCAATTGGATAATGGTTTGGCTATGTCTCTATTTCCTTAGTATTTTTAGTTTATATTATATTTTAGTGTAGCCGAGCTTGAAACATCGTGGTTGACCTAAACTAGATCCGAAGACGACTTTGGTATTCGATAAATTCCTCGTAGGATACGACCTTGCTCGCTACTATAGTGTATCTGACTCGGTACTCTGCCGGTTAAAGTTGGACCGTCACTATTATGGCAATCACCGCACCACACAGCCACAGGGTGTAAAAATTAGGGTAACTAACAACACAACAAATAAACTCAATGCTCAAATCTAAAGTCTAAACTAAATTTAAAACTAAAAGAATTTGGGATAAATCATAAATGGAATTATTACCTTCCTAAATGAGGAATGGAATATTAAAGAATGGATTGAGATTTGAGAGCAGTGAGCAGCAGCACCGGAGAAGAAGAAGGACTGAAGGCTGAAGCGGCGGCGGCCTGAACGGAGACGGTGATGGACAGATGGAGAGTGGAGGTCGGAGGACTGGAGGAGGCATCTGGCAGCGTTCCCGTTCATTTTTTGTTTTAGGTATTCAGAATAATGGAAGGGAAAGGGAATTTTTATTAAAATTAGGTTAAAATTGGATTTATTTTTATCAAAACGCAAAACGATGTTGTTTTGCAATTTTTTTTTAGATGACAAATTAAGTCACCTTAATGATTTGAGCCCTAATTTAATCTAGTGATGAACACACAAGAACCCTAATGCCAAAAAGAGGAGTGAGGTGGTGGATTTTATGGTTTGCGGCTGAGTCCAAGACTGTATCTTGGATTGCCTACGTATCCTGTTAGGTTCCAGGAATCAAGCCTTACGTAGTTCCTGGAATGGGGGTATTTATAGTGATCATACTTGCCTAAACCCTAAGGTTAAGTCGGCTTGTATTATTGTCACCTTTACCCTTAAATGGGCCTTGACCCTTGCCCAAGCTATCGCTGTGGGTGGGCCTGGACAGCTGGTGTGGACCCTGTCCTCGAGTCGATACTTCCGACCTGTGGTGATCGACTCTAGACTCGTTATCTCACACTGCTAGCTGGTGTGGACTCTATCCTTATGGACTTGTCATCTCACACTGCTCGGTCGTTGACAGTCGATGGTCGTAGCCTGGCTTTTATATGATGGCCTTGGCCTCGAGCCTGGGCATCGACATGGATATACTGGAGTTATTTTATAATGTGATGACCAACCGATAGACGACACGTGGAGGGAGTGAAACCCTGTATCGTCATAAGCCCCCCAGACTTGAGAGAGGCGACTTCCGTTGTCCGAGGTCGGGTCTGTCATTTGAATCGTCATCGAGTTGGGTGTTTCTTTGGGCGGGAGAAAGCCCGCCTTTTCATAACCCTAACTGCCCAGCATCCACGTGGAGCGGTTTCTAGCCCACGAAACGCTTCGAATCCCGCAAAAGACGCGTCATTGCCTTGATAACTGCGATTTCCAGGGGTTATAACCCCCATAACTCACGTCTCTTCAAATTATTTGCAAACTTTTGCTTTCATATATAAAAGGAGAGAGGTTAGACGCTGCTGCCAACTTGCTTGCTACCTATTATCACAATCTCCAAATCTTCAAACGCAAAAAGTAAGCTTCTTTTTCCTGTGTTGTTCATCTTTTCTGTGATTTTGTTCATGTCTAGTAGTAGCGCAACGGAATCGATAGGGGTAGTGACACACCCATTCGTAGCCAATCTCCTGCACCTGTCACCTCCGATCTTCTTCTCCGGGGAGACTCCGGTGAGCCTGTAGCTTCCCCCCCTCCTGTCCCTAACCAGCCTAAAAAGCTAGTAACTAGGATGGATGGAAAGGGTGCAAAAGGGTGTCTTAGTACACTTACCCCAGAGGATATTGTTGAAATCTGTGGGAAGTATAGCATAGTTCATCCTCCGTTTGAATCTCGACTCCCATCAGGCCTGCATCGATTCGCGGATGAGCCCCCAGAAGGGTTTTGCACTGTTTACGAAAATCAACTGGCAAGCGGACTAAGGTTTCCACTCTGTCCAGCTGTTCTGGCCGTCCTTCACCATTACGAGATAAGTGTGTCTCAACTCGCCCCGAATGGCGTCAGGACTCTGATGGGGTTCATCATAGCGTGTCGAGTGGCGCAAGTCTGTTTCTCAGTGCCCGTGTTCCGATTTTATTACAAGATGGTTGCCACACCTGACAAGTTGTGGTATTCCTTCCAGAGGAGAGCAAATCGCCACGAGTTCATTACGAGGGGGCCTTCTTCTCATGGGGAGTGGAAGCCTCGATTTTTCTTTGTCCGTCATGGCCTTGATAACCCCTACATCGGTCAATGGAGGTCGAGAGAGGGGAAACAAGACAAGCTTGGGAGGGAACCGGCTCCTCACGAGGCTCGACTCCTGAGTGGGCATGATTTCGAGGTGTGTACTCGAGACTTGAGTCTCTTGTATCACCTGGCTCGCTTAGAGGAAGCTGGGCCCATGCCATATGTAGGCCTGAACGTTCCTGATCACGAGAATCGTAGGATGTTTACTTATTTGCTTGTTTTTGCACACTAGTAGTTCTTTAAGTCGATAACTTGTTGTTTGTTGGTTCAAACTAACTTGTCTTTTTCTTGTATTGCGGTGGGCAAATTCTCCGGGGTCACCAACCCTCGCCGCATTCCCCGAGGCGACGGTCGTAGCTGCACTACCTCTCGGGGGTCAGGCCTCTACCGACTTGCCAGTGGCTGAGATCAGCATGCCTTCCTCTTCTCGAGAGGGGGGAGTCCCTCCACCTAGAACCAACCTTGCGGCGATCGAGTCGTCTGCCGGAGCTGGAACGACCGAAGTGCCCTCGACCACCGGCGAGCTAACCGTCCGATATGGCTCTCTTCGAGATGAAGACGAAGAGGAACCTATCGATCGACCTCGAACGTTGAGGCTAATGTTGAAGAGCCGGTGGTGCAAACAAAGAAAAGACCTTCGTTCTTTGAGGTGGTAAAGGAGCGGCTTCGAGAAGCAAAGAGGAAAAAGGTTGCGAGGCCACCGCCGAGTCGGAATCGGTGTGGACCGGGTTTTTGATGACTACGCCGGTGTGGATGACAAGAGACTGTCTTATGTTCTGCGAAAGCTGAATCGCCTCGTAAGTCGATCCCTCTTTTTATACTTGCTTTCCTCGAGGCCCATACCCTGTTTATTTATTGACTCGTTTTTTCACTTTGTAGCATACTCTTGTTGGTCGAGAGGCTGCTCGTCGGCTGGCCAAAACCGGAGAGTCGGCGAACGAGATCAAGAAGGAGAATGGCAGATTACTCCAAGACAACATCGCAAAAGGCGCCGCACTCTCTGCTGTAGAAAAACAGTATAACGAGTTGAAGCAAGAGTCGGTCGCCAAGCTCGAGGAGCTGCAAAATAGGTTGGTGGCTGCTGAAGCAAAGCTGGCCACTACCGAGAAGGAGCTAGACCGAGTGCGAGATGAAAGGCAAGATCAGGGTCGAGAGCTGCTCAAGCTGGCTCAAGACTATGAGAAGCTGCAGCAAAGGTGTCGAAAGCCGCGACGAAAGAAGCTAGGAAGGCTCGTCAAGATCGAGATGCGTTACGGGCCGAATCGTATCGAGCGCGGCGCGCAGTCGAGAGGCTAAGACCGAGGCCATCATGGAGTATCGCAAGTCATCCAACCTTGAAGATGATCTAGAAGTGATTATGCGGGCTTCGATGATGGGTGGATATACGCTGGCCGTGGATCAAATGAAGGAGGTCACTCCGAGCTTCGACATGTCGACTCTCCAGACGCCTATGTTCTATAATCCCGACTCGGAGAAGCTGTATGATCGGTACTTCGAGGAGTTTCAGCAGGGAGAGTCCCTGGCTATAAAGTATGCTCCTCCTACTTCAGCTCCTGCTTCGACTGCCGCCGATCCGACCTCTACAGAACCGACCTCTGCGAATCCTGATCCGACCCCTGAAGCTAACCCCTGATCTTTATCTTCTACACTTTAAATTTGAAACTTTGTAATGACATTCTTTTGAAAATCAACTTTGGCTGGTATCTCGACCTGGCCGCATCTTTGATTTTGTAATTTAACTTGTGTTTGCTTTCTCATTATTTTGCTTGTCTTCTCGATGCGTTATAGTCTTTCGCTTGTCGAGCCTCTGGCTCTGTTTGCTACTCGCCACTCACTTTATTCGTCGTTTTTATTATTGATATCGTGTTGCCCCCAAGTGTATTATGAACCCTTGGTTCTTATTACACTTGAGATTGATATGCTTGCCTTAGTATTTCGCCCCTTAGGCTGAGCATTTTAGTGTAAACTGTCCCTGATCTTTGGTCTTTTTCGCTTCTCGAGCTCTTTTGACCATCGACCGGGACCGTCCTTTGTCTAGGCCTGGCCCGACTATGCGAACCGTCCTTTGTCTAGGCCTTTTTCGCCCTCTCGGGCTCGTTTGGCTTTCGACTTGGACGGTGGCCCGACTATGCGAACCGTCCTTTGCTTAAGCCTTGTTTGCCTCTTGGGCTCGTTCGGCTTTTAGCTTGGACCTTTGGCCCGACCATGCGAACCGTCTTTATGCCTTTGCATTCGTCGCCCAATAGGCTAACTTTGCTTTGGCTTTATCGAGATGTCCGACCTGCGGATTTCTCTACTCGTATTCGATTGTTTTGCCTTTAACTTTTCTGTCACATTGGGCTTGTATCGTTTTGGCTATAAATCCTAGCAAACACCGAAAACATCTCGAGAAAGCATACTTTTATTAGAATATCATAGATTGTCACATGGACTTATTACAAGATTCAACATTAAAAATAAATAAAAGTTCATAAAAGCTTATCTCAGACATAATACTTCCTCAGATTGTTGGCATGCCAATGTCGAGGAACCGTAGTTCCATCCGCCCGACCAAGTTGATAAGACCCTTTGGGGTGGACTTTCAGAATTTGATAAGGTCCTTCCCAATTCGGGGTTAACTTTCCTGCCGCCTCTTGTCGACTTGCTTCATTCTTCCTTAGAACCAGATCTCCAACCTTGAAGTATCGATGTCTGACCCTCGAGTTGTAATACTGAGAGATCTTCTGCTTATACCTTGCCATTCTGGCTGAGGCTATCTCTCTTCGTTCCTCGACACTGTCCCTTTCCTGTCGGAGTTCGGGATCGTTAGTCTCAACATTGTATGCCGAACTCGAGGAGAGGAACTCCGATCTCGGCGGGTATCACCGCTTCACACCCATATACTAAAGAAAAAGGAGTTTCGCCAGTTGATGAATTGGGAGCCGTCCTGTATGACCATAGGATGCTCGGAAGTTGAATTGCCCAATCTCGACCTTCTGCCTCTAGTCTCTTTTTTAGACCCAGCTTGATCTGTCGATTAGTCTGCTCGACTTGACCGTTTGCTTGTGGATGAGCAACCGAGGTGAATCGCTGGTCGATATGGTATTCACTACACCATTCTCTAACTTTACGATCTTCGAACTGGGTGCCATTATCCGAGATCAGAGCCTTAGGGATCCCATATCTGCACAAAATGTCGACCCACAAGAACTTTTTGATGGTTGCAGCTTTGATGTCGGGTATAGCCTTAGCTTCGACCCATTTCGTGAAATAATCTACAGCAACGACCACATATTTAAGATTTCCCGGAGCTCGAGGTAGTGGTCCAACGATATCGACTCCCCATTGATCAAAGGGCCATGCTGACGAGATGGCATTCATGTCTTGCGCTTGTTGGTGGGAGATATTATCATGAATCTGACAAGTGTTGCATTTTTGGACAAGGTTGTTCGCGTCTCGTTGCATCGACGGCCAAAAATACCCAGCCAACTTACATTTTCGAGCTAACATTCTAGCTCCGCAGTGGTTTCCACACACTCCTCTATGAATTTCCTCCAAGAGATATTCGCCTTCAGCTTCAGATACGCATCTTAACCATGGATTTACAAAAGATTTTCGATAGAGGATGTCGTCGAAGAACGCATATCGAGTGGACTGGAGTCGAACTTTTCTAGATTGTACTTTATCAGCTGGTAGTATTCCGTCTTTGAGATAGAGAGCGATCGAGTCCATCCATGTGGCCTGCTGAGTAATCGGCTGGGCCTCTGTCTCGATGTAACTCCTATCGGTCAATAATTCGACTAGAACCTTCTTACTTGACATGAAGTTTGAGGCCAACTTGGAGAGCGCATCGGCTCTCTTGTTCTGACTTCGGGGAACCTGCTCGAATTGAACCGTTTTGAATTTTGGTATGAGGCTTTGGACAACTGCTAAGTAATTCTTCATGGTTTCTTCCTTGGCCTCATACTCCCCTTTAACATGATTGACCACTAGCTGTGAGTCGCTGTAAACTGACAAATCTTCGACACCCAGCTTCAAAGCGAGCTTTAAGCCAGTGATCATAGCCTCATATTCGGCTTCGTTGTTCGTTGCTTTGAAGTCGAAACGAAGGGCGTAAGGGAATTCCTCGCCTTTCGGGCTTACCAGAAGGAGCCCTGCTCCTGCCCCCTCCTTACTCGATGCTCCATCGACCTGAAGAGTCCATTTTTCCTCTGGGCTTTGCTTTTCTTGATCGAGTTGGACGGAGATCCCTTCAGCTAAAAAATCCGCCAAGGCCTGTGCTTTTATCGCAGTTCGAGGAACGAACTCGATGTCGTACTGGGCCATTTCAATCACCCATTTTGCCAATCGACCTGAGGTGTCGGGTTTTGCCAATATTTGCTTTAGTGGTTGGTCAGTGACTACCACAATGGGATGGGCTTGAAAATAGGGCCTCAACTTTCTCGAGGCATGAACAAGACATAATGCTAACTTCTCGGCTGGCGAATATCGGACCTCGGGGCCATGCAAAGCCTTGCGACAAAGTAGATTGGCACTTGGCCATGTACCCCTTCTCGAACCAGGGACCGCACTCACGCCTCCTCGCATACCGCCAAATAAACTAACAACTTTTCCCCTTCTCGAGGAGAAGTAAGGGTAGGTAACTCTGACAAATAAGTCTTCAACTCTTCAAAGGCTGTCTGACATTCATCGTCCCAATGAAAAGGACTGGCCTTTCGGAGTATCTTGAAAAATGGTAGTGCACGCTGTGCTGATCTCGATAGAAACCTGTTAAGAGCTGCCATTCGACCCGTGAGCCTCTGTACTTCCTTGATATTTCGTGGTGCGGGCATATTCTTCAATGTATCAATTTTATCCGGGTTCGCTCGAATCCCGTCCTTCGAAATCATATAACCCAAGAACTTACCCGACCTAACTCCAAAAGTACACTTCTTCGGGTTTAATCTCATCTGCGTTTTTCTCAACACTTCGAAAACCTCTCGAGCATCGATTAGGTACTGGCTCATAGATCGACTCTTGATAAGTAAGTCGTCTACATAAACTTCCATGCATCTACCAATTTGCCTTGCAAATATCTTATTGACTGCCCTCTGGTATGTTGCCCCAGCATTCTTTAATCCGAATGGCATGGTCACATAACAGAAGGTGCCGAATTCTCGTGATAAATGCGCTTTTCTCCGCGTCTCGAGGGTCCATTAGAATCGGTGGTATCCTTTATACGCATCTAAAAAACCAAAAACTTCAAAATCGATGGTCGAGTCTACTAACCCGTCGATTTTAGGCAACGGATATGAATCTTTTGGACATGCTTTGTTCAGATCTGTGAAGTCCACACACATGCGCCAACTGCCATCGGGCTTCTTGACTAATACCGGGTTAGCTAGCCACTCTGGGTAGAATACCTCTCTCACGATCTGGGCCGCCAATAGCTTGCCGACTTCCAACTCTATAGCTTCAAGTCGATCGGACGCAAAATTCCTCTTCTTCTGTTTGACTGGCTTTTTAGCCTGGTCAATCTCAAGTTTATGAACCGCGATGTCGGTAGGTAACCCCGGCATGTCGGTGGCTTTCCAGGCAAAGATGTCTCTGAACTCGATTAGAAGCTTAACCAGTAGCTCTTTTTCTTTCTCTGGGATCCAAATCCCGACCTGTACGCATTGATCGTCCTCTCCTTCCCAGAGTCGGACGTTTTCAATCGCATCACCGGAGACCCAACTCTTCTCCTCTTCTTCCTCCGGAATCGCCCTCGACTAAAACTTGTTGAACCGCCATCTTCCCATTCATGACCACGAGTTACAACTCCGAGCGACTTCAACATCTCCCTTTACCTCGTGGGGGAACCGTTCCTAGTGGGAAACTTCATGCTATTATGGAATGTTGAAACTATAGCCCGAAGGTCGAAGAGCGCTGGTCGTCCTAGGATAACATTGTACGCAGAGGGAGCCTTGACCACCACATAGTTTAATTCAAGTGTCCGTCCTTTCTCCCCGTCTCCAATGGTCGTGAGTAACTTTATCGAGCCCATGGGATGGACTCTTGCCCTGTGAATCCGAACCAGGGGAGACGCTATGGGGGCTAGATCCTTCTCTTTCAACTTCATCGCTTGAAACGCCGAGTGATATATGATGTTCACTGCACTCCCGTTATCGACACAGACTCTCGATACACGGGCTCGACTAATAACTGCCTCAATAACTAACCCTTCGCTATGACTCCTCGACTTGGGGATATCATCTCGAGGGCCATATCCGACTTCTGTCGTGAATCTGAGCTGCTTGCGCTCTCTCGAGCTACCAGCTGGCTCTTCCCCGGTCCGATCCTTATCACCCTCATCCGACCAAAGATTGTATTGACATAGTTTACGGTCGATTTTCTTCGTACTGTCCCGACCAAAGTTATCTCTGTTGTTTCCTTCCCGACCTGGGGATCGATTCCTCTGAGGTGACCGATCCCTTCGTCTCTGGACATCTCGACCTCGATTCCCGTCTTGATCGGAGTTTTTCCTCTTGAATTCTCCACGCCCCCGGGCCCATCATATCGAGATCCGTCAACAACTTCGTCTAGCTTTCCTTCCTGAATGCAGACGTCGATATCTCTCTTCAGGTCGATACAGTCCTCTGTCGTATGACCTATGTCTTCGTGAAAATCACAATATTTGCTTGCGTTCCTCCTCTCTCGAGGTTTTTTCAACGGTGGCGGTTTCCTCGCCAAGTTTTTTGAAAGCATAATCGACAACACCTCTGATCGAGGTCGATTGAGCGGGATAAAGTCCTTATCACGTGAGGGTCCCTTCTTGCCCCCACGGTCTGAGGTGGATGTGTCGATACGGTCCCAAACCGATGGCTTACTCTCGACATCCTGCCTCTTGGACTGATTCCTGTTCGGACCTCGGGTGTCCTTCTTGGATTCCATCCAGTCGGATTGGGTGTGCCTTCGCACCGCCTCTTCCCCTTGACGAGAATCGATGTACCACGTTGACGCATTCGTCCATGGTATGGGGAACGTCTCTGCTCAACTTCATGTACAACTTAGTATTACGCAACCCCCCTACGAACGATGTGATCGAAGTCGGTCATCCGCGTCCTTGACTCCGCATGGCCTCGAGATTAAACCTCTTCGGGTATTCCATCACCGTTTCATCTTTTTTTTGCCTCACGTTCATGAGGTGTGTGGCGCTCAGATGAAACTTCTTGTTGACTATAAACGCGTCTCGGAACTTTCGAGCGAGCATGGCGAAACTGGAGATCGACCCTGGTCGTAGCTTTGTGAACCATTCTCTTGCTCGACCTATGAGTAACGTTTCGAATGCCCGACAGCGCATTGCATCGGGTGCCCCATCCAACCTCATTTGAGACAGATACCTGTGGAGATGGTCTTCCGGGTCGGTGGTGCCATCATAAGGTTCTATTTTCGGTATCTTAAACCCCTTGGGTTTAGGAAAGCTTTCGATCTCCTTCGTGAAGGGAGACTCGAGCCACAACGATACCTGATTCTTTCCCAAAATTGCATTCAACTCCTCCCCCCGGCGCCGTCATCGTCCACTCTCTCGGTGTTTTTGGTGGATCTCACGTCTCTTCCTTTCCACCGAGCTAGATGATGCGCTTACTTCGTCCCCGGAGTCGGTTTAGGCTTGTCCACTACATCTTTCGGCCGCCTTCCGCCATGGCCGCTTTCGGGCGGCTTCTCCGCCGCCTTCGCGCCTAAATCGCCTCGGCTATTATTCGGACATTACCTCCAAATTTGCCCCCGCCAACCGGCGATCCGCAAGCGCCCGATATTCCGGAGTAAGGGCTTGCTTTTCGGTTGGTGGGTCTCCCCGGACAAGATTCAAAACCGGATCTTTTTCCCCTTGTTTCGCCGAGGATCGTGTTGAATAAGATCCAAGGCGGGATCTTCGTCTCCTTGCATATCGGGATCGATTGGTTCGTTCATCTGGGAGCTTTGATCGACTGCCTTAGATGCAGTTTTGGATGCGGTTTTCTTGGGAGGCATCGTGTTTTTGCGTATTCAATCAATAGAAGGCCCTCCTTCTAGCGCCAATGATGATGACAAATTAAGTCACCTTAATGATTTGAGCCCTAATTTAATCTAGTGATGAACACACAAGAACCCTAATGCCAAAAAGAGGAGTGAGGTGGTGGATTTTATGGTTTGCGGCTGAGTCCAAGACTGTATCTTGGATTGCCTACGTATCCTGTTAGGTTCCAGGAATCAAGCCTTACGTAGTTCCTGGAATGGGGGTATTTATAGTGATCATACTTGCCTAAACCCTAAGGTTAAGTCGGCTTGTATTATTGTCACCTTTACCCTTAAATGGGCCTTGACCCTTGCCCAAGCTATCGCCGCCGTGGGTGGGCCCGGACAAACCGGTGTGGACCCCGTCCTCGAGTCGATACTTCCGACCTGTGGTGATCGACTCTAGACTCGTTATCTCACACTGCTAGCTGGTGTGGACTCTATCCTTATGGACTTGTCATCTCACACTGCTCGGTCGTTGACAGTCGATGGTCGTAGCCTGGCTTTTATATGATGGCCTTGGCCTCGAGCCTGGGCATCGACATGGATATACTGGAGTTATTTTATAATGTGATGAACCGATAGACCGATAGTGAAACGACGTCACGTGGAGGTGTCAGTGAAACCTTCAAATTTTTATCAACGTATCGTCATTTATTTTAAACTAGTTTATAAGGTTGGTGAAATTTGGGGGCCCATAGGAAAACGGGGGCCCAAGGCCCAGGCCTACTTGGTTTTTGCTCAGGGCCACCACTGACTTCTTTCCTGCATACAGTATAACATAACTGATAAAAAACCACTCATTACTTGAAACTAGACATCTTGGAAGCAGGGACGGACCCAATTAACAAAGGGTGGGCACTGGCCCCCACTGAGATCCGAAAAATGATGTATTTTTATTAGTAAAAAATGTAAAAACACTACTGATGTCCTCACTCGAGTATCACTACCAAGTATTACAACGCTGGATTATCAATGGGTGATGGCCATTCACTTTTGGTTTCAAACTTTTATTAGCTGCCTCGCCTCCGTTTTGGCCTTGTGGATTTGTTAGAGGATAAGATTAAAAGGGCACTCTTGTAATCACTATGTGTGTGGTGGCATAACAAACTTGTAGTACAAGATAAGAATCTAGCCTAAATTGTGTGATTGTGGTGTATAAGATATTGTAATGTTTGCACAATTAATGAGATAACAAATTATCCAAATATTTCACTTGGTATCAGAGACTCTTAGCCGTTAATGGCTGAAGCCACCACCGGAGCATCTGCTCCTCCGCCCTCCACTGGAGTTTCACCCCCTCTAGCCTCCGGATCGTTACCCTTGACCGGAGCCTCAGTTACTTCACCTATTCCCGCCATTACTGATCCTGGTGTTGTCTCAGGAACTCCTCCGTCCACCACCAGTTTCCAGACCTTACCCACATCATTTATTCCAGCTTTCCCAACTCTCATTCACCAGACCATTGATTTCAGCGTTTATGCCTCAACATTATGCATCTACTTCCTTTCTCCGGTCATCTCTTCCAGAGCCTCCGACATTTCTTCAAACAAGCTCAATCACCGGAATGTCTCACCATGCATCTCCCACACCGGAGCTCATCCGACCACCACACCTTTAACACCATTCAACACAAATTTGAATCAGATCTGCACCATTAAACTTGACAGATCTAACTATCTGTTGTGGAAATCAACAATTCTGCCAATTGTTCATGGACACAAGCTGGACTCTCATCTATTTGGGACCAAACCTCCACCACCTAAGGTCCTATCCACCTATAATCCAACCACTGGATTTCCTTGTACCGTTCCAAACCCAAAATTTGAATATTGGAACCCAAAGGATCAATTTCTAGTTGGGTGGCTCATGAGCTCCATGAAAGAAGAAACTCTGATTGAGGTAATTGGATGTACAACAACGAATGAAATATGGACTTGTTTGGAGATTCTCTACAACAACAGATCTGAAGCTCGAATGCTGGAGTATAAAACAATTCTTACAAAAACTGAGAAGGGATCCAAATCGATGATGGACTATCTTGCATTGATGAAGTCATACTCGATGGTCTAGGCACAGACGGGGTATCCAATCACTAAGGGTGAGCTTATTCTTGCCACATTTGGGGGCCTTAGCAAAGAATATGAATTGGTTATAGTGAATATGACTTCAAGAATTGGACCTCTATCCTGGCAAGAGGTGCAGTCTCAACTAGTCACTTATGAGAGGTTAATAGCCCGTTTTAATCCTACTGCTAATCTGGAGATAGGCCATGCCACTGCAAATTTGGCAACCAGGTCTAGTAACAACAAGTCCTACAATAGAAACACCGGTAATCAAGATGTTGCACGAGGAAGAGGAAATCGGGGAGGTAGGAGTTCTATAGAGGCAGAGGGGGTAGAGGAACAAGCAACAACAACACCACAATGGAACTTCAAGGCCTGTTTGTCAAGTATGTGGCAAATCTGGTCACATTGCTGTGGATTGTTGGCACAGATTTGACTCCAATGTTGGAATCCCAAGCACTGGAGGAAACTCAAACCAGAACAGGAATACCAACAGTGCCTATATTGCCTCCTCAGACACAATGAGTGATGCTAGTTGGTATATGGACAGTGGAGCAACGAGCCATGTCACCTCTGATCTTAACAACCTTCACATCAACTCTGGCTATGAAGGATCAGACACCTTAACAGTAAGTAATGGTGAGCATCTTTCCATACATCATTTTGGTATTTCCACTCTTTGTGGCACACACACAACACTCACACTTCGAAACATCCTTCATGACCCTGAAATCACAAAAAAAAATTGCATATTGCTTCCAAGTTAACTATTGACAATCCTGTACTTGTTGAATTTTACTCTTCTGGTTGCTTTGTGAAGGACAAAACCAAAGGGATGGTGCTGCTGGAAGGGGAACTTAAGTAGTTAAAGTTACCTAAGGAATCTAGCCAGAGCTCTCTTCACTCCAAGAACAACTCTCTTATTGCCATTAAGTCTAAGTCTAAGTTGAATGAATCTATAAGCCAATTTGGACCTTTGGAGTCATGTCTTTGTTATGTGAATTCCCAAGAAAAAGACATTTTGTGGCATAGGAGATTAGGGCATGCTTCTAGTAAGGTCATAGACCAAGTTTCTAAGCTGTGTAATCATCATATTAATAAAATGCCTATTTTTTGTGAGGCCTGCCAGTATGGAAAACATCACAATCTGCCCTATGCTATATCTGAAACTAAAACCACACACCCTCTGGACCTTATACACTTTGATCTATGGGGACCTTCTCCAGTCAGATCCACTAATGGATACACTTACTACATTCATTTCATTGATGATTTTTCCAGATTCACCTAGATATATCCATTGAAACTAAAATCCGATGCACTAAAGTATTTTCTTGACTTTAAATCTCTGTTTGAAAATCAGTTTGGCACCACTATTAAAACCTTTCAATCTGATTTTTTGGGGGGGGTGGGGATACAGAACCTTTGAACCAATCCTTAAACAATATGGCATCATATTCAGACATCCTTGCACTTATGCACATGCCTAAAATGGCAAGGCTGAACGTAAACACAGACACATTGTTGAATTAGGGCTCACCCTTCTTGCCCAGGCTGCCATGCCTCTTAAATTCTGGTAGGAGAGCTTCAAGCAGGCTGTGACCATCATTGATTCCCTACCTACTCCTGTCTTGTCTCAAAAGTCTCCCATTGAAGTCCTTTTTGGTCAAACACCTAACTATGACACCTTCAGAGTGTTTGGGTGTGCCTGTTACCCTTACTTGAGACCTTATCAAAACCAAAAATTCCAGTTTCATACCAAGAAATGTGTCTACCTAGGAACCAGTTCTGATCATAAAGGGTATGTGTGTTTAGAGCCATCTGGAAGGATATATATTTCCAGAGATGTTGTGTTTAATGAAAATCATTTCCCTTACAAAACATGATTCCCCAGTAAAGTGTCTACCCCTGTGTTTGTTCCAATGATTGTCAGACCCTAGATCCTATTGTGTCTGTCTCTAGTACACCAAGTCAATCCCTCTCCTTGAACAATACTGATACAGGTCATGATATAGCAGCACCTCCTGATGTTGACAATACACCTTCAAGACTACTTGACACACCACATACATCACAGAAATCTGGATCACTATCACAACTTCATAATTCTTCTGAAACCACACCTACCATTGTTCAATCAAACTCATCACCATCACTAATATCAATGTCACAATCTTTATCACCAATACCATCACCATCACCAACACCAGTGCCCTCTCCTTCACCATCACTAGTATCAGTGTCCTCTCCATCACCTCCACCTGTCCTGCAGCATCAAATGCAAACCAGATCTAAAAGTGGTATAGTTAAACCCAAAACCTTCTCCTTCCTAGCCACACATGATGCTCACACTTATCCTCCTGAACCTACCAAGGTGTATGATGCTTTACAACAAGTTGAGCGGAAGAAAGCAATGGAGGATGAATACAAAGCCTTAATCCATAATCAGACCTGGGACTTGTTCCTCCAAACTCAAATCACAGACTGGTTGGAAACAAGTGGATCTTCAAGCTCAAATTGAATGGTGATGGTACAATTCAGAAGCATAAGGCAATGTTGGTTGCTAAGGGTTTTCTTCAAACAGGCATGTAGATTACACAGAGACATTCAGCCATGTTGCTAAAGCCAGCACTATCAGAGTCATCCTAGCCCTTGTTGTAGCATATCAGTGGAACATTAATCAAGTGGACATCAATAATGCCTTCCTTAATGGCACATTGAAAGAAGCTATCTACATACCTCACCCTGAAGGCTTTGTTGATCCAAGAAAACCACATCATGTTTGCTGCCTAAAAAAGGCCTTGTATGGCCTCAAGCAAGCCCTCAGGGCATGGTTTGAAGAATTAAGACAACAGCTCCTCAAGTGGGGATTTTATCAATCCAAATCTGATGTCTCACTCTTTATCTTCAAAAGAGGCATTTCCATTCTATATGTTCTTGTGTATGTGGATGACATTCTTGTTACTGGAAATAGGTTACCTCTTATTCATTAGTTCATTCAAATGCTGCACAACAAATTTTCCCTAAAAGATCTTGGTCCTGTGAGTCACTTCTTAGGAATGCAAGTTCAAAGAGATGCCACTGGCTTGTATCTCAGTCAACATATGTATGCTTCACAACTACTACAAAAACTTGCACTAATCTTAAACATGACCCCCATAGTAGTTGGCACAAACGATAGTCCATTTATGGATAATCCAACACTTTACATAAGTGTTCTTGGGGCTCTTCAGTATATGACATTTACCAAACCAGATCTGGCATTTGCTGTTAATTCCTTAAGTCAGTATATGCAGCAACCAAGAGTATACCACTGGCAATTGCTCAAAAGACTCCTCAGATATGTGCAAGGTACCATAGACTATGCATTGCACTTTGTTCCAGATCAGGGAGTTCATCTTGTTGGATATTCAGATGTTGATTGGGCCTGTGATAAAGCTGATAGAAGATTTGTTGCAGGATATTGTGTGTATCTATGTGGATCCTTAGTTTCCTGGAGCTCTAAGAAACAATGAGTAGTCTCCAGGTCCATCACTGAGTCTGAATATCGATCATTGGCTAACACTACTGCAGAAATACAATGGCTCACTTCTCTACTGTCTGAATTATCTACCCCTTTGCCAAAAACAACTACAATCTGGTGTGATAATCTCAGTGCTCAAGCCCTTGCCTACAATCCAGTGTTCCACAATCAAACCAAGCATGTGGAAATTAATCTACACTTCATTAGAGACAAGGTGCTAAAAGGGGAACTTACAATCAAACACATCCCTTCTAGTGATCAAACTGCTGACTGTCTTACCAAGCTATTATCCATCACCAAATTCAGTCAATTCAGAGACAAACTTCAAGTGGTCAAGACCCCATTTCGTTTGAGGGGAGATGTTAGAGGATAAGATTAAAAAGGGCACTCTTGTAATTACTATGTGTGAGGTGGCATAACAAACTTGTAGTACAAGATAATGATCTAGCCTAGATTGTGTGAGTGTGGTGTATAATGATAGAAGACAATATTATTCAAATAAATAATATTAACAATATACACGCATTAGTTACAGAATATATAATTATTCTGTAATTAATACGTAATATCTATAATTAATGTGTGAATATTGCTATTAAATAATAATATCACTCTCTCTCCTATATAAAGGAGTACCAGTGTAACATTTTGATCAATCAATAAAAACACCACTTCAGTCTTTATATTTCTGCTAGTATTCTGATTTTCTTTATGGTATCAGAGACAGGGGCGAGGGTTCGTAAGCCTTAACATTGGTGAACCCTCGCCCGATCTTCTTCCGCTTTTAAACCACCGTGCATGTTCTCCTTGCAAAACAAAAAAAATGTCTGCAAATTCTTCATTCATCATTTCTGCATTCTTTTAATAACCCTGCACGTAGCCATTTTTTTCTTTTCCGCATAATCTTTAAGCCTCATCCTGGAATCAACACCACCACAAATAACCAAAAAAAAACAAAACAAAACAAAAAAAAAAAAAAACACAATATTAGCCCCAAACCATACGTCCGTTTTTTTAATTTCCCTTTAGTCCAAGAAAAAGAAGTCACTCGTCATTTTCGAGTCAATTTTATTTTCAGCAAGGGAAAAAAAAAAAAAAAAAAGAAAGGAAGAAGAAGGAAAGAAAAAATAATTTCTTCAAAAAAAAAAAAAAAAAAAAAATCTCTTCATTTTTGTTTTTTAGATGCAGGTGCAAGATAGATCCAAAGCGCCGATGAAGTCAAACTCCACACTAATGGACTCCGGAAAAGCCGAACAAGACGTGCGCCGGAGTGGAGATGCCCTCCAACAAAAATCACAACTATGGACTCCGACAAAACCGCCGGAGTGGAGATGCCAACAAAAAAAAAAAAAACTATGGACTCCGACAGAACCGCCGGAGTGGAGATGCCCTCCAAAACAACACCACAACTATGGACTTCGGAAGAACTCCGGAGTGGAGATGCCCTCCAAAACAACACAACTATGGACTTCGGAACAACCGGAGTGGAGATGTCCTCCAAAATGATCACAACTATGGACTTCGGACGAACAGCCGGAGTGGAGATGCCCTCCAACACCCTCCAAATTATGTCAAGACAAACTCAGCCTCCAAACCCAGCCTCGTTTGAGGGAGGGTGATAGAAGACAATATTATTCAAATAAATAATATTAACAATATACACGCATTAGTTACAGAATATATAATTATTCTGTAATTAATACGTAATATCTATAATTAATGTGTGAATATTGCTATTAAATAATAATATCACTCTCTCTCCTATATAAAGGAGTACCAGTGTAACATTTTGATCAATCAATAAAAACACCACTTCAGTCTTTATATTTCTGCTAGTATTCTGATTTTCTTTATATAAGATATTGTAATGTTTTCACAATTAATGACAGAACAATATTATCCAAAACTTTCACTGGTTTTGTGAATCTTCTTGCAAATATTATGTAGATGCATGCGTCGTTGCTCCTTCACACCATGCTCGGTGATTTGCTTGACCCTTTGTCAACTAACTTTGTTTTTAGTTGTTAGTTTCCTTTGCACTTACTTGATTGCTTTGCCCTTAAAATAAATATGAAAATGAAATGGTTTGTTATGTTGCGGTAATATATAGGATCTAAAAAGCTTCTTCATATATAATTGCATGTATCTTTCTCTTAATAATTTGATTTTGGGAAGCTCTGTGAATATATATCTGTTTAAATTATCAGCTTTTTTTCTAGGCTCATACTTCACCATCACCTCACCATGTATATGTTACGATCTTTATAGGTGGTTGTTGGATTCTTCTGCCCGTCATTCGACTTCAGCAATGATGTTGAGGAACTAATTAATGGACGAACATAAAGTTTGCAAAAGTTTGGACTGAATCGAATAGCGCGGCACTACAAGAAAACGTGTTTAAAGGGACGACACAGTTGTCCCTTTAAATGAATTCAAACATAGTTAAAGTTTTGTGCGGATTTTTCAGAGGGAAACTTTAAAGGGACGACAATGTCGTCCCAAAAAACAAAATATTAACCCCAACGTGCCAGGTTGGATTCCCACGTGGACAGAACTATTTAAAGGGACGACAATGTCGTCCCATTAAACCTTTTTCAGATAAAAATATGATATATGAAAAAATATATAAGATTTTTGGTTTTTAGGGACGACAAATGTCGTCCCTTTAAAGGAAAATTAAATGTTTTTCAGAAAATAATGTGTATAAAAGAAATTATAAAATTTTTGTTTGTAGGGACGACAAATGTCGTCCCTTTAAAGGAAAATTACATGTGATTCTGATAGTACTCTCTACTATAGATCCTTAGTTCGTTATCGAGCGATTGATTTGAATCTAGGGATTTGTACGATAGAGCGTTAGTTCGTTATCGAGCGAATGAGTTAGATCGTTATCGGTAAGGATAGATCGATTTGAATCTCGGGGTTCGTTATCGAGCGAATGAGTTACATCGTTATCGATCATTGTGATAGTACTATCTACTATGCCTCGATGGATCGTTATCGAGCGAAGGAGTTAGGAGTCGGGGATCGTTATTAAGAGATCGATTTGAATCTCGGGGTTCGTTATCGAGCGAATGAGTTAGATCGTTATCGATCATTCTGATAGTACTATCTACTATAGCTCGATCGATCGTTATTGACGGACGTTTTCTAGTGCTATTATAATCCTTACCGACAGTGTACTGGGTCAAATTGTAGTGCTAGTATGGTGAGTCAGGTGTCGAATCCTCAGGGAAACGTGGTAATTCTTTTAAGTGTGGTTAAACACCAAACAACTATTATTATCTCGATCTAAATCGCCGGTTTATCAAACGAGTCACTAATATACTAATAAACGAGAAAATAAATGCATAAATTAAAACTAAACTATTATAATATATATAAATACATAAATATATATAGTAATACATAAACGTATATATATATATATATATATATATATATATATATATATATATATATATATATATATATATATAAGTATATAGATACCAATATATTAAATACTAATAATTATTAAAGAACTAGCCAAGATATATGTAATTGGATTATTCAATCTTTTTAGTTTAATGGATGTGCTCGTTCTTCCTTTTTATTAGGTCCAATTGAATATGTGAAACGGTGCACTCCTCAGCTCAACAGTTCCCTCTCACACGAGCGTACGAAACTGTCATATGTCTCATCAACTGTCTAATGTCATCTTAATCATGGGTCACTCCCGTTTTGTCATACGGCCAGTATTTTAAGATCTGTTAATTAAACAGGTGATTTAACGTAATTAGATCTCGAGTACAGATAATTCCAAGAAGTATTTCTCTTGTCAAAAGATAAAACAATTCTACCCCCGGGTAGGAAATAGGATTCCGTTGTCACGTTTTCACTCGGCCATTTTTACCCTCCGGTTTTTCTACTTTTTTCTCATATCCTAACTTCACCGTTTAGTTCGTCATTAGGTTATGGTGCGATTCATATTGGTTAATTACGTCAATACGAATATTTTCAATACATTACAAGTAGAAAAAGATTCATCAAATTCAATTTTAGTCAATTTTAGTAATAGTCATCATCCATTTTACCAAAAAGATCGAAATATTTCAATTACATATCTTGGCTAGTTATAGATTTAGCCTACTAACATTACAACGAAAAACATAAAAACAACAAACATAAAACTTTAGAATATTACCAGGTTACAACTGCTGATTTAGAGGCCGTATTCTTCCGGAAATTACAACAACTTCTTCAACATTGATCTCCCGATAACCGTCCAAGCATTACAACGATACTACAGCTTCTACATTATTTATGGCAGAATGCCTACTAACATATACATTATTACTACTAATTTAAGAGATTAGAAGATATATATTGGTACCCTCTTTTCTGTCTGAGATCCTGCTCTATTTATAGGCAGTTTTTTTCAAGGCCGGATCGATCCGAGGTGAAGCCGGATCGATCCGAGAATAAAAAATGTTATCCCACGGCTTATCCTCTGCAGAATCACATGCTAATCACATCATTATGTTTCCTAACTGAAAGGCCGGATCGATCCGAGGTTAATCCGGATTGATCCGGGTAGCATTTTTCACATCTTGATCTGAAACTTGATAAAATCATAACTTGAGCTCTGAATCTCCAAATGACATGATTCAAAAAGCGTTGGAAATCTCTTGAAAAGATCTATAACTTTCATGAAGGACTCTTCTTCAGAAAATGCCTTTTTGATGGGCCATTTGTTCGTCGAAAATATAATTCGATAATACTACTGCGAATTGATGATCCACTTGAATTTTAAGTCTCGTGGCACTTTCTTACTTCCTTCAAAAGACATGGTTTTACTTCAAAAAGTGCCGTCACTCGGGGTCTTGGTTTACCTAAAAATCTGCAATAAAATACCAAAAATACCCACGTAAATCTGACACGACACTCCGGTTACTAAACCGGTACGAAATTTATAACTTTTTATTACTTTTACTAGATTTTATATTAATTAGATTTATTCATAACTATTAATATTTCATAAGATTATCGTTATAATTTCTTATATTTTATATATAAAGAGTTGATAAAATATATAATATATCGTAATTTTTATCATATAAATGTTATACATCAACTACTCCCCACTTAGCTCTTTGATCGTCCTCGAGCAAAATAAGCGGTAATATATAAAAATTACAATAAAAATGATGTACTTGGTAGATTAAATCTCAAGTCAGTAAAATGTCATTTCAACATTATAAATATATTAATTATATCTTTCTTAGAAATTAACAAGATAAAAAGTGTATATAACTTAGATAAATTATTTATCAAATATCATTTAAATGAAATTCTACATAATCTACTTAGTAAATATAATTAAAATTCTAGAATTATTCTCTTATCTCAACTTATATGAAATATTTGGAATCAAGGACTAAGTCAAGTAGTTGGCAAAGTGGCTTATAACGTTTTTAAGCTCAGGGTATTGGTTAATCGAAAGGATAAAAAAGTAAATCAGAAGAGAAAGAAGCAAGTCGTACGTACTTACACCTTCATAATTTTGATAAAAAATATCTCGATTAATAACATTCTGATACTTTTTTCAGATTTTCTCTTTTTTTTTTTCATAGAATACTAACATACCCAAACTCATTGCCAAAATCGACTATCTTGCAAGCGTCATTAGGTGAGATCGAATACCTTATCTAACTTTTCAAATTTCAGCATATACCATTCTTTTGCATCGATACTTAGCTTTTATGTCATCATCTCCTTTCATAAGTACGTACAAACTTGTGGGATTTTTAGGAAATGTAGACCAAAATAGGCTAAGGGTCGGTTATAATTGGTTTAATCACAATTGGCTATTTCGAGTGAGGTCTGGCCACTCTATTTGGCTGAGGTGGGGACAAAAATTGGAAATTTTATTCAGGTAGGCTATTTGGCTATAGCTGAACAAAGTTATGCCAAAAATCGTCATCCCTAGTTCGATTTCATATTCATATTTCGTTTTTGAAAAGAAAATTATTCTAACATTTCATTATAAATATAAGTATATTTGCTAAATTTCAAAAAAAACATTACTTGATAATATTTATGTATAGTTACATATACTTAAAATCTTATAAAAATCTAAAACTGACATATATAATATAATTATAATATATCTAATTTACTTTACTTAATTAAAATCTATTCTTACCAATTTATATTATTTTTATTCATATTAATTATATATTATCTACTTAAATTTATTCAAGAAAATTAAACTAAGTATTAAGAAATTAAGTATAAATTTATATGAAAATTTTAATTTTTATTTACTTACCTAACTCTACTCCCCACTTACAAAGTGGCATCGTCTCAATGTCCAGTGAGTAATAAAAAAGTAGGTTCGAAAATAAAATTAAAATTTTAGATGAATGTTATTATTTTAGCGATATTACTTGCGTGTATTATTATGTTTCTACTAATAGAACCAACATAATAAAAAAACCATATATATTAAACATCATAAAGACTATTACAAACCTAAAGAAAAATAATTAAACAACATATTAATCTACTAACTTAAATAACTACCATCTTAAACATCTCACTGCTAACAACTTCCAACTGATTTCTAACAAACTGACCATTTAAACAACATATTAAACCGTTGATGAACATCCGGGAGTATCGACCGGAAGTAATCCCAATTGAGAACCACGAGATGGAAAAATCTCGTCCGTATTAAACTCAGGTACTTGATTCAGATGAACACAAAGTTGAGATATAAGCCAAGCAAACGGCAGTGGCCTTCCTCTATTACGCCTCTCTACCGCAAAATTGATTGTTGTCTTGTACATCAATATCCCCCAGTCAATATATGCCCCAACCGTGAGTGCATACAACGAAGCGATCATCTCGTCATCCGTAACCCCCAAAAAGTCACTAGTGGGATAGATCCGTGAATTAATGAAGTGTTTCCATGCCCTCGGATGAGGGGTAAAGCCGAGTGGATGAGTCATAGTCATGATCAAAAAGGGGAAACACGTACTGGAATGCTTCGGCAGTACGATTGACAACATTATAAGCATTTCCGAGTTCCCATAGAAACTCGAAGTGTGGGTTTGGATCAAAGGTACATGGTGGGATTTCAAAATTTTGATTTATAATGACTGGAGAAAAAGTAATAACAATACCCCCTAACAGTGATAAGATGAGATGAGGCTACCGTCGTTATATCAGAAAGAGATGCATAAAAATATTGAACAATCGAAATGTTAATTCTACCTCTGGGATTCCTAATCAGCTTTCTCCATCCACAACCTCGTATTAGATTTCGTCCCCACTGATCTATCTTCTCCGTGTTTAAACCTTTCTCCAACAGAATAGGAGATTGAACAAAATTTAGACGTCTCGGAAAATTGTTATGAAAACAAGAGGCTTGACTCTCGGGAACCACACTGTCAGGAGTATGTGGTTCATAACTATTAATAGAGGGGGATGAGCGATTAGACATAATTTTATTACAGATAAGGAAGCTTATGCAGATAGAAATAAGAAAGGAATGAGCAATGGTAAGGAGAGCTGGCTATTTCCTTTTATAGAAACTTACCCATCATGCAAAAGTAGAAAAAAATCTCCGTTTTGGCGTTTTTGGACATCCCGGATCGAACCGGGAAAGGGCCGGATCGATCCGGCCTAACAGCTAAACATCTATGTCAGGTCGGTATACTCACGCCGGATCGATCCGGGATCAGGTCGGATCGATCCGGGAACTACTATTCACGGACAGAGTTGGTTTTAGCGTGAAAGTTGCCCAGAATTTTTTCTAGTTTGATATTTTTGCTCAATAACTTTGGTTTCTTATTTTATTATGTTATTTTTATAGAATATTGATAACGACAAACTTTACTGCACGGTGCGTAAATAAAATCACACGAAAATAAACTCAAACGAAAATAAAATCATAAACTAGTTGTTCGAAAATAAATTGTTTAAGTGTCAATAATCATAGAATGTTTTAAATTACTCCTCATCATCACTCATCTCGACATAGCTCGAACTCGGCATGGCTTGAGAATTAGCAGGATCATGAGTCGATGCATGGAATGGTTCTGGAAAAGGCGTCGTCATCCTAACCGAGCCATCGAATCCCATAGAACTCATCCCTGTCGTGATATCAGAAAAAGTGCTTCCCCATCCTGTCGTCATGTGAGCAAATGATCCAAATCCTCCCCAACTGGATGTTGCTGCCGCCGTGGTACCTGTTGAAAAATCACCTATACCACTAGTTTGATTTCCAAAAGAATGTGGCATTTGTTGGAAATTTGATTGAGGTGGCATTGGTGGAATTATATCGGGCATGGTATACGGCTCAGATTGGCATTGCGGAATGTTCATTTCAGAGTAGGCAGGGTTCTGAAGTAGATTCATCTGATATATACCGCGCATGCCTTGTCTCAAATCTTCAGACCACTGCCTATTCATTTCCGCATAAATAGCCATATTGGCATTAGCACGATGAACATCATAGGACAAGGATTGAAACATGTCGTAAGTGATGGTGTTTGGAAGGCTGAGTTTGTGGTTGACTAGATGATGGAGGAACAGGTGGAGGGTTGAGAAACGGTGGAATAGGCCGAGGTTGACGGCGGTTTGGGTTCATAAAATCTATTCTTCCCGCCGGTTGAGTGGCAAACTAGGGCCTATCAATGTTTCATCGGCCGTAACCGCATTATCATTTGGTAGCTCGGGAACACCTATTTGCCGACACGGTGAAGAAATAAAACAAGGAAAAGGCATATGACCGACCGGCTGGTTTAGCGATCGTGGCAAATTCCATGGCCCGCTTATACATAACCTTGCCTACATCCACAGGTATATCATTGACCATGGCCCATGCAATACACAGGTCCTCCTTACCAAAAGATGTCAAATGACGAGTAGGGTAAAGAGTCGAACTGATAAAATGCTTAATGGCTCTCATATCCCTTATACACTTTCCATATGAGAATCTGTTTTCACGCCATACAGCTGTAGGATCTAACTCGTTTTGGGCAGTCAAGACTACATGGTCAAAATCTGCCGGTTCATCAAGATTCCACACTGTATAATAATCCTCCTCTTCTGGTATATCAGGAATACCATATATAGCATTTATAATGTGAGGATTGAACGGCATTGTCCTGGTTCTTAAGGTTACAGAAGTTAACTCACCGTCCTCTGTTGCATTATGAGTTGCTAACAGAGAATAAAACTCAGCAACCAAGGTTGTGTTAACTTCACCTTCTCTTAAACTGGCTAACTCCAACCACTGTCTCCTTTCAAAAATTGCCTTTACTTCCTCTCCCAAATCCTTGAAATCTAAACCCCTCTCTATCGCAACTAGACACTTTCCAAACTTATTCTTTAAGGCATTTCTAGCTTCTCTAGATGCGGTTCTTTCAAAACTAATGGCCAATTCTTCATCTGTTAAAGGCCTTGTCTCTATGACCGGGATTTGGGTAGGGATATGTGGCTTACGTTTTTTAGCGGCTTTTGACGATTCGGCCATTCTACGATAATGACACAATAATTTAAAAACAAACAAAACAAACAAAACAACAATACACAAATGAGTAATAAAACAGTTGAATATAAATTAAAAGTTGCATAAAAAAACGAAATTAACAAAATACATTACTAATTTGTTACCTTATAGTGCGAAAAAGGTTGAAGAGTTGGCCGGAAAAGATGAATGTCGCCGGAGTGAAAGTTGAAGCTTTTCTTGAAAAATTTTCAAATTTGAATGAAAGATTGAAGAGAAGAGAGGAAAATGAGAAGAATATAAGGATTGGGGTGGTGTGAGAGTGATTTTTAGTGATGATTTTGAAGAAAAAATTTCGAGTGGGGAAGAGGGTGGGGGCGGCTGTTGGAAGAAAAAAATTTGGAAGAGGAAGAAGAAAGGGAGAACCCGTTCTTTTTAGGTTTTTCAGGTCCCGGATCGATCCGGGGTGATGTCGGATCGATCCGACCAAAATATATATATATATATATATTTTTTTTTTTTTTTTTTTAAAAGAACTTTATAAAACTTAATAAAATCTTTATAAAACCTTAGTGATAGTTCTACTAATTTTAATTAAAACCTTTTATAAATTTTTTTTATAAAACTTTAAATAATTTCATAAAGATCCTTTATATAAAATTTTCAAAAGTTATAAAGATCCTTTATATAAAATTTTCAAAAGTTATATAAAATTTTTTATAAATATTTTAAAACTTATAGGGTTCCTAATTCCTCTATTTCTAAATCTTCCAGAGTTCTGATATAACGTTCTATCAACCTAACCTTGAGAAATGAGGCGTTCGAATTTTCTCTTTGATCTCCATCGGGATTTTCGGATAACCACCTAATCGTTCTCTTCTTAACAACATTCAAACACTCATCCTGAGATTTGGTTGTGCTTTCTCCACATTTCCCATTATGCTCACTTTTTCCACAGATTCTGCATCGCATTAAAAACTTTGCCCTTCTCTTTATTGAACTTCTCGATTTTCCATTACATACTTCTTTCAATCTGATCTCTCTTAATAATTGCTTGTTTTTCTCAAAAACTGAAGCTTCTATTATAAACGCGACATCTTTATCAAGTCCTAACTTCAAAAGCAAAATAAAAACTCCTAATATATCTAAAAAAGGCATCCAGTTCTTTTACGTCTGTCCGGTAAAAGACGAAACTAGTTTAAACATATAAAAGTGAAGTAAAGAAAGATAGCACCTGGGATTCAGCTGAACTTAGTTTTCCTGCTTTTAGTTTTGCGGAGGATCGATTAGCAACATTACTTCCTTTTTCAATGAGATCCCTTCACTTTCCACAAATAGCTTCACCCTGTGGCCATTGGCTATAAATGTTGTATTTCCATTAGTTAGTTCAACAGCTCCGGATTTGTAAACCTTTGTTACTCTTAAATGGACCTGTCCATCTTGATTTAAGCTTACCTGGAAATAACTTTAAACGTGAATTGTACAATAACACTCGATCACCTACATGGAACTCACGACTATAAATTCTCTTATCGTGAAAAGATTTCGTGCGTTCCTTGTAGATTCGAGCGTTTTCATAAGCATCAAGACGAAATTCTTCTAGTTCTGTTAATTGAAGTAATCTGTGATCACCGACAGCCTTAGGATCGAAATTCAAAAATCTAATAGCCCAAAAGGCCCGGTGTTCTAATTCAACTGGGAGATGACAAGATTTACCAAAAACTAGTTTGTAGGGAGAACAACCAATTGGTGTTTTAAAGGTTACGTATACCCATAATGCATCATCCGGTTTCTCGGCCAGTTTTTACGATTTGAGTCCACTTTGTTTTTCTATAATTCTTTTAATTTCTCTATTAGACACCTACTGCGACCAGTCCAGTGCGCGGATGATAGGGTGTGCCTAACTTATGTGTTACACCATATTTTTCGATTATCTTGGTGAATGGTCTATTGCAAAAGTGTGACCCTCATCACTAATGATAGCTCTCGGAATGCCATACCTAGTAAATATATTCCTTTTAAGGAACCTTATGACAACTTTGGTATCATTAGTTGGAAGAGCTTCAGCTTCTACCCATTTTGAAACATAATCTACCATTACAAGAATAAATCTTTTTCCAAAAGATATAGGGAAAGGTCCCATGAAATCTATACCCCAAACATCAAACAATTCACACTCTAAAATCGGTTGAAGAGGCATTTCATGTTTCTTCGATATATTTCCCCATTTTTGGCATGATTCACAAGATTTCGCATATTTATATGCATCTCTATACAGTGTAGGCCAATAAAAATCACATTGTAAAACTTTGAAAGCAGTTTTCCATCCTCCATGGTGACCTCCTGCCTCACGATCATGGCAAAACGATAAAATACTTAAAATCTCATTATTAGGCACACATTTTCTGATTATCCCATCCGAGCATTTACGGAAAAGGTCTGGTTCCTCCCAGTAATAAAATTTTAAGTCGTAAAAGAATTTCTTTTTCTATTGCCAAGTCCAATGAGATGGAATATAATCACAGGTAAAGTAATTAACGATATCTCCAAACCAGGGTGACATTTCCTTAGAAGGAATTCTATTCTTTAATAATTGCATGGTTGAAGGAGTATCGATTCTAAACAGTTGTTCATCAGGAAATGAATCTTGTATTTCAATTCCCTTTTCTTCATTTTCCATTCTACTTAGATGATCTGCTACTACATTTTCACTTCCCTTTTTATCTTTAATTTCTATATCAAATTCTTGTAGTAAGAGAATCCATCTAAGAAGACATGGTTTAACATCTTTCTTACTTAGTAAGTACTTCGAGTGAATGGTACGTATAGATAATAACCTTAGATCCAACGATATACGATCTAAACTTATCTAAGACAAAAATTACGACCAACGGTTCTTTTTCTGTAGTTGCGTAATTAAGTTGAGATTTAATGTGTGAGATGCATAGTAAATTGCTTTGAGTACTTTGTTATATCTTTGACCTAAAAGCTGCTCCTACAACTAAATCACTCGCATCACACATAATTTCAAACGGCAAACTCCAATGCGGTGCTACTGCACTTGGTGCGATAGTTAACCTCGCTTTTAGGGTGCGAAAGGCTTCCATACATTTACTATCAAAATTAAAAGGTACTTCCTTTTCAAGCAAATGACTTAGAGGTTTTGCTATTTTCGAGAAATCTGCAATAAATCTCCTATAAAAACCTGCATGTCCAAGAAATCCTCTCAAAGTTCTTAAATTAACTGGTGGAGGTAACTTTTCGATTACCTCGACTTTAGCTTTATCAACTTCGATACCTACTTCAGAGATTCTATGTCCTAGAACAATCCCTTCTGAAACCATTAAGTGATATTTTTCCCAGTTTAAAACTAAATTGGTATCTTCACAGCGTTGTAACACTCGTTCTAAGTGCGATAAACATTCATCGAAGGAATCTCCGTATGCACTAAAGTCGTCCATAAAAATTTCTAAAAACTTCTCGACCATGTCAGAAAATATAGCCATCATGCATCTCTGAAATGTAGCTGGTGCATTACATAAACCAAACGTCATTCTCTTATAAGCGAAGGTTCCATACGGACAAGTGAAAGTGGTCTTTTCTCTATCTCCTGCTGCAATGAATATTTGTAAATATCCTGAATAACCATCTAAGAAACAGTAATACTTATATCCACTAAAGCGTTCCAACATTTGCACTATGAATGGAAGTGGATGATGATCTTTCTTAGTATGATCGTTAAGTTTTCGAAAATCAATGCACATTCGATATCCGGTAATTTCTCTTGTCGGAATCCATTCATTTTTATCATTTTCCTTTACTGTGAAACCTCCTTTCTTTGGTACCACTTGAGTTGGACTTACCCATTCACTATCAGATATAGGAAATATTATCCCCATTTCTAATAGTTTAATAACCTCTTTCTTAACAATTAGCTGCAAATTCGGATTGAAGCGGCGTTGTGGCTGAATACAAGGTTTAGCGTCCTCCTTTAGAATAATTTTATGAACGCAAATCTCAGGGCTAATTCCTTGAATATCAGCTACTGTCCAACCAAATGCTTTCTTATGTTTTTTCAATAGTCTAAGTAATTGGTCTTCTTGTAGCTCAGTTAAGGTTGACGAAATAATAACCGGTAATAGATTATTAGTTTCAAGAAAAGCATACTTAAGATTTAAAGGAAGTGGTTTCAATTCTAGATTAATGGGTGGATCTTCTACTGAAGGTTTTAGAACTGGTCCTTCTAGTTCTAATTCCAGATACTGATGCCATGGTGGTTTAGGACTAAAACTTCCTTTATTTAGATAAAGGATTATCTCTTTCATTTCAGTGTCCTTCTTATTCTCTTTATAGATAGACAATGCTAGGCATTCTTCTAATCTGTCTTCATAAACTGGTAATTGAATATCATAGACATTATGAATATCCTCTATAAAAGAACTTGATTCTGGTGATCTGTATGGATGTTTCATAGCTTTGAATATATTGAAAGCAACTGTATCTTCGTTAACTCTCAGTATTAATTCTCCTTTTTGGACATCGATTAATGTTCTTCCTGTAGCTAGGAATGGTCGACCTAGAATAAATGGCGCTGAATATCCTTCTTCCATTTCCATGACTACAAAATCTCCTGGGAAGTAGAATTTATCTATCTTAACCAATACATCCTCGATAATTCCTTTGGGGTACTTGACTAATCTATCTGCCATTTGAAGAGTCATTTCAGTATTCGTAAGTTTTCCTATGCCTAGTTTCTTATAATCTTCATAAGACATGAGATTAATACTTGCTCCAAGATCACATAGTACTTTTTTAAACAAAAATCCTCCAATTTCACAAGGAATTGTAAAACTACCAGGATCTTTCATTTTAGGTGGTAATTTATCTTTGTAAAATTGCGAACATTCTTCATTGAGACAAATATTCTCATATTCTTCTAACTTTTTCTTGTTTGAGAGAATGTCTTTCGAAACTTTCCATAGGCCGGCATATTAAATAGAGCTTCGATAACAGGGATATTAACATGAAGATGACGAAAAGTATCAAGGAAACGAGCATACTTCTTATCAGTTTTTATTTTTTTAATTTGATCTTTAGGTGGGTAAGGTAAAGATTCTAAATCTATAACATTTGATCCCGAAGTCATTTTCTCTTTTCCTTTCTCCTTAAATCTTGGAGTGTTACTTGTTTTCCATGTCTCATGATCTTGAAATTTTTTCTTTAAAACGCTCCCTGAATCGATCTCTTCTTCAGAATTTTTAAACTCTTCCTGTTTATCATCCTTGTTTTCAGTATCATTCACTCTAACATGTTCCTTGAATAAATTTCTTAAATCTTCATCCATGGGATCTTTCAGAATTCTCGGGATTTTTACCCATTTCTCACCTTTATTTTCAGGTTCCATACTTCTATTTCCTTTCAAGAAATTTTCTATAATTTCTTCTTCATCATCAGTGAATTCATGTTCATTTTTAGTTTCATCATTCTTACCATCTAAATCATCTTCTACTTCATTATTTCCGAAACTTTCTACTCCATTACTACCACAGAGTTTTCTACTTCTGGTAACTACAACATTTACCTCTCTTGGATTTCTTTCAGTGTTACTTGGTAATCCTCCTGGTGGTCTACTGTTTTTACGTTCCCCTTCCCTACTCAAATGATCTTCCATATTTCTTAATGAGGCTTCTATCGTTCTCATTCTGGTATCATGGCCACTCATAGATGTTTTTATTGTACTCATATCTTTAGTGGCTTGTACCTATAGAAGTCATCATTGTTTCCATATTTTTAGATTGAGTAGACACCACACCCATTATATTTTCCATTAGTTTCTCCCATTTTTCAATCCCTTCTGAGCCGAGTTGAACTTTGAGTTCTTGGTATACTTTGAGTGGTGTGTTGAGGATAGGATACGGGTAATGATTGTAAATTCGATTAGAGGTATCTCCCGATAAACTTGATTATTAGACGAATTCCTATATGGAGCTGGATATGGCGGTTGTCCTTGCTTACTAGGGTTTTCAGACCATCGAAAAGTTGGGTGGTCTCTTCTAATAGCATTAAACGAGTTTGAATAAGCATTGTTCAAATTCCTATGCTGCTGAAGAAAACTTACCTCTTCTCTCGAATATCCTGTTGGTTCTTCAATCCCTAATGGCATATTATCCTGATTTGAGTATTCAGTGGGTGTACTATTTTCTGAACTTAGGTTTTTGTTCGATTGTAGGCCATCAAATTTCCTACTCAAATTCTCCAAATGTGCTAGAACTTCTGTATTAGATGTACATTCTCCTGCAAAAGCTACTTTTCTGGTGCTAGAACCGGTTTCCCACATTCTGTTATTCTTGGAAATCTTTTCTATAGCATCGTAAACTGTTTGTGCTTCACTCATCATTAAAGAACCACCACATGCATGATCTACATCCGCACGTGTGTCTTTTCGTAATTTACGACGAAAAGTTGGATTTGCATATCTAAGGAATAACCATGGTCGGGACAAGCTCTTAATAGTTTTTTAAATCTCTCCCAGGCATTCCCAAGCGTTTCTTCAGATCCTTGTCTAAAGTTAGCAACCTCGATTTTTAATTCCAAATTTCATCTAGGAGTGAAATATTGTTTCAAAAATTCGGTTTGAATATCCTCCCAACTAGTCAGTGAGTGATGTGGAAGAGACATAAACCAATCTCGTGCTCGTCCTTTTAAAGAAAAAGGAAACATAGACATCCTCGTTAATTCACGATGAGCACCTTGACTTTTGGTTGTATTGCACAATTCTTCGAAAAGATAGAGATGATGATGTGGATCTTCATCATCCTCTCCTAAAAATTGGGCTCTTGTCAATTAAACCAAAAAGATGAGATTTAATTTCGAAATTGTTCGCTCCTTCATTAGGTAAAAGAATGGGATTATTAGTCTGGTTCCTTCTTATGGTCTGATCACAGATAGGTCTCGGGTTTGGTGGGTTATTACGATTATTCTGGTTCCGATTCTGATTATTCCTATTATTAGGATTTTGATTATTATTAGGGTTAATAGGGTGTTGTCCATGCCACTAAAGCATGTTCTAGCCCTTGTTCGGTGTTTCATCAACGATTTCGGCCATTCTCGTTTCTCGATTTGATGATGATTCGTGGTCAGGATTTCTCTGACTAGTATGACCACGTTTACTCTTTACTCTTAACTGTCTTTCGTAAGTATTTATGTCAGGCTTATAAGGAGTGAGTGGGGTCTTACATCTTCTGGTCATCAACTAACGAAAAAAGGAAAATAACACGAAATTAATAATAGTAAAAATTGGTAACTTACTTATAAGGTAAGTACCAACGAAAAAAATAAAAAAAGAAATGTGAAAAGAAGAGTGTTGACTTATCCTCGAGAATTTTGAGCTGATATAAGTAGTAACCATAGACACAAAGAAAAATTAGCGACGTGTCCCCGGCAACGGCGCCAGAAAGCTGACGGACGTTTTCTAGTGCTATTATAATCCTTACCGGCAGTGTACCGGGTCAAATTGTAGTGCTAGTATGGTGAGTCAGGTGTCGAATCCTCAGGGAAACATGGTAATTCTTTTAAGTGTGGTTAAACACCAAACGACTATTATTATCTCGATCTAAATCGCAGGTTTATCAAACGAGTCACTAATATACTAATAAACAGAAAATAAATGCATAAATTAAAACTAAACTATTATAATATATATAAATACATAAATATATATAGTAATACATAAACAGTAAAATATATATATATATATACCAATATATTAAATACTAATAATTATTAAAGAACTAGCCAAGATATATGTAATTGGATTATTCAATCTTTTTAGTTTAATGGATGTGCTCGTTCTTCCTTTTTATTAGGTCCAATTGAATATGTGAAACGGTGCACTCCTCAGCTCAACAGTTCCCTCTCACACGAGCGTACGAAACTGTCATATGTCTCATCAACTGTCTAATGTCATCTTAATCATGGGTAACTCCCGTTTTGTCATGATCATACGGCCAGTATTTTAAGATCTGTTAATTAAACAGGTGATTTAACGTAATTAGATCTCGAGTACAGATAATTTCAAAAAGTATTTCTCTTGTCAAAAGATAAAACAATTCTACCCCCGGGTAGGAAATAGGATTCCGTTGTCACGTTTTCACTCGGCCATTTTTACCCTCCGGTTTTTCTACTTTTTTTCTCATATCCTAACTTCACCGTTTAGTTCGTCATTAGGTTATGGTGCGATTCATATTGGTTAATTACGTCAATACGAATATTTTCAATACATTTCAAGTAGAAAAAGATTCATCAAATTCAATTTTAATCAATTTTAGTTATAGTCATCATCCATTTTACCAAAAAGATCGAAATATTTCAATTACATATCTTGGCTAGTTATAGATTTAGCCTACTAACATTACAACAAAAAACATAAAAACAACAAACATAAAACTTTAGAATATTACCAGGTTACAACTGCTGATTTAGAGGCCGTATTCCTCCGGAAATTACAACAACTTCTTCAACATTGATCTCCCGATAACCGTCCAAGCATTACAACGATACTACAGCTTCTACATTATTTATGGCAGAATGCCTACTAATATATACATTATTACTACTAATTTAAGAGATTAGAAGATATATATTGGTACCCTCTTTTCTGTCTGAGATCCTGATGTATTTATAGGTAGTTTTTTTCAAGGCCGGATCGATCCGAGGTGAAGCCGGATCGATCCGAGAATAAAAAATGTTATCCCACGGCTTATCCTCTGCAGAATCACATGCTAATCACATCATTATGTTTCCTAACTGAAAGGCCGGATCGATCCGAGGTTAATCCGGATTGATCCGGGTAGCATTTTTCACATCTTGATCTGAAACTTGATAAAATCATAACTTGAGCTCTGAATCTCCAAATGACATGATTCAAAAGAGTTGGAAAGCTCTTGAAAAGATCTATAACTTTCATGAAGGACTCTTCTTCAGAAAATGCCTTTTTGATGGGCCATTTGTTCGTCGAAAATATAATTCGATAATACTACTGCGAATTGATGATCCACTTGAATTTTAAGTCTCGTGGCACTTTCTTACTTCTTTCAAAAGACATGGTTTTACTTAAAATGTGCCGTCACTCGGGGTCTTGGTTTACCTAAAAATCTGCAATAAAATACCAAAAATACCCACGTAAATCTGACACGACACTCCGGCTACTAAACCGATACAAAATTTATAACTTTTTATTACTTTTACTCGATTTTATATTAATTAGATTTATTCATAACTATTAATATTTCATAAGATTATCGTTATAATTTCTTATATTTTATATATAAAGAGTTGATAAAATATATAATATATCGTAATTTTTATCATATAAATGTTATACATCAGCTATCGAGCGTATGAGTTAACATTTGTGGTTCGTTATCGAGCGTTCGATTTGAATCTCGGGGTTCGTTATCGAGAAATCGATTTGAATCTAAGGGTTCGTTATCGAGCGAATGAGTTAGATCGTTATCGTTATCGATCATTGTGATAGTAGTATCTACTATGGCTTGATCGATCGTTATCGAGCGAATGAGTTAAGAGTCGGGGTTCGTTATTGAATGATCGATTTGAATTTTTCGGGGTTCGTTATCGAACGATCGATTTGAATCTAAGGGTTCGTTATCGAGCGAATGAGTTAAATCGTTATCGATCATTGTGTTAGTACTATCTACTATGTCTCGATGGATTGTTATTGAGCGAAGGAGTTAAGAGTCGGGGATCGTTATTAAGAGATCGATTTGAATCTTGGGGTTCATTATCGAGCGAATGAGTTAGATCGTTATCGATCATTCTGATAGTACTATCTACTATAGCTCGATCGATCGTTATCGAGCGAAGGAGTTAAGAGTCGGGGATCGTTATTAAAAGATCGATTTGAATCTCGGGGTTCGTTATCGAGCGAATGAGTTAGATCGTTATCGATCATTGTGATAGTACTATCTACTATGTCTCGATGGATCGTTATCGAGCGAATGAGTTAAGAGTCGGGGTTCGTTATTGAATGATCGATTTGAATCTCGGGGTTCGTTATCAAGCGAATGAGTTAGATCGTTATCGATCATTCGTTATAGGGTAATGTTCTTCAGTTTACATTTTTGGAGTACTTTAACTTAAGATATAATGCATAAAATTTCTATTGTTCTTAATTCTAGCTGATACATATATATGTATTTGTTGCAGGCTTTGGCGGAGTTGTATATATCCCGTCGAAACGTTTCCCACATTTTTCTATATGAAAGATGGCTGTGAGGCTTCCGATCGAAGACACTGCACCATTATTTTCCACCGATTACCCAATCCCTATCGCTGTACCCGCAATGCATGCCAGCTTGCAATAGAGAATCTATGATGCATGGACAAGCCATTTTGGTGGCCGTATCCGTGTCCGACATACGGAGGACACTGACACGTACGCGACACACGCCACAAGAAACGGTGTCGGGCTGAATCGGAAATACTCAAAAATTGGACACGGCTTCGGATACGCCTATAGATACGTATCCGGAAACTTGGACAAGTTTTTTTCAAAAAAAAGAAAAATTTGGGTCGAGTATATTTTCTTAAAAAAAAATAGCATTACATATATTCACGGCTACTACAAAACAAAACCCTAAAATATTATATCAATCCCTCCCGGCTCCGGCACTCTTTCTCCATTCTCCCTATTGCCATCTCCTCTTCTGCAGACTGTGGTTAAGTTATCGTAAGTCATATTTTTTTTTCTTCTGTCACCTGCTTGGCTGCTAAGTTATTGTAAGTCATATTTCCATATTCTTTTTATTTATATTTTTAATATTTACATTTTGACCCATGTCCGTATCTTATATATTTTAAAAATCTCGTATCCCGTGTCTCATGTAACTGTATCCGTGTCCGTGCATCTTAATAGAGAATTGGTTGAAAGAAGTAACTGATGCGGAGTAAGGCGGCCCAAGCATAATCCTCCCTCCAGCCGTAGCAATTGTGATAGATTGCTGATGCAACGCAAAATTCCCCCTCATGTCTTTCCTTTATCCTTGAAAATAAACGGTGATTGAACGCTTTCTGTTTTTTATTTTCATGTTGTTCTTTGTTTATTTTTTTTCTTTTCGGGAGTGGATCCTCTCAAGTACTTAAGGGTAAAATATACTTGTTTTTAAATATTATCATCAAAACGACATAGTTTTGAAAAATAAATAGACGGTTAAATGATTTTCACATTTTAGGTGTGTGGTTAGATCACTCCTACTTGAGAGAATACTCCCTCAAGTACTTGAGAGGATCCTATTCCCCTTTAATGACTATCTTGTTAGACTTAAGAGTAAGAATAAATATTCCAACCAGCTTGCTTTTAAGTAGTTTTCTTGTGGTCCTGGATTACCAAATCATACTTGGTCGAGGACCATAGTCAGTGGCGGACGCAGGATCTCCGTTAAAGGGGCAGTAAAAAATTTAAGTGACAAATAAAAAATTAAGGGGGGCAATAGACATACATGCCACATATATTAGTAGGTTTTTTTTGGATTAAAGGAAGACAGTTGCCCCCCTTAGCTCTATGTAGGTCCGCCACTTACCATAGTAAAAATTTGCATTGATCTTGCCCGTAGGCTTACTTAAATCATTAGAAAATGCATCCAATAAAGATTTTTTAACGAGTAATGATACGGGAACAACGGTTGTACCACAACGAGTGACACAAAGGTGATCTAACGTTGTAATCATCATTGAGCGGATGTGTCGGTGTAAATCACCGTTGTGTCACTCGTTGTGGCACAACCGTTGTGCCCGTATAATTACTCCTAACTTTTCTAAATACGGAGAAGATGAGTTTTTTTTTTTTTTTTTAAAGGGAAGATGAGTTTTTTCGTACTCCCCATTATATAGACTCAGGGGTGTAAACGATCCGATCCAAAACAAGCATTTACTTATCTAATCGAACAACCCCTTTAAAACAGTGATATTTGAACTCGGCTCGAGATCGCTCGAACAGGAAAATAATTGCTCGAGATCGGTTCGATAACATATTAATCATGCTCGAGTTCGACTCGATTATGCTCGAAAAAAACCGAGCACTTTCAAACTCGAGCTCGAGCAGCTCAAAAAATGGTAAAAATACTAAGATATGCACATGAAATATTAAGTCCACCAACATAATAATAAGAAATATGATATATTTTAAAATACTAATAAAATGCTCGATAAGGATCGCGAGCATGTCGAGCCAAGCATTAAATTGCTCGAGTTCGGCTAGTTAATTATGATGAGCTGCTCGAGTTCGATTAAAACCATATCCGAGCGAGCATTTAACGAGCCGAACGGCGAGCGGCTCGGATCGTTTGCACCCCTACCATGCACTATTGGATTTCAAGCTTGTATTACTTTCGATTAAAAAAGAACGGCTCAAGCGATGCGACTTTCTGTTGGAGAAGTCGGGTCACCCCGTAAGTTCGTCGCAACTCGCATTTTTTAAATCCTAGATGTAAACCGTTATATCTTAAAGAGACACTTGATACGACCATGAGCACGAGACCGGAGCAATTTATCTTAAATAAATAATTCTTACACTCGCCTCGGTTTATTTTATATTCCGTTAGATTATGCATCGTGCTTTTATTTTAGGGAATATTAGGTTTTAGTTTATTTTCCGTGCTGTATATAAATTTTAATCCAATTTATGTTTTTTTTGTTGGTTTAAGGACAAAATAATTTCGTTCGGACTAAATTAACCCTGTTATAAATAATTTCGCTCGATCCAATTTCAATCGCAATCAAGGGGCCTCTGTTCTCCGGCATAACGCACCCATCTGAAATCGGACTAAGGTGATTATGAATGAAAATTCGATTGCTCTCCGCCGATCTCCCTTCACCGGAGCTACCTTCCTTCGCCGGAGCTCATCAATCGAAGGTAGCGACGAAGACGACGGTTCGGCCCGGCGGTTCGCCGGAGCAGACGTTCAGTCGTTCAGAGACTTCTCCGCCCAGCATTCGGCCTCTCCAAGCCTTCAATCGGCGGTTCAGCAGCGGCGTCGGCCACCATTCTCCATCTCTCACAGTCACAGGCAGCTGAGCAACTCACGGCTTACCTGAGTCACCTCACAGCTTTGCCAACAGGCAACAAGGCAACAACAGAACAACCGAACCGGACCAAGAGGTATGTAGATTATCTATATTTATGCATCCTCATAAATCCGGGTATGTATTTTTTATTTTTTTCTTGCAGGATTTCCACTGAGAAACGTTCTTTTGATAATTATATTGTCAATTATTTTGTACTATGTTAGAAGCAATGGACTCCTCCCAAAGGCATTGGATTTTTCTTAAAAGGGATTATATATACGAGGACTTTAGTGTACTAAGATAAAGTAAAGGCAGTCGATTGCTTATTTGATGGCATTTGAAGGGTAATCTGTTTGTGTTTAGCTATTAATTGCATCTCATTTGCATTGTGGATATGTTATTTTATATGTGGTGCACTGAATCAACTCTAAATGTTCTGAGGGCCAAGGGTGAATACTGTTTTTTTTCATTCCTAATATGAAGCATAATTTGAATTAAAAGGGTGAGTAGTCTACCAAATGGTGAAAAGTATTTGTACTAAAATGTTTGTTATTATTCCTAGTTAACTTGCAATCTTTAAGGAATCAAGATTAACTTATTTTTATTCCTGAAGTTTTCTTTAGTTTTTCAAGCTATTATGCATCTCTACGGTTGTATTAATTTGTGCTTGATGTTTTGTGTTCGTTTATTGGAATTTGTGCTTCATTCTATCGTTTCTTTTGTGTTCGACATATTGATCAAATGAGTTTGAAATTACTACTCAGAATCTTTTGGCTCAGCATGCTAGTGTAGTGTTCTTCACATGAAAACAAAAGTGGACTTGTATTGTAGTTTCTTAGTCACTAGTCAAAAGTGGACATGTATTGCTCGGTTCACTTTTCTCTTGCTCCCTTGTAGTCATTGTTTTTTGGTTTATGATGTTCTTTGTGAATTCATTCATTGTGTGGTGTACAGGGTGAAGAAACACATGGTGTAGGTGGTCTTGTAAATCTGCTGTGTTGTGCATATGTTGCCCGGTTTGTAATCCGTGTGGTAACACGAGTAGTTGTCAGACAGTCCTTTCAAGAACAAAGTTGATGAATTCATTGATAGAGAAATGAAAGTCTCAAGAAAGTGATAACAGAGTTGAATGAAGAGTTGATTGTCAAATCTGTTGTTCTGGGGAATGGATTAACGCCTTCTGCTGCTGATGTCATTGTGTTTGCAGCTGTCCATCCTTTTGTGGTACTCTCCCAGCCTGCAATTTTCTAAGAAACCATAATGTTTTTATCCATTCCCGTCATTTTCTTTTCTTTTCTTTTCTGGGGAAATTTTCCTTTTCCTCTTACTTGTGTGTTGTGCTTTCAATTTTCATGTTATTTCCTTTTTGGTGAATTGGTTGCTGTTGTTATGTAATAGTATGGCCATCAAATATCTTTATCAATTTCAAAAACCTGTTTGAGTTATATATACTGTCTCCAAATCCTTGTTTCCATACCCTGTCCCCTTGATTTTCTTTTCTTTTTCTTTTTCTTTTTGAGAAGATTTTTATTTTCCTTTTTTCTTTCCTGGCATTGAATGTTATCAATTTATTAATAGATAGATAGCATTTTTGCTGTGTGTAATTCCTTTATCAGGTTTGTTTCCTTCTTTTTGCTTTTTGCTATTTTACTTTTGGAAAATGATATGTGCACTACACATTTGTGTAGTGCACATGCCACTACACATTTGTGTAGTGCACATGCCACTACATGCTTTGTATCTATTGATAAAAGTGATCAAATATTTATTGTGATGGGTTTCAACAAAATGTGTGGTGTTGATTGTGTTGTGTAGAATGTTAAGATAGAATAAGTAGTGGATATATCACTACTCTTTACTTTTAAGTATTCTTTTCTTTTGTAACCTGGAACAGAGGTCCCATTTCCCTGATCCCATTTCTTTTGCATATGTCTTTTTGCTCTCTTTTCCGGTTGAAGACTCAGAATTTAGTGGTCTTTATTGGTAGAATCAAATGCGGCTGGTACTTTATGAACACTGGCATTGAGGCATAGCTAATGCTTTATGAACGGTGCATTGAGGCATAGAAGCTAATACTTTATGAACAGTCCATTGACGGTTAAAACGTGTCGTATTCTTGTGTATCTTATTCTTTCGTCTTCTTGTGTTACTTTGTTGTGAACAAAAATAGACTAGTGTGTTACTTTGTTGTTTTGTTATTTTGTTGAGAACAAAAATAATAGACTAGTGTGTTACTTTAATTTGTTGGTGTGTTACTTTGTTGAGAACAAAAATAGACTAGTGTGTTACTTTGTTGGTCTGTTACTTTGTTTGTGTGTTACTTGGTTGGTGTGTTACTTTATTGATGTGTTGCTTTGTTACTGTGTTGGTGTAAATGCTTCGATAAAATTCGGCTTTCAAATACTACGTCGGAAGGGTATCAAACGCGGTCTCAAAATGAAGATATAAAAAAAAACGAACTTTGGTGAAACAATTTTGATGATCGGTGTTCTAACTCAAAAGTTACGGTCGTTTATAAGAAAAACACGCTCCGGTTAATACAAATATTTTTCGGCTTTCAAATATACATCGGAAGGGTATCGTATTTGGGCTCAAATTAAAGAGCAAAAGAAAAATGAATTTTGGTGAAAAAAATTTGATGATCGGAGTAAATCAAAAGTTACGAGTGTTTGAAAAAAAAAAAAAAAAAAACAACAACAACAACCTGAAGCGGTCAAGCAGCGGACGATGTGAAACATTGTATATGCATGCGGCACGTCTCTTTTATTAAAAGGAGTATTTTTGTCCGTCTGAAATTTTTTTTATAAATATTTTTGTCATTTTCCCTCAATCCCCCTTTATTTTATTATTTTATCATTCCGTAATCTATGAATCACTCCCACACACGTTACGCTTTTTTTAAGAGTTTATAGTTAAAAAGACAATTTGAAACTAGAAATATTTAAACAGGACAGTGAAATATTTGTATTAAAATATTAAAAAAATGTTATTTTATAATTTATAAAAACTTGAGGTACTAAAGTGTACATTTTTGAAAATTATTAAATGGATTTGTGCCTTTAGTGATTCAACGGTGGTACGGTGAAATAAATAAAAAATAATAAAATAAAATGTGTTGATCGTAGAGTTCGTGGTGCCGATAAAAACTGCCTTTAATAATACCCATCACCTACAACACATCCAGTACTTTTGCTCTTAACCCGTCAGCAACTCAGATTTTTTTTTTTTAATAGAATTTTTTATTGTTAATGTCTCCATCCTTCAAAAAAAAAAAAAAAAAAAATATTTGTCTCGTGGAGTTGACTTAAAATCTTCAACATACTAATCCTCAATAATTTAGTTATTCAAGTGTTATTCAAGAAAATACAATGATATTAAAATAATAAAAGTTATTGAATTGATTAAAAAGAAAAAAATATAATGAATCATTTATTCTTATCCTATAAATTTCTTTTTGAAAAAAATATTTTAATAATATAAAAACAAACAATATTATCCATTTAGACACTAAATATTTCAATTTGATTTCATTAAAATAGAATTGATCAGTTATTTGAATTATATTGAGTATAATATCGAGTTGTTTTTAAAATTAAAAATATCGATTAAAATATTAGATAAGAATTATTTTATTCAAAATTAATAAAAATAATTTATTTTTTCAAGTTAAAACAGAAAATTGGTGTCCATCGGTTATTGTCATCGTGGGGGCCGTAGGCGTAGGCCCACACAATATATTCACAATTATTGTGTCCTCAAAAAAAAAAAAAAAAAAAAAAAAAATAAAAATAAAGAAACAACAATGTGCATCCGTGTGTACTCTTCTATCATTACATATTGCTATTTTTCTTAGTATAATTCAGAGTTTGCAAGTGAGAATGAGCAAGCAACAAGGAGACTTTGTTCATGAGGAGCAGCCTCTGCAACATAATCCTTTACTCACTCCCTATAAAATGGGAAACTTTCAGCTCTCACACAGGTATGAGGTACCGCTTCTCATTTCTCTTCTTGCATTCAGTTTATGGCGTCTCCGATAATACTATACTCTGGGTTACCGTATTTTGGATAAATAGATGACTTGTTTATACTTTTTGCTTTGATGTTGCTTAATGATTGCTAATCTCATCCATTGATATTAGTATTTTCTAAAGTTTTGTTTCATTAATTTGGACAGGCAGAGGTAAATTTCAAGTCTTTTGAATAATTAAACACTTGTAAATTTGCTATTTTTGTATTAGAATAAGACAAATTAGGGAAGCATTGGGCATATGCAGGATCTGATAGACCTAAAATAGCCAAACACCTCAGACCCTAGGTCTGGTAGCGCTAAATGGGCCATAAATGATTCGGTCTAAGCAGTTGACCGCCGCTCTCACTATTCTAAAAGGGCTAACCCGAGTTGACAAAATATTGGTCATGTGTTTCTCCCACATCGGAGCTCTAGGGGAGATACCAACTGTAACGTCCCCAGACCCCCGGTCTGGTAGATCTAAGTGAGCCATAAATGATCCAGTCTAAGCAGTTGACCGCCGCCCTTGCTGGTCTAAAAGGGCTAATCCGAGTTGACAAAACATTTATTTCTCACTCTTATAAGAAGGTCATGAGTTTCTCCCACATCCGACGTGGGATATTACAATAAAGTGTACTAGTTTGGATTTGTACACCCTTAGCAATAAGAACATTCAGAAAATTGACCTTTTTTGCTGTGAAATTCACTCAGAATTGTTTTAGCACCTTTGACAAGGCAGAGATCGTACGGCTATGTTGCGCAGCCACACGCTATATTATACTACACCCAAAGAACGACTGAAGGCGGTTTTCTTATAGCTGAAGCCGCTCCGGTTTCAGAGACAGCCCGAGGGTGACTTTCTGGACTTTTCTTTAGTTGAAGTCTTTCATTATACAAAATGCTATGTTTAAGTGTTGGTCCATTGTCTTCATTGTGTTGTTTGTTCATATATAATCGAAGGTTACCGGACACACCTGGTATTTGGACAAAAGAGCAAGTTGAGGCCTGGAAACCCATTGTAGATGCTGTTCATGACAAGGGTGGTGTCTTTTTTTGCCAGCTTTGGCATGCTGGAAGAGCTTCTAATTCCAGTATGTATAAATGTATTTCTTGCCGTTTCAGATATTTGTTTTCGAGATCTAACCGGAGATCTTAGTGCACAATTTGAAGGGTTTGAATTTGAATGTATAAGATACCATCATTTCTTCTGCAAGTCATCCAAGCTATTAGTTCACTTCCTGTTCTTATAATGCCTTTTTTTTTTTTTTTAATCTGACTGGTATTTACAGGTTATCTGCCAAATGGTCAGGCTCCAATCTCTTCGACAGACAAGGGAATACCACCTCAACTTGCATCCGATGGTATTGACGTGCATTCATTCTCACCCCCAAGACGATTAAGAACGGATGAAATACCACAGATTGTGAATGATTTTAAGGTTGCTGCTCTAAATGCCATTGAAGCTGGTAAGGTTTTGTGCTTTTACTGGGAAAATATCACACACCATTGGACTTGATCTTATTCTTGAATGGATTCACTTACCTTTAAACAATTTTCTAAAAACCGGTCTAGATGGCGCCTAGTCGCTAAGCGGGTCTAAGGCGTCCAGATTATACCCTAGGTGGTCTGGGTTAGGCGGGTGGGGTCTAGAGGGGTCCTAGACGGGTCTATGCGGTCCTGTTAACGCAAAGAATGACATGGAAGAGGCTTTGAAGAATAAGAAGGACAAGTTTAAGCCTATACTTGACATAGTGAATAACAAAGAAAAAAGGCGTATAGATACTCCACTTCATTTGACGGCTTATTTGTTATGTCCATACTACTGTTAAAAAAAAAAACTTGGCGCCGTCTAGGCGCTTGGCGCCCCCTCACCGCCCTACTAGTGTCCAGCGCCTTTTAGAACATTGCCTTTAAATCATGGTGTACTATATTGTTGAATATTAGACATGTTTTTATTATTCAGCACCTGTTTAGTGCTTGTTCTGTGCCTTTTTTTTGGCCCTTTTTTTGCCTTAGTTTAGTGCTTAATCTATCTAGCAACAGTAAACTGTTTTTACTGTGCATATAGCCGTTGGGTTTACTTTTATAGCCGTTGGAGGCCTCTTCTATATATTGTAATCCTCTCTTATTTACCCGATAAGTATCTAAGCAATAAAACAAGAGTTTCTTCCTATCTTTCTCCTCTCTAAGTGCTATTTTCTACATGGTATCGGAGCCTTAAGATCTCAAACTCTTGCCTGCTTATATTCTCTTTCTTTATGGCAACTGACCAATCTTCAGAAGTTAATTCAAGGGATGAAGCAGCCTCTAATGCTGCCCCTGGAACTCTGAACCCTCTTTAATGCCACTTTCCAGTCACAAACTTAATGGTGACAATTATCTCAAATGGTCCAGAACAGTGAGATTTTACATCACTGGAAGAGGCAATGAAGAATATCTTACTGGTGAGAGTCAAGCTCCTGCAGGACGGGATCCATCTAGCAAAAAATGGTGGGTGGAAAACAGCAATGTGGTGTCCATCTTGCTGGGGTCCATGACTCCCAACATTGCAGAGAACTTTCTCCTCTATGACACTGCTGAGGAAATCTGGAACATTGCTGCTGACCTCTTCTCAAAAAGAGATAACACCTCTGAGCAGTATGAAATTGAATCAAAGTTGCATGATCTAAGACAGGGGGAGATGTCAGTTACTGACTACTACAACCTCCTGTCAAGATCTTGGCAGCAACTTGATGCCTTCGAAAATATATCTTGGCAGTCTAGTATTGATGCCAAGACATATAAGGCCATTAAGGAGAAGAAAAGAATCTTCAAATTTTTTATGGGACTGAACTCATCTCTTGATGATGTGAGAGGAAGAGTACTGAGCTCTAAAAGGTACCAAAATATTTACAATGATATACGTGTATGCAGAAATTTGTAGATATTGTAGTAATTGAAGAGCTATGTAAGTAAAACAATAATAACAAAAAAAAAATGGCATGAATGAAATATTTACAATGAAATATAAAAGTGTAGACATCTGTCATAGTTATGAGAATGAAAAGTAGCATATGTTCAATTAAAAGCGAACGTGAGATTGCACAACAACCATCCCAAAAAAGTTTACTTAACACCTGGAATGAAAAAGTAAAAGAAAATATGTGATCATCCATGAAAAAGAATTTATTACCAAAACAAAATCATCCAAGCCGAAAGATTATTGTCCTAATTTTATTATGTATATAAAAAAAAACATCGCAAAAGAATCAGCGCGCCCATCACATGATCCCCTGTTTCATGTGCTCGATCTTCCTCTTTGCATCACACAATGCAACCTTCAAGTCTCGAATCTCCTCTCGTAGGGCTAAACACTCATCCCAGACCCGTCTTTCGTATCCATTGGTCCAGTGGTATTCTTTACCCCGGATTGTCATGGGGTTATGGAGATAAACAATCTCTAATGGTGTTGCTTCCCAGAACAGAGAGCCATGGTCTTCCATCATCGGGTCCGGCTGGGGTTCTGGAACATACTCCGGGGTTGGCGTGTCTTTATGCTCCAAATTTGCTTCTACCCCCTGATTTTCCTCTTCTTCGGGGTCTTCCTCCTCTGGGTCCTCTTCTTCAGGGTCTTCTTCTAGCTCAGAATCATCGTCTTCTACCACGATGACGTCAACAGGCAGATCTTTGTGGGGCTCTTCCTTAGTAAGTTCCATAGAAGTTCCCTCTTGAACATGCTTCCAGATTGGGCCGTTTATATTTAGGGGAAAGGTCATGATCGCCACCACCTTTTTCTTTGGTTTAGCTTGTCCGTTTGTTGACCCAATATTCAGTGGAGAGGTCATTTCCTGAAAAATACAATATCCCAAAAACGATATAAAAACAAAGAGTTTAAATTATGTTGTTTTGAAAAAATGAAAACTTGAACAAAAATATATAGAAGTTGAGAAATAATAAGTAGTAGGTATATTTGTGTAATTGATGAATATCTATTTTAATTAGTTAATAAGTAAATTAAGTAATTTTTTATTATGTAATTAATTATGTGGTTGTACCTAATTAAGTTTAGTTAGTACATAATTATATAAGTTTGGTTATTAGTAAATAAACATTTTAAGTATTTGGAAGTAGTATAGTGATTTTAAATACGATATACTATGGATACTTGTAAATACTTAATGTTATGATAATTATATGAGTTTGTTATTAATGTTTGGCTAAATGCGTTGCAGTAAATACCTAATCCTTATTTGTTTCTATACGGATACAAAATTTTGTTTTATTTTCATCTTATTCAAAATAAATAAACTTATTTTGAACCACTTAACTTATTAAAAATAATAAAACATTACCATTTTTCATAACATTAATAACAAACTCATATATCATATGACTTTATTATTAAAGTGATGTCATGACAAATATTATTTCGCATACTTATATATTCAAACACTTACATACTTATACAGACTACTTAACAAGTATCCATAGTATATAGTATTTGAAATCACTATACTACTTCCAAACACTTAAAATGTTTATTTACTAATAACCAAACTTATATAATTATGTCCTAACTAAAATTAATTAGGTACAACCACATAATTAATTACATAATAAAAACTTACTTAATTTACTTATTATCTAATTAAAATAGATATTCATCAATTACACAAATATACCCACTACTTATTATTTCTCAACTTCTACACATTTTTGTTCAAGTTTTCATTTTTTTCAAAACAACATAATTTAAACTCTTTGCTTTTATATCGTTTTTGGGATATTGTATTTTTCAGGAAATGACCTCTCCACTGAATATTGGGTCAACAAACGGACAAGCTAAACCAAAGAAAATGGTGGTGGCGATCAGGACCTTTCCCCTAAATATAAACGGCCCAATCTGGAAGCTTGGTCAAGAGGGAACTTCTATGGAACTTACTAAGGAAGAGCCCCACAAAGATCTGCCTGTTGACGTCATCGTGGTAGAAGACGATGATTTTGAGCTAGAAGAAGACCCTGAAGAAGAGGACCCAGAGGAGGAAGACTAAAGAAAAGGAAAATCAGGGGGTAGAAGCAAATGTGGAGCATGAAGACACGCCAACCCCGGAGTATGTTCAAGAACCCCAGCCGGACACGATGATGGAAGACCGTGACTCTCTGATTTGGGAAGCAACACCATTAGAGATTGTTTATCTCCATAACCCCATGACAATCCGGGGTAGAGAATACCACTGGACCAATGGATACGAAAGGCGGGTCTGGGATGAGTGTTTAGCCCTACGAGAGGAGATTCGAGACTTGAAGGTTGCATTGTGTGATGCAAAGAGGAAGATCGAGCACATGAAACAGGGGATCATGTGATGGGCTGATTCTTTTGCGATGTTTTTTTATATACATAATAAAATTAGGACAATAATCTTTCGGCTTGATGATTTTTTTTTGGTAATAAATTTTTTTCCATGGATGATCACATATTTTATTTTACTTTTTCATTCCATATGTTAAGTAAACTTTTTTGGGATGGTTGTTGTGCAATCTCCCGTTCGCTTTTAATTGAACCTACGCTACTTTTCATTCTCATAACTATGACAGATGTCTACACTTTTATATTTCATTGTAAATATTTCATTCATGCCATTTTATTTGTTATTATTGTTTCACTTACATAGCTCTTCAATTACTACAATTTCTACATACGCGTTTATCATTGTAAATATTTCAAGAATGCCATTTTTTTTTGTTTCAGTAAAATACCTTTTAAATTACCCTAGAGCTCTAAATGTGAGAGGAAGAGTAATTGAAAAAATTGTACCCTAGTATGTTTATAGGAATAAATATTGATTCTCTTAATTGTGAAATCTGTCAATTTTCTAAGCATACTAGAACTAACTTTCCTATGTTTTCTAAACATAGAGAAATCTGTCCTTTCTCTATGTTTCACAGTGATATTTGGGGACCATCAAAACTAAAGACCATCATTGGCAAGAGATGGTTTGTCAGTTTTATTGATGATCACAGTAGGCTTACTTGGCTTTTTCTTCTAAAAGAAAAATCTGAGGTTGGACCTATCTTCAAAACCTTATATACCATGATCAAAACTCAGTTTAATACTGAAATTAAAGTACAAAAGACTGATAATGGTAAGGTATACTTTGAGAAAGGTCTTACCTCATTTTTCTCTGACAAATGGATCATTCATATAAGTACCTGTGTTGATACCCCCCCCAACAAAATGGGGTGGCTGAGAGGAAGATCAGGCATCTCCGGGAAGTTGCTAGGAGCATCATGTTCATTATGAAGGTGCCCAAGTATTTGTGGGGTGAGGCTGTCCTTATAGCAACCTATCTCATTAATAGAATGCCTTCAAGGATACTAGGTTTCCAAACTCCTATCCAAGTGCTAAAGGAGGGACATCTTGGAACACATTTTATAAGCACCCTGGAATTCAAAGTTTTTGGGTGTGTATGCTATGTGCACATTCATCCTCATAATAGAGGAAAGCTTGATCCAAGATCTGTAAAATGTATCTTTGTTGGGTATTCATCCTCCCAACAAGGGTACAAATGCTATTGCCCTTGTACCAGAAAATACTATAACACCATGGATGTAACTTTTGTAGAAGAACAATCTTTCTACAACAATGATCGTTCTCCTTAGGGGGAGACATTTCAAGATCACTATGAATCTTGGAATATTGACCCTGCTGAAAATAATGAAGAATCTAATGCACCACCTGCAGATCCAGATTCGACTGGAACTTCTCAACAACAGACTCCTACTATGGACAAACAGGATGATCAAGTACCCAATATTATTGTGTACTCTAGAAAACGAAAGGCAATCTCACAAAATCCCGAGATTGAAGTTTATGAGGATGAGGACAACCTAAATAATCTGAGTTCTGATGAACAAACTTCTGAAAAATAGGATTCTGATGATCAAACTAGCACTGATTATCAGAGTACTGATTCACCTAGTGACCATGAGAATGATAATTCTCAGGAAGAACTTCCTATTGCAAGAAGGAAAGAGGTTAGGAGCTATACTTGTCCATCCTCTTTACAACTTTATATCCTATGATCTTTTGTGTCCTCTGTTTCTGGCTTTTACAAGTAGTCTGGACACCATAAAAATACCAAAGGGTGTCCATGATGCCTTGAGAAGCCCATAATGGAATGCTGCACTAGAGGAAGAAATGCATGCCCTTGTTAAAAATGAAACTTGGGACATCATTCCTCTTCCTCAAGGAAAACACCCTATTGGGTGTAGGTGGATCTTCACTCTTAAATACAATGCAGATGGTGCACTTAATAGGTATAAAGCTAGACTTGTGGCAAAGGGTTTCACTCAATCCTATGGGATTGATTATCATGAAACCTTTGCCCCTATTGCAAAACTTAATACCATCAGGATCCTAATGAGCATGGCTGTGAATTTGGATTGGTCCTTGACCCAACTTGATATAAAGATTGCTTTCTTATATGTGGATTTGGATGAGGAAGTTTACATGCATCTCCCCCCCCCCAGGGTTTGAATCCCATGGAATCAGGGTGATGTATCACTACTAAAAAAACTAGCTTTTGCCGCGGAAGGAAAGTGCCACTAAAACATAGAAAAGTGACACAATAGACCTATTGCCACACCTAATGTTTTTGTGTCACCCGTGACAAGCAACTATGTGGCAAAAAGTTCTTGCCACGCCTTTGACCACACCGCGGCAAAAAGCTAAACTCTATTGCAATAGTACATTACCGCGGCAAAAAATTAAAATCTATTGTCACGGTGCCACACCGCGGCAAAAGCAAAAAATTATAAAAAAAATAAAAAATCATAAAAAAAAAGATTTTGCAATGCTTTTATTCTATGCCACAAAAACAAATGATTTTTAAAAAAAAAAACAGCATAAACCACCCACACCCACCCCCACCCCTACCCATCTCACCCCGCCCCCCAGTCCCACTCACCTCACCCCATCCCACCCCACCCCACCACCCACCACCCAACCCCTAACCCTATCCCACCCCCTCCTACCCCACCCCCAGCAATTCCCACATTAACCATTCAAGCGTACAATAGCAAGTGTGTCTCCAAAGGGCGGGAACAATATAGTCCCGGCTTTATATTAACAAATAGCATGCACATGTGACATGGACCTATAAGGCATCTACATCAGTACCTACAATGATTCCGACCCGTGAAGGCATCTACATCAGTACCTACAATGATTCCGACCTATAACCAAACACGATACTCTGCCATAACTCTCTAGAAACTATTCCATGCTGATCATTGATCACTGTATTTCCATATTACATATCACTCTTTTTCAGTAAAATGGAATGGAGAGAATGAATTTTCAAGCACATACATGTGGTTAGGGAATATACTTGTCCATAGTCACAAAACAACGCAACGAGCTGCTCCTTGGTGATCTAGCACATGGATACCAAACATGTGCCAAACTAGTAAAAACAAGATCTAAACATAGATATGCATATAAGATAAGCAAAACAGGGCAACCAAGTTGGACACCTGTCATGACAATATGGATATGTCCAAGGATGTCCTGGACATGCCTGGACAAGTCCGGACAGAATCAGGACAAGTGCTTGGACATGGTCTGACTGCCAAAACAGATCCATAATAAGATCAAGGCAGCAACCAAATGCAGATGCAATAACCATAATGCAAATCAGGTATACACTCAACGAAGTTATATTTTGATCTTATATTCCATACCTCTTGCAGAAAATCAGCAATTTTTTTTTCTTGGTGGGCACTTAAAACCCATAGATAATTGCAGCTTCACGAGGTCCATGTTATACAATTTGTCCTTCACTTAAAAGGATAATGTCATCAAATAATTCGAAAGTTTCTAGATCCGGCTGTAATAACGATATTAAAGTGGTCCCTTCATACGCATGAGTTACGTGCCTTTCATGTTGTCCATCAAATGTAGAGCTTCAACATTTGCCGGAGTTTTCAGCTCCCGGTTTGTGACAAGTTCTACCCCAAGCATAAGCCCTTGCCCTCTGACATCACCTATAATTGCACAAACAGATTCTCTGTTAAGACAAAATAGTATCAACTTGTGACCTTAATGAAGTAAACAAAGCGGTTGATTACTTTCATGCTTGTCTTTGAGATCAGTCAGCCTTTCTTTTAGGTGGGATCCAACAACAAGGGCATTTTCTTCTCCCTCTGAATTACTTTGAGAACAGCATGTCCTGTAGCTGTACACAATGGATTTCCTCCAATACTATTGAAGTAGTTTCGACGTGTCAATACCTCTGTACTCCATTTCCATTGGCCTGCAGTCATGCACACAATTAGGAAGAGCAAATGATCGATCCTTTGTCTCTGTAGAACACTAAGTAATAAGAAAGCAAAATGACTAAAAAATTTATGATCTAAGTAGTATAAAAGTAACCTTAGCCATGGTCACTATATCAGGGATGATGCCATGGTTTTGAAATCCTTAGAAGTGATTACCTGTGCGAGCAAATCCAACTATGCATAGGCCACCTGCGTCCTTGACAGTTTCATATACCGCAGCGAAGGCGAGTAACTGGGAGCTAACTCAACTATTCCACCAACTCCCTATTCACAAAGGAATGGTTAAGATAACTTTCCATTGGACCTGAGTATTCTAATTTCTTCGAGGTTAGAATCTCAAATCCCTTTTAAATAAGCTGCACGTACCTGAATAGCTTCTGATATAAATGCCGCAACACGACCACTTGTTGAAGACTGAATAAGATCTTCAACATCTTTTGCATACTGTTTTCCGTCCAAACCAAATATACCCTATATGGATCATGATTCAAGGCATGGACTCCACTCTGTTAGTAAAATCAGGCAAGAGCCAGGAAAGTAAACGTAGCAGTTCATAGTTCACTCCTTTGTTCATGAAAAAAGGCCAACTGTAGCTAAAAATATATGCACATGTTATGAACAAGAATGGTTATGATATGAAATGTCTTTTGGACATAGCAGAATATTATACTTCACATATGAAACAGATTCTCTGAGTTCCAAGAATCACAGGGTACTTTCATCTTAGCATTTGTTAACAAATATATGTTAATCTATGTGAAAACCTCAAAAGGCAATAAGCTTTGAGGTTTAACTATACCTTGCATAATGCTATTGGATTGAAAAAATAACCATACTATACCTGCATAACATTAAATTTCCAGTTACACAGCCCAGTGGCAGCCATTGTTGCAGCAGCATTTCCATGATATGCATTTCTCAAGGCTATAATATCATGATATCCGGTGTATAACCGGGCCATCAAGATTGCTAATTTATTTGCTTCTGTCCCAGAATTCGTAAAATACACCACACATCAAAGACATACACTCATAATATTAACTCAAACGCAATTATAATGGGTAAATTAAAGTAGCCATTTTTAGCACATCCTTTTGTGTGAAACAAGTAAAACCTTGAGATCACCGGGCAAAGTGGAGGTCAGAGCTTCAGCAAAATCAGCAATGACATGATTAAAGTACATAGTGGTAGAATGTTGTATGCGGTTGGCTTGATTGATCATAGCCTCAACGACTTCGGGGTGGCAGTGTCCCCAAGAAACAGTAGCGATTCCTCCAAACGCATCAAAGTATCTACGTCCGCCATCAAACAGTATTCCATCTTACTGTGTACCACATTTATCTGTGTAGAGGTAAACAATAGAATGCGATCAATTCATGAAATTTGTGCACTACTCACATCTTATAGGCTTCATGGACGGCCAATATCTTGCATTCGCTTCATATGAGAAGTGCTTCAATCCCATATAACACCTAATGCATTCAACTCATCATGAGACAAGTGCTTGACTTCCTTCACTCTTTCCTTGAGCTTTGAAGGATCTGAACGATCTGTCCGCACAAGAAGGTGTTGAATACTTCAATCCTAGATAACACCCAATTCATGTGCCTTTTGAAACAAAAATTGCCCCTGTATCAGATAACAACATTAGGAGTTTAATAAGAGAACACCAACCAATAACTTGGTAAAACTCTTCTACAAAAACGCATTAATATTTCAATAGCAAAAATCAGAGGTAAAACAACATGAACAGCAAGCAACACGACTTCTAAACCCGACCATCAAAAAGGAACAACTACATCAACAGGGCACCATACCATAAACACCAAACATTTTCATTAATAGATATTCTCAAAACACAACAACAAACACCAGATTAAAACAAAACAATATTACATCAAAAAATTGTTTGAGTTTCCCATTGAGAAGATTTTGCAATTCGTCGAACACCTTGTAAGCAGGTTCACAATGTATTGATTTTGATCTAGAAGATGGAGCTATTTCGCCATCCTCATGTGTCTGAACATGAAAGTACCTAGAACATCCATCACTGTTCAATATAAAAGCATTTCCACAATTTGACGATGTGGAGAAGAATCGGAGAATCGGACCTAGTGGAGATTCGTAGTGCGACGGGAGCAACAGTTTGGACTTTTATGAGAATGTACCTCTTTTTTGACTTTCTTGACATTTGAATCCTTCAGCACTTGATCAGAATTCGCATCCAGGATAATATCCATATCTGAAATCATAGATGATGAATTCACCGCAAATCTACACTAGAGATTGTTTCCGGTAGACTAGCTTTGATGTTAGGGTTTTTTCCCTCTGCTAGAATCCTCCATTTATGAATTGCCGAGGAGAATCTGAGAAGATCAGTGAAATGGAAGAAAAGGAACAGAATCAACGAATCCAGATCGAGGTTAATGGAAGTTTGGAGAGAAATGAAGGGGTTTAATTCTTAATATTGTTTTATTTGAAGTCGATCGAGAAAAAACATGTATCGAACCTATATATTTTTATTTATAATTAAATTTTTAAAAAAATGTACTTTATGCCTTAGTTTTGGTTCTTTCTGACGCAAAATGCATGCGCCAATTTCGTCGAGCAGATTAGCGCCTGAACCAAAAAATAATAATATTGAGCTATTTAGGTTTTTTGTCACACAAGGTGAAGGTGCGACAAACACCATACTTATAGCAACAGTTTTATAATGCGCGGCTAAAAATGTGACACAATAACCTATTTTTCTTGTAGTGTATGTAAACTGAAAAAGTCCTTATATGGCCTAAAACAATCCCTTAGAGCATGGTTTGGGAGATTTTCTAGATTCATCAATGGACATGGTTTCCACCAATGTCACACAGATCATACCTTATTCATAAGGAAAAATTCTGGAAAAACTACTATACTTGTAGTTTATGTGGATGATATCATCCTTACTGGGAATGATAGTGATGGAATCTGCAAAATTAAAGCTATTCTAGCATCTGAATTTGAAATCAAAGATCTGGGGAGTCCTAAGTATTTCCTTGGAATGGAAATTGCCAGAAATGCAACTGGTATTTCTATTTCCCAAAGGAAATACACCCTAGATCTTTTAAAGAAGACTGGTATGCTGGGTTGTAAACCAACAAATACCCTAGTGGAACCAGGGTTAATGTTGGACAAAAATAATGATAGTCCTCCTGTGGATAAGGGAGGATATCAGAGGCTTGTGGGAAAACTCATTTATCTCTCACATACTAGACCTGATATATGTTATGCTGTAGGTTTGATAAGCCAATTTATTCATCAACCAACGGAAAGGCATATGCAAATTGCGGAAAGGGTGCTCAGATTTCTAAAGAAGGATCTTGGTCAAGGCATAATGTTCAAGAAAAATCATACTAGAGAAATTCAAATCTAAACAGATGCAGATTATGCAGGAGGTGGTCCAGATATGAGATCAACATTTGGATATTGCACTTATATTTGGGGGAATCTTACTACCTGGAGAAGCAAAAAACAGCATGTTGTATCCAGAATAAGAGCTGAATCTGAACTTAGAGCTTTAGCTCTAGGAGTGTGTGAAGGCTTATGGATAAAAAGGATGCTAGAAGAATTAGGGTTTGTTGTCACCAAACCTATACAACAAGTGTGACAACACCTTTGCATAATGTATTGCAAAAATCCAACTCATCATGATAAAACAAACATGTAGAAGTGGACAGACACTTCTTAAGGGAGAAAGTGGACAATGGTGATATTTCCTTGTTCCACATCAAGACTAAGGATCAAGTGGCTGATCTTCTAACAAAGGCTGTCTCAAATCAAGTCTTCCAACATCTACACTTCAAACTTGGCTGCATCAACATATACAACCAAACTTGAGGAGGAGTGTTGAATATTAGATATGTTTTTATTATTCAGCACCTATTTAGTGCTTGTTCTGTGCCTTTTTTTTTTTGCCCTTTTTGGCCTTAGTTTAGTGCTTAATCTATCTAGCAACAGTAAACTACTTTTACTGTGCATATAGCCGTTGGGTTTACTTTTATAGCCGTTGGAGGCCTCTTCTATATATTGTAATCCTCTCTTATCTACCCAATAAGTATCTAAGCAATAAAACAAGAGTTTCCTCCTATCTTTCTCCTCTCTAAGTGGTATTTTCTACATATATTGTCAATGGCATTATATCTACCACTCAAGTGGCGTTGTGCTAGCTAATACTCATGCTTAAGAGAATTCAATTATGCTGCACGAATTGACGTAGAAATCATACGAAAGTTTTATTTCAGACTGTTAGTTCCCTTTTATAATGCTATCAAGATGAAGAGAATACAGGTACTGACATGTTGATTCTACCATGTAGGATTTGATGGGGTTGAGATTCATGGAGCTCATGGTTATATAATTGACCAGTTTTTGAAGGACGGAGTGAATGATCGAATAGATCAATACGGTGGATCCTTAGAGAACCGTGCTCGGTTCGCTCTTGAAATAGTAGAAGCTGTCTCAAACGCGATCGGACCTGAAAAAGTGGGAATACGGCTCTCCCCATTCGCTGATTACATGGAAGCAACAGATTCAAATCCAGCCGCATTAGGACTGTACATGGCAGAAGCTTTAAACGAGTATGGTATTTTATTTTGTCACATGGTCGAGCCAAGGATGAAAGTTGCTTCGGAAAAATCTGATAATACTGTGAGTCTTGTACCGATGAGGAAGGCATTCAAAGGAACTTTTATTGTTGCTGGTGGTTATGGTAGGGAAGATGGAATCAAAGCCGTGGCTGAAGACCGTGCTGATCTTGTAGCATATGGTCGTTGGTTCTTGTCTAATCCGGATCTACCCAAGAGATTCGAGCTGAATGCTCCGCTTAACAAGTACTTCAGAGAAACTTTCTATACATCTGATCCTGTTGTCGGGTATACCGACTATCCGTTCCTCGAGAATTCTGCATAATGCATTGGATATAAGACATTGGACCAAATAGTATCTCTTGTTGTACCTGTGGACAATGGATTACTGTATTATTTTGGGTATGCTGTGATGAATATTATAAGATTGATTGATTGAAATAGGAAAAGCATGATCCTCTCTGTGTATGTATCTAGCCCAGATTACTGTAATACATCTATATGTTATATTGTATAAAAAATTTCAAGCACCTTCTTTTTGCTTGTACTTTGATACTAGCAACGATGCGATGTTTGAATAGTATAATGTGGATCTTTTATTTGTTGCGAATAAATCGTCAATTGTCTGTGAATTCTAATTCATGTGGTGGTTTGGGGATAATTTTTGAATAGTCACCCGCATCGAGTGACGTGATGGATGCGATAATCAAAACTAAAAGGTTTATATCCAGAATATAACATGTATGGTTCTGATCATCATGCTAATCATGTCACGCATTGTGGAGTGACTAAGCAAAAAATATTCCTGGTTTGGTCCATTTGGGACTAAACCAAATGGACATAATATAACAACATAAAGGGGGTAGATGTGGCCGGTTCCGGGTCGGTTTCGGGTCTCTGGCACGACCTTTCGGTTCCGGGTCCAAAATAGAACCGGAACCGTTGGTTCCAATTTCTAGCAGGTTCTGCCGGGTCTCGGGAACCGGCGGGTTTGGCGGTTTCCCGGGCCGGTTCCGGGACTCGGCAGTTCCCGGGTCCAGACGGTTCAGATCACGGTTCCGATTACGGTTCTGATCACGGTTCCAAAAAAATCAATATTTTTTTTACAAAATTAATTTGTATAACTTACGTTAAAATTAATAATAAATTCTAATTGGTTATTAAACTATATATAATATTTAATTTCATAACTATATTTTAAAAAAAAACACACGGCTTGTATAATATTTAATTTTATATCTATATATAATATTTATTTTCATAACTTATATTCTAAATTGTTAGATATTTTTTTCATGAAGTACATATTTTATAATCGTTTATATTCGAATTACCGTACGAATTAATATTATTGCAACGAAACGGGGTTCGAAAAAAAATTCGAAAAGCGTTTGAATTCATGTATTTTGAAAGTAAATTAAATAATAATGCGTAGTTTTCTAATTGTTTATTTTTTATGATTAATTTGTAAGTAAATTAAACTTACATTTTATTTTCAAAAAAAAAATCGAAAAGCAGACACAATGATAGACATTACAAAATAATGTATTTCGAATGCGATAAAGTAAACGAATTTATTCAGAACAACTTCAAATTACAATCCGAAATATATTATAATGGTAGATAATATTATAATATGAGAGTTAGAATATGAGAGTTATAAAGTGATAAATGGATATGTATTTATAGTGTGATGAGTGTGTGATATTTTAAAATAAAAAACAAATTATTCACAAAAATAGAAAAAATATATGTTGGATTGTTGGAGTGGTTGGACAAATTATTCAAGTTGGTCCACTTGGAGGGGGAAAAGAATTGGAAAAAAAAAACCGCCAGGCCGGTTTGACCGTCGGTTTTTCGTCCGGTTCCTTGAAACGCCGGTTCCGGGCCGGTCCGGGTCCAGTGGAACCTAGAACCGGGTTGGACCCTTGGAACCGCCGGTTCCTGGAGCCGACAGACCCGTGGAACAGCCAGTTCAGAACCGGGAACCGTCGGGTCCGACCCGGAATGGACCCGGAACCGGCCACCTCTGAAAGGGGGTCTTCATAAAACAGTGAAGCTTTCGTCATGTGACCATGGACGGCTTCAGGATGTTTCCAATGATGTAAAAAAATTGTCAATTTTTTTTTTCTTAAAGCCCTCGGTATCCGTAACCCACTGGTCCGATTAATTCGGAGTTCGATCCGGATCGTGCCTGTAGAGTCTGACTCTTAATTAAAGGTAAGGCCTGACTTGTAAAAAATTTGTCAATTTTTTGTTAAAACATATGTTGTATATTCAATTTTATACAACCAACTATAACTCCAAACATTAAAACAATGGATCAATTTCAAATATATATATATATATATATATATATATATATATATATATATATATATATATATATATATATATATATATAGGTAGTATACTATTAAATTTGCATGTTTGGCCGTCCAGCTTTTTGCGACGCTTTGGTCGTCCGGCTTTAGCGACATTTTGGTCGTCGCTATACCAAAATTAATTTTTGTCTTTTCCTTTTTTTTTTTTTTTTTTTGGTTAGGTAAAACGAACTCGTATGATTTGGTACGGTGTTATCACATCAACGTGTTTATCACTAGGGTTTTTATTTGAAGCATTCAATTCTCTGATTCGAGTTTCGGAAATTTTAATTGTGTTATTATGTAGTTTCTATTGGTACACTGAAACTCTGGTTTTACTTTTTGTGCACGAAGGTGCATTTCGATCTTCAGAATTTTTTGGTTAAGTAAAACAAAGTCGTATGATTTGGTACGGTGACACAAAAACTACTAGAAAATAAAATATTGTAAAAATTAGATAAGGAATGAGAATGTTCATTCGATCTATGATACATAAAAGATACATAAAAATAAAAAACGAGATTCAACTCCCATTTGTCTTACTTATCCTTCGGTTAATTTACTTCGATAAAAGATAAGAAAATGAAAATCTTCCGAACCTTTTCTTTTTTCTTTTTTTTTATTAGTATTAGTTAGGGTTAAGTCTGACATGAATAATATTCTACGACTAACAATTCATTTATTCGAGTTTGGGAAATTTTAATTTTGTTATTATGTAGTTTTTATTGGTTCACGAAACTACGGTTTGACTTTTTTGCACGAATGTGCATTTTGATCTTCGGGATTTTTTCCCCACATGTAACATTTCTTCTTTGCACGCGCGCGTATTGTCACCTCTAAAGGATGGTTTAAATGTTTTTCTAAGTTGAAGTAGGTTGATATCTTCTTTATTTTTGCTAAAGTAAATTTATTGCGAACATAAAAACTATAATCGGTGCGTAAAAAAAGTGAGGGCGCGCGTGCATCGCACGGTGGCCCCCACTAGTGTATATATATATATATATATATATATATATATATATATATATATATATATATATATATATATATATATAAAAATTCTTACTGTTTATACGTATTTATATTGTTTTTGGGGGGTCGGCCGCCTCGCCACTTATAAGGGTGGCCCCGCCCCTACGTGTTACCAAAGGTTTGTGTTGAGGCATACAAACATCTTATTTAAGTACTACATCCGTCTCATAAAAAGTGTCGCACATTTTACTTGACACATGCGTAGATTAAGAAATCAATTAATGTGTAGTAGTATTTAAGTACTAGTGGACATATATACCCCTATCATATAATAAATGCTTATTGGAATGTCGAATGAACATACAAACATTAAATGCAAACATAATGGTATGTGTGGAAAAAATGTATTAAATGCTGTATTGGTTTTGTAAATGAACATTTTTTATGGGACAACTAATTTTTAAAATATGGACATTTTTTATGAAACGAAGATAGTATTTAGTAGGAGGTTGTAATAAGCGTCAGTTTTGGTTTGGTCGTATTTTTTTTGTCGTCCTTCTATTCCCGAAATGACACAATGTTTTTTTTTTTTTTTTTTTTTTTTTTTTTTTTTTTTTTTTTCATATTGATGCTGAAACAACGCCGTTTTATGGAGTCTCCGGATCATTCCACATCCCTATATATGGGCCGTTTAGTCTACTTTCCTGGTTTTTATAAGCAAACGGCGTCGTATTTATTTGTTATTGCACTTTAACAGTTGCCGTTTACACATACATGCCACTTTTCCAGTGGAGATTCTGCATAAAAGCCACGTAATCTCATTTATTGTTATTCCAATGTGCACAATCATCCGACAAGAGATGTGACAATGATATCCAAATGAAAGAAGACGCTAATGGATTGAAACGGCAACGTCTCGACAGAAAAACCCGAGTAAATCTCGGATACGTACCGTTCAGGTATGATCTAAGAATAATGTACATAAATTCTTGAGTCACAAAGCATTGTGAGATGTGCTACAAATATAAACACGAAAGTTAAAACATCAAATGACCCGGCTATTGCAAATCTCATTACATAATTAGTATATATAACTAAAGCATCATTGTGCTTAAGACATACATTTATGTAAGTTTCACCTTTCAACATAAATAAAACAACTTTAATTTTGTACCACAATATTCAAACCATTTAATAGTAACATCCGAACCGAATCGAGCCGGCCGAACGGCGACGCCGCGTGTGGAATTATCTAAGTCATCTCTCCTGCATAAAAGTGTTAGCCCCTTGGGGCACACTATTCAAACCATTTAGCTACATCACTATACATACATCCACACATACTAGAATTTTCGGATATCCAAGACTTCTTCATTTCGGATTAAGAAGATAACATCAAACTAGTGAAAGATGGGATAATCATAGAAGATACCCAAGACCCAAAAATTGTCTACTGAAATGGGGGAGGTCGGAACCAGGGTCACTTCAATCTTTGATAATCATCTAAAATATGTTAAAATAAATTGTGAACTATAAAGCTCAGTACGCAAACATTTGTATCAAATGAAACTAATACATGTTATTGGGACCAAGACAAAGTTCTAATTTTATCTTTTGCAAAATGAATGTACAAGCATAATAATAGAAGAATAAGGGAAAAATATGATTTACCCCCTTAAAATTCTTATGGAATTTTAATAACCTTAAACTATTATTTGATCGATTTAAACATTAAACAATAACATATGAAAATTTTACAACCTCTAACTCTTATCTAATCAATTCACAACCTTAAACAACAACATATGCTACTAAAAAAACAATAACATATGAAAATTTTACAACATCTAACTCTTATTTAATCAATTTACAACCTTAAACAATTAATTTGTGCAATTTACCCCCTTAATTCAAATCCAATCTAAAACCACACTTAAATTAAGGGCAAATTTGTCTTTTCCTCTCTCATCTTCTTCATCTTTCTTGTGAGCTTCCACCACCACCACCACCACGTTCCTAACATCACCACCTCCAATATACTATTCCTGCTCCTTGCATCGAATTAAACGACGATGAAACTCGAGCGAATAGAAATAGCTTGCTTATGCAAGAGTTCTCTTTCCGGTTGTATTCATCAATGGCTTCTCAACATTGCATAACTGAAAAGTTAACTTCTTACTTCTATATATCTAAAATATGGGTTATATCACCATATATATTGAGAGGGTGGGGTGCAGTGGCGGATCTACATACAGCTAAGGGGCTAACTGCCCTTGTGGGCCCCGTCAAATCAAAAAAAAATCTACTAATATATATAGCATGTATCTTGTTTGTCCCCTTAATTTTTTTATTTGTCTCTAAAAATAATTATTGCATCCCCGTACCCGAGAACCTGCGTCCGCCAATGGTGGGGTGGGGTGTAGTCACGAAAATCTCTGCAAATTAAAAAAAAAATGTAATTTTCCAAGTCTAGTCATAATATTAGCTGCAAACTTGGCATCCCAATCAATTTGTGTCAACACTCGCCTAAAAACGATTGGGGAAATGAAATGTGTACTACACATTTGTGTAGTCACATATCACAACATGCTTGATATCCATTGATTAAAACGATGAATTATTATTGTGATGAGTCTCAACTAAATGTGGTGTTGATTGTGTTGTGTAGGATGTTGTGGTAGAATGAGTAGTGAATGTATCACTACCCAAAGGATTACTATTACGTATTTGATAGCGAGGAAGCCATAGCAATGTTGGTAGAGGGGAGATGCTAGGGAGAATGGATAAGAAGATAGGTGAAAGACAACTTTACCCTTGATTTAAGTGTTTTATTAGATTGAGTATGAGTAAGGAGTGTAAATTGAACAAAATAAAATGTATAGGGTTGTAATTCAAACATATATTAGTTTGAGGTTGTAAATTATACATAAATTATAATGTAGGGTTGTAAATCGATCAAATAAGTGTTTGAGGTTGTAAAAATTGCATGTGCTATAAGGGGGTAAATTGATATTTTCCCAAAGAATAAATATCAAGACTACTAATAATACCTGGTCATATAAAAAAATTGTAGTGGAAACAAGTAAACATACACACCATACAGTTAAACTAACTCTACCATACATATCATTACTGTAACATTTTTATATCAAATTTGTTATCATAATTGTGTCGGTTCATGAGTACAACGCCACAATTATTTGATCCCTAATGTGGTGGATCTGAAAACTGGATGACAGAGGGAAAATGTTCACTATTTTATCCGTTGACTCGATTTGACTGGTTCCAGCCTTTTCTCCATATTTTTTCCTCGAAGCGGGGCGTGATGTTGGGGACCCTCGAGAGTTTGTTGTCCTTTCAATGTTTAGTACTTAACCATGAACCTTAACTTATGTACTTTCATTCTTTATTAGGTGACCACTTCTCACCTTACATTACTTATTCATTCATAGATTCATACTTATCACTTACATTCAACACAAGTGCTGACATACAATTAGAATTACAAGTTCATCACATAACACATAGCACATAGTTTGCACATAGAATGTTTTCTTATCATTCTTAGTCATATAATCATTTAAAGTTGGCCCTATAACACGATCTCTAAAAAATTTAAGAGCGTGATCTCCAACATATCAAAGGTTTCACATAATGAATATAACAAGTTACTATCATAATCCTAAGTAGAATTCATACAAAGCCATTTTATTCATACTTGTTCGAGATTGACAGAGTCAACACTATATCTGGCGGACCGAGCAGCCCAGCCCCGAGGATGGATGAAGGCAGTAGCAGGACTAATGAACCTTCAACCTCCAATAAACGGCTCCGGTCATTAACAATGAGGGACTGGTAATCAAAGCTGTAGTCAATCGACACATAGTAAGACGGATTTGTGTCGATACTGGAAGCGCAATCAATATACTCTACTACTCAGTCTTTCAGTCAATGAAGTTAGAAGATACCGAGCTGGCGCCTGTTTCGGCTCCGTTGTTCGGCTTCGCCGGACCTCCAGTTCATCCAATTGGAATAGTCATTCTAGCCACCACGTTTAGGAAAGAATCAAAGAGCAGGAGCCTTATGGTAAGTTACATTGTGGTCAAAGCTCCCTCAGCATATAACATCATTACAGGCCAACCCGTGTTGATTGACCTCCGAGCTGTGGTTTCCCCAGCTCACGTTAGCCTAAAATTCCTCATAATGAATGGCTCGGTGGAGGTCAGAGGAGACGTGGAAGCAGCCAGGAGCTGCTACACGGCCACAGTAAACGGGAAAATGATGGTACATCAAGTTCTTATGGAGGAACTACCTCTATAAGATGAAGAAACGTGGTCCTCAGAGGACAAGTTCGAGGAAGTTAGCCTTTGGGAGAGCCAATCAGACTTAACAGTAAAGATCGGAGTTTGGATCCCAGATCCGCATAAAAAGCTACTTATTGAGCTACTCAAAGAATTTATACATGTGTTCGCATGGAAACCGAGGACATGCCAGGTCTGTACCTAGAATTGGCTCTACATAGGCTGAACGTAGATCCAATCGGAAAACTCGTTCGTCAAAAGACGAGACACTTCACTGAAGAGCGAATGCTAGCTATCGGGAAGGAGGTAGCAAAGCTACTTCAGGCAAAGATAATTAAGGAAGTGATGTATCCAGAATGGTTTGCAAACACAGTCTTAGTCCAGAAACCGGATGGAAGCTGGAGGATGTGTGTGGACTTCACCGATCTCAACAAAGCATGTTCTAAAAACTGTTACGCCCTGCCAAAAATTGACAGGCTCGTAGATTCCATGGTAGACTTTAAAGTGTTCGCATTTTTAGATGCCTATAAGGGCTATCATCAATCAATCATAATATTAAATAGTGTTAAAATGCACCAAAGGTGAGGAAAAGTTCAATACAAAAGTTGTTAAGGAAATCATAAGAGCCTAAAATAGGCCAAAGTTTGATTTTTTTTTTTAAATTAAAAACAAAAAAGTTTACGGATCAAGAAGCATCAGAAGCCAAGTTCTACCCAGACCCTGCACTCGGGGTTGCACCAGCTGAAGGCTGCTCAGTCGGAGAAGTTAAAATTGAAGGTTGAGCCGGCTGAGCTGTGGACGGACGATACTTCGCCACAAGGTCTTCACCCTCTTGAATCTCTTTCAGGCGAGTTGAGTAGACCAAGTCGGCACCCAGTTTGTAATATCTCTTGCTGGCTAAACTGTCAACAGAAAGATCGAGAAAGTAAGCCTTTGAGTCATCTACCCCCATGGAATAACTGCTCTGCACCACAGATGCTAGTATCAATGTCAAGGCCTGGGTAAACTCCGCAGAGGCCTTGTAGTCTTTAACCACCTGAACCGAAGCTTCTTTAAGAAGGCCAAAATAGGCCCGAACTACAGCCTCACGCTTGGTCATCTCAGACCGAAGCTTTTTAATGGTTTCCTTCAGTTCGGTTTCCTTCTCCGAAGAAGCTTGGAGAAGAGCAGAATGGTCAGATTTCAGAGTGTGGAGCTCAGTAGCTTGAGCCTTCATCTACTCCTTGAGGACCTTGACCTCCTCTCTTTTGGCCTTGAGGCTCTTGCCCCAATTAGAGGACTTCTTCTCCAGGTCGGAGATATTCTCTTTCAGCCTGGCCATATTGGAATCAGAGAGGGCCAGACGGTTGAACAGCTCTTGACCGACTTGAGCTCCCTGCAAATGAATAACGTTATAAGAAGAGTTATATCAATAACAAATACGGTAACAGGAAACTAAACTTACGTATTTGATGGCCTTGAGACCAGCAGCGGCCAACTCCCGCTCTGACATCTCGTGAAGTGCCTCATGTTTGGCGGCAGCATCACCTTCACCCTTTTGGCCTTGAGTAGCTAGATCTAAAGAAGGATCAAGAGTGGAGTCGAGCCGACTATTCTTGCTCGGTCTCTCATCTGGCTTAGCCTTAGTTAACTTGGCCTTGCTCTTTCCTCAGGCAAACGTGCCAGCATCAGTGGATTAAGAGACCGAACTGTAGAAATAGTGTCATAAACCCAATCGGGTTGGACCGGATCCGACTGGGTCGGATCATTTCTATTATTTCTTTATGTTTATACATATATTAAATGGCTTTTATGTTGTCATATATATGTTTTTTCAAAGAACCAATTGTGAATTGTTATCTGATAACGTCCTTAGTATTAAACTGTGATAGAGAAACCATGATAGGCGATTATGGTTGATGAGATCTCTAATCACTTTAATAAGTTTGATACTTAAATGTCTCTTGGCTGATGTACTATTAAACAGGGCATTGATAGTATGAACAGGCTAGCACATATTAGATGTCTTCGTCTTTAAGGGCAGGGATAGATCTCGTCTATCGAAGTGTAGAGACACTTGGACTGTACGTGGACGTGTATTAGAGAATGCGTACGTTATACTGACCCACTTACATTAAGTGTCGCACTATGTGGCAGTTGTGTAATTGTCCCTAGGACCGGAGTCTACATGGCATCACGGTGTTGATTGTCATGTTTTGAGACTATTCAGGTTTCCCCTAGCCATGGGGCGATCATGCGGTAGTGATTGAGTGTGATACTGAAGCATGCCGAGTATACATGTTAGTTCGTCCGGGAATCGCGTATCCAATGATTGGGATCAAATATCCGAAATGGCCTTCTTATAAGGAATGTCTAGCTCTCATGAATCTTTACAACAAGTGGGAGTAAATGTGTTATTCCGAGAGAGCATGATATCCAGATTATAAGATACGATCGTCAATGTATTGACACTCGAGATACGATCGTATGGATATTATTACAGCGGTAGGATTGTAATTTACACGGTAATTGTTTCACATGAAAGGTGGTAGTCATTGCATTTGACTCTTCCAATGATTGGGGGTCACGGTGTGTTGCTAGACGCTATCCCGTGATCGTTAGGTATGAAGGGTATTTTCGTAATTTGCACTTTGTGTCTACGGCCAACATATTCGGAAGCCTATCGGGTCACACACATAAAAACATCTAGCCGGATTAAAATGCGGTTTTAGCGAAAACCAAATAAGGAAAGAATTTATCTCGTACTATAAATGTTATAGTGATAAATTAATATGCTGGTATTTATTTATTATGAATAAATATAATACAAGATATTAATTATGTTGATTAATTAAATATACACATAATGTATGTGTGTCGCAATTTATTGTGTATTTTGATACACATGGATTTTGTAAATTAATTAATCATAGTATTATATTATTTAAATAATATTCTGGGTGCCAAAATATTGGTAAAAGGGACGCCATATTTAAGTGTATTGGATACATTTGAATTGTGTAATTTAATTAATAAGATTACCATAATATTAATATTCGATATTAATTGATTTTGAAAAAATAGATTTATGATAACAAGATAAATATAGTCAATATAAGATATTGACGATATCTTGGAAATATTTAACATAGGATATTAAAGTAAATGAGATAATTCAATAAAAGATATTATTCTTATTTTATTAGGAAAAAGTTTTCTTTCTCCTCAATCTACTAGGACGCTTCTCCCAATCAGATTGGGATCACATAGGGGCGCAGGTCATCCTATAAATAGGAGGGCTTGGCTAGCTAATTTGTACAACACAATTCCAAGAGCTAATAGTTCTTGTGAAAAATAGAGAGCTTCCTAAAGAGAGATTTGTGAGAGAGAGAAAATTGGTCTAGCAACCGAGTTTTTCTGGTAGCAATCGATGATGGGATTCCGGCGAGGTGTTCGTGTGGATCACCGGTAGAGACCGAACGCTTGGGCGGCTTCGTGTCGAAACTACAACCGTAGACAAAACGTCGATCCAATTGGATCAACCAAGGTATTCTTTTGTATACTTCTTTTATGCTTGTTGCTTAAATGAAGTCGATCTTGGGTAAAAGAAAATCAAAATTTTGAATTCCGCTACGTTTCCATGTAGATTTCCTACAGTGGTATCAGAGAGAGCTTCGAGCTTAAGCAATAAGCATGTTATTTTGCGTAGTTAATTTTATCGTTTAAATCACGTAATTAAAAGATGAAAGATTTTAGATTCACAAAACGATACACGAAAAGAAAAAAAGAAAAAAAAAGAGGGAGATCGGGTGGTGCTCGGCCGACTGGCGGCGGCACCACCACCGTCCGACGGCCGGCTGTCGGCTGGTGGCTGCTTGGCAGGTCTCCTCCTTTTGTTTTGTGTATTTTGTGTTTCTATATTGTTCATAGTTGTGATTAATAATATCTCCTTTGTTTAGTTGTGTCATATGGCTAACTAATGGTTCAAATAATTTGGGTCATTAGGATGTCACATGGCATTAAAATAATAATGGCTATCCAAACTTTGTTTGGAATAGGCTTGGGCCCTTTCCAAATATTTGATTTGGAAAAAGGCCTAAGCCTAGGCCACTTTCAAAAAATTTATTTTGGAAAGTGGCCAGGCACATTAATCACAATATTGGCCTTTCCAAATTTTGTTTGGAATAGGCCTAGGCCCTTTTCAAAATATTTGATTTTGAAAAAGGCTTAGGCCTAGGCCCTTTTTCAAAATTTTGATTCTGGAAAGGGCCAAAGGTGATGCCTTTTGGTTTATGAAACCAAAGGCATCCCTTTTGATTTGGAATCAAAATGAAAGAAACAAAAGAGACCTAATTTTAATTTTGATTTATTTTTGGAATAGTTCTAATTGATTAAAATTGAAATTGAAATTAATCGTTAATTTTATTTCGATTAAATTCATTTAATTAATTAAATGTTAATTAGTTAATTGATTGTATAAAATTATTTAATAGATTAAACGTTAATTGATTAATTAAGACGCAAATAATTAAATTTTAATTTTATGTTTTTCATAAGATGTTATTGTATGGATTAGATATAGTAGATATAATATAATTATTATATGGACCCCGATTGATAATGGACTCGACCGATATGATAGATGTGAATGATTTAATTTTCTGTTGGTTTTAAAATGTCCTAGGCCGTTATGAAGAACGTGACCTAGTTTATTTTTTGCATTTATCACATTCCTGTTAGCTCCCCCGTGTGCGGTGAGTGTATTTATTTTATTAGATAAAATTAAATGTAACAAGAATAAAGCAGATCGAAGATGGAGACCAAAGAAAGAAGAATAAAGATTTCATTAGCGATGGCGCATTAACGATCCTATTTGCGGTTGCAGCTACCATTAGATTGTGACCTGCGGTTTCGTCAGTTTGTATTCGAAACCGAACCTAGGAAAAGTCCATGATCATATCAGTTACTTTAAGCATTTATTTATTTTGTGCTTGTATTTATTTTATATGATACGATAGATGCATAACTAGGCACGATCAAGATGAATGTGTAGGATGTATATCGATAGAGATAGATATATTTTGATGAGACCATAATTAAAATTAATTAAGAGAATTAATTCAAAATTAATTAAGTGAATTAATTTAAAATTACTCCCACAACAAAAATCGAGTTATATTTGTCTCCTAATATTATAATGATGGTGAAAAGCCTTTGTTCGGATCCAACTGATCGGCCCTCGTCGGGAGTTGACCTACCTCGGGTATATTGTCGTTCTCGAGATATGATCGTTATGAGATCTCATGAATATTTAGGTTACGACTCGACTAAGAATCTTGTGGTGATTGGCCCTCGTCAGGACCGCCTGATTTTAGAGACAATGGGTTGACTATCACATAAGATGTGAATTGTCAAAGAGTTTACTAGTCAACCACCAAGAGTCACATAGAGATATGATTGGTAAAGTGTTACCTACCTTTCGAATTATTCAGGTTGATCGGCCCTCGTCGGGAATCGGGGTAACCAGATGGGATCTTGGCCACTAAAGAATTTTGAAAAGATTCTTGAAAGTCAATTGGGAGTAGTTGACTAGTGGAAGCAAAATCATAAATCAAAAGACTATTTTTGATTTTACGTGTATAAACAACAACACTCTTTTATCTTTATTTTTATGTTGTAGTTTTAGCAAACTTTATATTTATGTTTTTATTCTCGATTAGTAAAACCAAATTATGACTGTTACCTTTTGAGAAACGTTCTCAAATATGGTTAAGTAATTTTAATCCTTTTAAAATAAGTACAGACACGAGCAATCTCGTTATAGTAGTTAGAGACAAGGAGACTACATATTTGATGCAGTACTCCAAGGCTTTAATTATTAATGAAAACGGAAGCTCATGATATGATTGAATCATTTGAAATAAGTTTCAACGAATTAATCATATATTGGATTCGATCCAAGATGATCATTCAATCATACGATGACAATTAATTCAACATTGGATAAGAATGATCACATCTAATTTTGGAAATGTTCTTTTCAAAATTGTAAGATTTAAGTATCAACTTAATTCTATCATTGTTTAAAGGTTAATTAAGTAGTTAATGTTTTGATTATGATTCAAAATGTTAAATAAATTATTTAATAAACTTTAGATTTTCTTTATGAAAGGAAATTAAAGACATATCTCTTGTGATCTTTCTTAAGTCTTATGAAGACTATACTAAGACATATTTACAAGTGCTTGAAGGATTAAAAAGGAAGTTAGGACGTGTGCTTAAATAGTGAACTTATTGAAGTCTCTATTGTAGGCAAGTGAGTTGAGATAAATCTATCTAACTTCAAGTCAACTCTTAGATATATGATATCTTACGAGTATGATTAAATTAGAAAATTAAATACATAATACACGTAGATGCGAAAGTGAAGCAAATGTTTCAACATTTTCGGCTTGGTTTTCTGAGTCTGGTAAACTGACAAAGGAGCTAAATAAATGTTATTGCATTCCGGTTCTTGTGAAAAACACGAGATTAGTTGTTTGTTAGGATTTAGTAGACATATTCAATTGTAAAGAATAAATGTTATTCCGAAAAAGTTGGAAGGTCACTGAATCTAACATTCTATAGTTGACATATGTGAAAAATCTCACTAAATATTTGTATGGTTGTTATCCTTGATATTGGTGGTCGTTCTAGACATAGTCTCTATGGAGGGGAATCGTGTGATCAGATGCCATTCTGATGACGTCTGAACCATGTGATTATTAATCACGTGGGTATACGTATCTTATCTAAAGATGACTAAAATACCCTTTTAAGAAAAGGTTATAAATTCTAGAAAATTTGTCTAAAACCTAAACATACCGTTGTTTGTTGGCTTATGACAATTAATGCCACAAATAGTTGACTGTTAATCTCTATGACTATTTTTAGAAATAGTTGAATGTACTCAGTGAAGTGCATAATTCGGAAAGCCCGAAAAGTTCGAGCTAGTACGAATATGAGATTGATGAGCTACTTAGGAATTAATTTTCAATTGGATTGAAGATTTTAATACCTGAAGGGTGTTTCAGAAGTCGTTTGAAAAGGAATAAGTTTCTTCCCTTGAAGGATACCATCTTTGGGATATGCAATTAGATTGTGTTCCCAAAATGGAAACAACACGTTATATGATAAAGATGTGACGCAAGCCCTGCGAAGTATCCCTTACCTGTCTCGGGATAGTGCCCTTATACTTAACCGAGTTCCAAAGAATAAAGGTTGAATAAATTCCATATTAGATATGGAAGGGGATAATGTCGAATCTATCTTAACAGATGATTTGAAGTTGTCATAGGCAAAGTCAGAAAGGCTTAGAGCCTAGTACGACATATGCAACTTTGTGGAATATCTTAGCAAGTACGCTAGATATTATTTACTTGTCCGCGGAGCAAAATGTTTGTCTCCAAACATGCTGTCTTCTAGAGGAAGTGTTTCTTCCAAAAGAAATAGTGGGAGTAGATTTAGATCTCAAAGGTAGTTTGAGAACCACAAAGAGATATTCAACCATAGGAATGTGAGCAGACGCCACATAGCGATGAGGTGTAGAACACTGTTCAGTGCACACAAAAGTTCTGTAAGTCCGTGGATAACCTCAAGCCTGAAAAGGCTGCTGGTATGTTCATCTTGAAGAATGAATATCTCACGACTTATGAAAGAATGTTTGAAAGGCAAGATTGAGAGATATGGCTAGGAGCCATAATATCTGAATAGATTCCATCAGTGACAACCAGGTTGTGAACCTAGTCTGTCTTACCTAGAGGGAATGTCCCTGAAAGGCTAACATGGACAGTAATACGATTACCATAAGGCTATAGTGACGGCTGAAGGATACGGGGTGTAAACCTTGTAATTATCTTTATGCTTCTAGCTGTGCCCAATTCTATTCAGATAATGTCCAATGTGCACGATGGATAGTGGGAGTGTGTTACAATTTTTGAGTAAGGTATTGGATATCTTTCTTGGGAATTGCCACCCCATGTCACAGTCAATTAATGTTTGGTAGTTCAAGGTCTTTACGAAAGCACTTGGATTAGCAGTTCTTATTTTATAAATAAGAATCTATAGTGATAGATTTAACTGCTATTAGATTATAGTTTACCTATATAAATGTGATGCTAAAAGAGTTTAGCATAGGTCGCGATAGGGGATACTGCTAGCCGGTGTTCTCATGATCTATCTATGTTAGGACGTTAGTCCTAAAGATAAGGTGAAAGATGATGCTTATGGAAGGTTTCCTTTCCTACTGCGATAGGAACCATCATAAAAGTAATGCCAGATGTTCATAGTCCATGAACCGTCATGAGCTAGTATGAAAGTAAGTCTGGTGAATGTCGAGGATATCCTTAAACAAGATTAAGGATGGTTTCCTATTTTATTGAAACTTGGAAGTGAATAAACGTAGATATACAGACATGTATCTTGAGTCTTCTGAAGGCGAGTGGGAGCTACAGTCTGGGTTTGCAGTCACTTTGATTAGGTGATACATTGAGCTGGAAATGTTCTTAGCTATAGGTCACTGTAATTTCTACAACTTAGCCAAAACACAGTAGTGCCTTAGGGGCGCAACGGGAGCAGTACATGGATCTAGAAGGTTCATTCCTGAACCTTGTACGGTTCTTCTACCTTTTCTATATAGTTGATATAGTAAGTGGATTCATTGCTTGAAGTAAGGACCAGGGTCTCGTCAGAGATCCGTGTGTGTGTTGAGGCGGTTCCTTTGACTTGGTCATTTGGAACATGATATGAAGATAGTCCGAGTCCCCAAGGATAGCGATCCATTCACGGCTAGGGCTAGTTGTGAGTATCGTATGAGATTCTTGTGTTTCAACTTGGCCTTGTGTGAGCGAGTGATTGGTTTTAGTCCAAGTGGTAGATGGTTGAAATAGTGTCCAAAACCCAATCGGGTTGGACCGGATCCGACTGGGTCGGATCATTTCTACTATTTTTTTATGTTTATACATATATTAAATGGCTTATATATTGTCACATATATGTTCTTTCAAAGAACCAATTGTGAATTGTTATATGATAACGTCCTTAGTATTAAACTGTGATAAAGAAACCATTATAGGCGATTATGGTTGATGAAATCTCTAATCACTTTAATAAGTTTGATACTTAAATGTCTAGGCTGATGTACTATTAAACAGGGTATTGATAGTATGAACATGCTAGCACGTATTAGATGTCTTCTATCTTTAAGGGCAGGGATAGATCTCGTATATCGAAGTGTAGAGACACTTGGACTGTACGTGGACGTGTATTAGAGAATGTGTACGTTAGACTGACCCACTTACATTAAGTGTCGCGCTATGTGGCAGTTGTGTAATTATCCTTAGGACCGGAGTCTACATGGCATCACGGTGTGGATTTTCATGCTTTGACACTATTAAGGTTTCCCCTAGCCATGTGGCGATCATGGGTAGTGATTGAGAGTGATACTGAATCATGCGGAGTATACATGTTAGTTCGTCCGGGAATCGCGTATCCTATGATTGGGATCGAATATCCAAAATGGCCTTCTTATAAGGAATGTCTAGCTCTCATGAATCTTTGCAAAGTGGGAGTAAATATGTTATTCCGAGAGAGCATGATATCCAGATTATAAGATACGATCGTTAATGTATTGACACTCGAGATACGATCGTATGGATATTATTACTGCGGTAGGATTGTAATTTACACGGTAATTGTTTCACATGAAAGGTAGTAGTCATTGCTTTGACTCTTCCGATGATTGGGGGCCCGGTATGTTGCTAGGCGCTATCCCGTGATCGTTAGGTATGAAGGGAATTTTCGTAATTTGCACTTTGTGTCTACGGCTAGCATATTCGGAAGCCTATCGGGTCACACACTTAAGAACATCTAGCCGGATTAAAATGTGGTTATAGCGATAACCAAATAAGGAAAGAATTTATCTCGTACTATAAAGGTTATAGTGGTAAATTAATATGGTGGTATTTATTTATTATGAATAAATATAATACAAAAAATTAATTATGTTGATTAATTAAATATACACATAATGTATGTGTGTCGATATTTATTGCGTATATTGATATACATGGATTTTGCAAATTAATTAATCATAGTATTATATTATTAAATATTATTCCGGGTGCCAAAATATTGGTAAAAGGGACGCCATATTGTTCGGTAAAAACGTGTTTTAAATTTATAATTACCGGAACACCCCAAGTATAAGGTTCGTAGTAAAGGGTGTTACCGGGTCGTCCTAAGGGAGTGGAATGTTTATCGGATCAAGGAACAATTATTCTATCGATTATGTCACGACTATTAACTAAAACTAAGATTTATACTAATTATGAACAGTAAAAATGACGATGAACAGTAACTTCGATGAATAGTAAAAAAACGATGAACAGTAAATTTGCGAAAAGAATAACAATTAACAACTACGGTTCCTAAAATAACTAAACTCAACAAACAAAGTTGATGACGAACGAATTGGTTTATCAAGTAATTAAAACAACGGCAAGGCAACGGGAATCCACCGATCAATCAACCCAACCCCAACTAGACGGCAAGTTAAAGATATAATTTTTAGTAATGATCTATCACGAATTCGATTAAATTTCTCTAAGCGAATTCTAGGGTTTCGTTTTCTTTTTCAAGTAAAACAAAACGACATGCAAAACACGATCACGAGATTATTTCTAATACTCTTACTCAAATAATTATAAACGATCTCTCGAATTACAATTAATTGCATCAATTGAAAAGATCAAAGCTTGAACAATATTCTCATATAAATTCAATCAAAAAGATAGCTCCATCGATCTCTCGATTCAATAAAACATAAACAATATAACAATATCTAATTGATGAAAAATCATAAATTAACTCACTAAAGATGTAGCTAAAAATCCTCTAGTTGGTGTGGTTGTTGATTGGTTTCCTCCGTTGTCCCACCGCAAGATGCTTAGCCTTCAATCATCTTCGAACTCCCAAGCAAGATTGAAAGAAAGAAACTCATATTTTTATTTGATGTGGTGCTTTTTCGTCGTGTGTAAAATTTCGTGTGCACTTTTCTCGCTCGAATGGTGTCGCTTTATATAGGAGTTTCGGCCGACATAAGGAAGGATCTAGAAAAACGCGTCGATTTTGCGGCTTCGGGGCTCGGTCAACCGACTTAAGACACTCGGTCGACCGAATTGCATGGCTCGGTCGACCGAGCCTACCTATTCACGCGTTTTCACACCGCTGCTTCGTATACCGTGTTCCCCACTTCACTCTTTCGATCTGATCTGCTTTATCCTCTCTTCAATGCTCCGATTTTCTTCTTTATTTTGAAATCACTTGATTGAATGAAATAAATCTTCTCCATTAATGATATCCTCATGCATATCTTTTAATTTTCTGCAAAATTGTTGTTACACCAAGTCATCGAATAATAATAATAATAATAAAAATGTGTAACAAAAATAACAATTAAACTTAATATTTCCTCATAATTAAATTATAACCCCTCAATAACCATTATAGGAATTTAACGGTTAAAACACGCTTTTCTCATTTATTTCCCTTAAAAATAAGGTAAATTGTTTAGGGATTAAGCCCGAAAATATAGTAAAATATACCCTAAACAACTCCCCCACACTTAGCTTTTTGTTCGTCCCGAACAAAACAATCAAAACCGGCTCACTGTACATGTAATCCACATAGATCCCTAACTCACGTAACAAAAGATACAACAACTATAGCAAGTGATACCAACATAGAGATAGATTCTGTGTGTGTGTGACAAGCCCTTTCCAATCTTCACAATCCTCTCAAACAAATATCCTCTCAAATAATTTTAATGACTATCCTAGGTATAGGCAGTAATCGTTCCACACAAAGTCTTCCCGCGCACTTAGTAGGATAATCCCTACAGCATATCATTCGGTTTATACTGGGTATAAGTTCAACGATAACAAAGTCTTTAATTTTTTTTCACTTTCTTTTTTCTTATTTGACGCACATCAGAATGAGCTCTTACCCATCATAGTAGAATAGGATGTTTCGGGATAACACCCTACCTTACTCAAATCATAGGGTAGCTTTTCCTGACTGTCGTGAGCTTTTAGTCATCATAGTGGTATAGGACATTTCGAGATAATGCCATACCGCACTCCAATCATTGACCAGCTTTCGACACACCCATTTATTATATATTATATTTTTGCAAAGACTTTAGTTATGTTTTACTTATCACATTCAAACTATCAGATATTCACAGTACACGTTCTAAACTTCGGTGGTACTTCACTGTTATTATTAAAACCAAATCTCTCTAAGATAAATCACTAAAATAATGAAAGGATAAAGTTCAAAAATTTTTGCTTCAATATCAAAGGCTTCGTGAGTGTGAAATGAATACTATCTCAAATCAGTAAAAACATGCTATAATTATCTCACAGAAGTTACAGACAATCATCGTCAGGAAACTACAACTAGCAAGCCATTTGTTTCAATTACATGCTCAAGATTTACAAATACCCAAGTTTACTTTGAAAATTTTAAAATTGTCGAGAAAATCACATTTACTCATTCTCAGAAGATATAGCATGATAACATACCCAATTTAGACACCCCCCCACACTTAAATCACATTATGTCCTCATAATGTGCAAATAAAAGAAAAGAATACTTAGTCAGTTGTCAAAACGATTGTCGGGTCATAGGTTGGCGAGAGGTCGGGCCGTAGCATGAACGTACCGCCGCAACTCATATCACGAACGGACAACACTAAAGGAATAGGCGGCAACAACCGCTCAACAAGATATCGCAACACTCGACATAGCATATAATCTCGGGGGACAAGGGGTATATGAGTAAACATGAATGCACACGAAATGGGTAAATAAAGCATTCACAAATAGGACGGGGATAACCAACACACAACTCACCAAGGTTTTATTCCTAATAACCTAAAAACTTAACTAAAAAGAAATACTTAAAAGACTAGGGCGCCTCCAGGAGCGCTTCTTTTATGTCATTAGCTTGACGAGTGAACCAAGTCAACCTGGATCGGCCACTTGGGTTTGAGGCTAACCACTTCTCTCGTCGAATCGAATCACTAGGACGGAAATGGTTTTCGCCACAACAACAACAAGTCAAGTGCGCGATAAGATCATGAAATTTTTCTCTCCGGACGACAACGACTCTTTTCTTCTTGTTCTTGTTTCTCGGATTCGGCTGAGGTATGCTAACAGGCTCAGGAGCATCGACAGAAGTATCTGCAAGGTTAGGGGTAATAATGTCATCATCCACTCCAAAGAAGTCGGATGGAATCTCTTCACAAATAAACGACTCAACCGTTTCATTTCTCCGTTGAAAGTACAGTACTTCAGGATTTTCTTTAGGTTGCCCAAAATACTTTTTGAGTCTGTGACCATTGACCTTAAACGGTTGATCGCCGTACCCTTTCAACGTAATGGCTCCACCAGGATGAACATCAAGAATTTCAAAGGGGCCAGACCATCTAGATTTAAGCTTACCAGCAAAAAGATGGAGTCTAGTGTTATACAGCAGAGCCATGTCTCCCACTTTGAATTCCCGATCTTTAATCTTAGCATCGTGGAGCGCCTTCGTTCTTTCCTTGCTGATTTTGGCGTTCTCGTAGGCCCTGAGTCTAAATTCATCGAGCTCGTGTAGTTGCAGTAATCTTTTCTCCCCACGAGTTGGCTATCGAAGTTTAAGAATTTAATAGCCCGATGAAGCTCGTGCTCCAGGCTCGACCGGTAGATGGCAAGCTTTGCCATAAACCATTTGAAAGGGCGACGTACCCATGGGGTCTTGAACGCAAAGTGCGATAAGCCCGAGTGCGTCGTCCAACTTCGGACTCCGCTTGGTTCTATTTGAATTCACCATTTTCTCCAAGATCCGCTTAAGGCTCCGGTTGCTTACCTCGACTTGGCCACTTTGGTTTGGGGTGGTACGGTGTACCAATTTTATGCTTGACACCATATCTCTCAAGAATTTTATCCAAAGTGGTGCATTACGAAATGCGAACCTTCATCACGATAAGGGCTCTAGGACGCCAAATCTAGTAAAGATATTCTTTTGCAAGAATTTCTTTACAACTTTGTGATCATTGGTTTGGGTGGCTATGGCCTCTACCCACTTGGAAACGTAGTCTACACGGACGAATATATTTGTTCGAGCACGATGATGGGAAAGGTCCCATAAAATCAATGCCCCGGACATCAAAGACTTCACATTCCAAGATAGGCCTCAAAGGCATCTCCATCCTATTACGAGTCTCCCTACTCTTTGGCATCTGTCACAGCCCTTGCAAAAGGCTTCAGCATCTTTAAACAAAGTAGGCCAGTAAAAACCAGCTTGAAGGATTTTTGTGACAGTCTTGGGTGCTCCGTAGTGTCCACCAGCGGGACCACTATGACATTGCTCCAAGATATCCAATTGTTCATGCTCCGGAACGCACCTTCTAAGCAACCCGTCCTTGCAGACTTTAAACAGATATGGATCCTCCCATACGAGATATTTTAAGTCGCTGAAAAATTTCTTCTTTTCCTGATACGTCATCTCTTCTAAATGCCCACTTGCTAAGTAGTTGGCGTAATCGGCATACCACGGCCTCCCAGTCTCTAGCTTCATTAATTGCTCAGTCGGAAAGTCAATGCCTATTTCCTTAGGATTTTCGCCACCCTCGTTCACTAGGCGAGATAAGTGGTCAGCTACAACATTATCACTACCTTTCTTGTCCTTAATTTCAAGGTCAAATTCCTGTAGTATCAGAACCCATCTGAGTAACCTTGGTTTAGCGTCTGCTTTGCCCATAAGGTAGCGTAGTGCTTGCGTGATCTGTCCACACCACCACTTTGGACCCTAAAAGATAACTTCTGAATTTGTCAATAGCAAAAACGACTGCCAAGAATTCCTTCTCGGTAGTGGCGTAATTGCATTGAGCTGGGTTCAAGGTGCGGCTCGCATAGTAAATCGGCCTGAACTTTTTGTCAATTCTCTGCCCTAGAACTGCGCCCACTGCATAGTTAGAGGCATCGCACATTAATTCAAAAGGTTTAGTCCAGTCGGGCGCGATTAAAATAGGGGCACTGGTAAGCTTATCCTTTAAGCTATTAAAAGCTGTCTTACATTTTTCATCAAACAAGAACTCCACGTCCTCTTTCAACAGGTTGGATAACGGCTTTGCTATCGTCGAAAAGTCTTTAATGAACCGCCGATAGAAGCCCACATGTCCCAGAAACCCTCGTACCTCCTTCACTGTCTTTGGGTACGACATTCTCTCAATGGCTTCTACTTTAGCCTTATCCACCTGAATACCATCACTGGACACCTTGTGTCCCAAAACAATCCCTTCCTCGACTAGAAAATGGCACTTTTCCCAGTTAAGCACCAGATTTTTCTCAACACAACGTTGGAGTACCATATCTAGATTCTTTAAGATTTCATCAAAACTGTCGCCATAGACTGAGAAATCATCCATGAAGACCTCCATGCATTGCTCCACAAGTCCATCAAAAATGGCTAACATGCACCGTTGAAAAGTCGCGGGTGCATTGCATAAGCCGAATGGCATTCTGCGAAAGGCAAAAGTGCCCGATGGACAGGTAAAAGTTGTCTTCTCTTGGCCATTAGGGTCGATGGCTATCTGGAAATAACCAGAATATCCATCGAGGAAACAATAATACTTATGACCACTCAGTCTTTCTAGAAGTTGGTCAATGAAGGGCGGGGGAAATGATCCTTAGCAGTGACTTCATTTAACCTGCGATAATCAATGCAAACTCTATAACCAGTCACAAGGCGTAAGGCTACTTCTTCTCCTTTTTCATTCTTTTCCACTGTAATTCCCCCCTTCTTTGGCACAACTTGAGTGGGCCGACCCACTCACTATCGCCTATGGCATAAATAATTCCCATGTCAAGCCATTTGATAATCTCCTTTTTGACAACCTCCCGCATGTGCGGATTTAGCCTCCTTTGAGGTTGTCTAACCTTCTTTTGCTCCTTCCTCCGTTCGAATCTTATGCATGCACACGTCTGGGCTGATTCCTCGATATCGCCCACCCGCCATCCGAACGCGAGGATATGTTTCTCAAGCACCTTGATTAATTCTGCTTCTTGCTCCGGCTCGAGTTTAGACGAGATGATCAAGGGCAACTTATCACCGTCTTTGAGGAAGATGTATTTTAAGTGCTGCGGAAGCGGTTTTAACTTTAAGTCAGTAGGTGGTTGCTCGATGCTAGATTTTAAGGGACCACCTTTTTCCTTGTGAGCTTGGACCGGTTGACTGAAAAACACCGCATCTTCCTGAGGTGTAACCCCAGAAAGGTATTGAATGACATCATCTAGAGGAATCCTCCTGTCAGTTTCCGTTTGTTCTTTCTTATGCTTAACCATCTTCTTAAGTTCTTTTTCTTCAAGCTCTTCCGCAAGCCGTTCCCAATCATCCAAATCCCAATGAGCGCTCTCCGTAAATCTATTTCGTCCCAACTACCCATTAAAACTTCTTCTTCTGCAAGGTTAAAGTCTGGCTGGTTGAGCTCTTTCAAATCATCGATGCTCATCCCTGGAATGTCCCAGATTTTCCGTTCACTCATAGGCTCGGTATGCGCAAGTTGTTGAGTTATAACATCCAGGGCTCCTATCTCCGTGAGCTCTTCCTCAGGGTCGGATTCGTCTCCATAAATTGCTTCAATGAATGAAATCTCTTGGCTCGAAGCTTCCGCAGAACTTTTTCCTTGCTCGAGGGTAATGGAAGTGTCCCCTACTTTCAGAGTGATTTGGCCAGTTTGGAAGTCAATGGTGGAGGCAGAAGTGTTTAAGAAAGGCCGGCCCAGAATCAGGGGCATCTCCTTGTCAGACTGGTAATCCAGTATGACCTAGTTAGTTGGAAAAACTAGATGTTTAACGTGAATAAGGACGTTGTTAACACAACCAGCTGCTAAACGGCTAGTTCGGTCCACTAACTGAAGAGAGACGGGACGCTCCTTTAGCCTTTTGTCCAGCCCGAGACTCTTGCAGACGTTCAATGGCATTACATTAACGAGAGGCCCCGAATCGCATAAGACATTGTGGAACGTGTGGCCTTCAATCGTACGGGAGATTGAAGGTCGTCCGGGGTCACCTCGCTTGATTGCAACGCTCTCGTGAAACTTTTGAACACTCTTCTCTTAGCACTTCCTCTCGCCATTTCCTTGAGCTTCTTTTTGCTTCCACGAGACATCCTTAAGATACTTACGGCACTTAGGCATCTCAGTTAATACCTCGGCAAGTGGCATAGTCACCACGGTATCTCTAAGCATCTTCCTCACTCCGTCATACTGTTTGTCAGAGTTTAGGATATTCTCTCTTTTCTTTGCTGGATAAGGAAGGGTTTTCGAATGATTAATCATTGGTTGACTTTTAAAGGCTTCATCCTCCTTATCCTTCCATCTGACTAACTTCTCAGTTTTCTTTTTAGTCAGGGGTTCAGATACCTGACTTCTCTTCTCAACATCCTCATCACTATCCCCCGAAGAATCATCATCATTCAGCTCTTCCTCACTATTGCTTTCTTTGGCATTTAACTTCTGATTGCCCCCTCCTGAACTTATGGCGTCAGGAGGGGCTACTCGTTTCCCGACATCTTTTCGGGTCCAGTCGTCTTACCGCTTCTAAGGGTGACTGCATTCAACTCCTCCTCTCCATACTCCTATTGAGGTGTGATGGCGGTGCAAGCATTGATATCTCGCCTTAGGGTTTTTATCTCGTATAACTCGGCGCCTTCCTTGAGGTCTCGCTTGCTTGTTGATCGGCCATCCGACCAATCTGTCTCTCCATCGTCTTTTGACCGGTGGTTAGTGTTTTCACCATGTCAACTAGCTCATCGAATTTCTTCCGAGACGTAAGTGGGCCGTTGATTTTGCGTTTGGGCCCGCTTACCTTGGGGTCTTGGGTTATTGGATGCACCAGGCGGTGTATAATAACTATTCCGCGGATTTCCCGAAAAGTTGCGGTTTTGAGTTTGACTCGATTGACCAGAATTTTGACTGAAACTTCTGAAAGGTTGATTCTGGTTCTCCATGGCTTGTACTTCCTCATTCATCGTATTCCCGGCCTGTATGCCCGAGTGATTCACATCTGCTGGCCCTTCTTGCTGCTTCATTTGCATGTTGGCGAGTTGCTTGTTCATCAATTCCATTTGAGCAACAAGCAGTTTTGTCTCTGAGTCACTTGAAGCAACCTCCTTTTTGCTTCCGCTAACACGGGTCTTCTTTTGAGTTGCCCACATGTTATTCTTAGCTATCGTTTCGCTACCCTATAGGCGGCATCATCTCCTCCTCCTAAAAACGATCCATGAGCCGTGGAATCCAAGTAATCTCTATTGGGTTGCGTAACACCCCGATAGAATAATTCTAGAAGCTCGTGTCGAGTATATCCATGGTTAGGGCATTTTCTCATTAACGATTCAACCTCTCCCAAGCCTTTCCCACACTCTCCCCTTCTAGTTGCTCGAAAGTGGCTATATCTCTTTTACGTTCCATTATCGTTCCGGGTGAAACGAATTTCGAGCAAAGGCTCTTTTAACATCGGCCAGGTTATGAAGAGAGTGATGGGGTAAGGACTTAAACCAACGATTTGCTTCACCCTTCAAAGCAAACGGGAAAAGTTTCAATTTAACAACTTCTGAAGGGACGCCAGGGTAGTGACCTGCTTCATATATTTGCACAAAAGTCGACAAGAAGTCATGTGGGTCTTCTGCAGCAGTGCCATGGAATGAACTATTTTGGACCATCCCCACAACTCCATTCTTTAAATCAAAATGCATTCCTCCCATCTCCGGAGGCCGAATTGGTCTATGCCCTTCCAAGAAGTCTTGATCAAGATATGGCGCATAAGGGTCTTGCTGCACAACAGCTGCAGCCGCCTGGGGCTGTTGCTGTTGAACATTCTGTTGTTGTTGTTGCATCTGCTGGTTCATCCAGGCTTGCTGCTGTTGCTGGTTCTGCAACATTTGCATCAGAATTTGGTTTAACTGAGCTGGATCTTGGTTATTATTCCCTTGGTTCTCCGGTTCGTCATCGCTAGAACCGTGTTCGCTCATCTTGTCAGAACTTTGAAATAATCTTCTTTTGACAATGTCTCGCTCAGGTTCGGGGTTAAAGATAAGATTTCCCTTCTTACTCCTGGTTTGCATAAACCAGAGAAGCAGAACAGGAAGAAATCAACCTTAGGGTTGATGAGAGAGGAATGTAAAGATGATTAGAGGGAGGGTTAGAAAGAGAGAAGAGAGAGAAGAGACAGAGACTGAAAAGTGAAATTTTCAGAGACTGAACTGGCGTTCAGTGTAAGTGGACGCTAGTTCAGAGAGGATTCAGGAAGTGAACGCTAGTTCAGAGGGTTTTTATTATTTTTTTTTATTTTTTTATTTTTTTATTATTGTTCAAAGCTAGAAAAGATGAAGAAACAGAAACAGGAAAAGAAACCTACCTACGAAAAAGCTAAAATAGGAAAAACACTAAGACGGGGAAAAAAACGTGTTGAAATCTTCCAGGGCCAAAATGGAGGGGAAAACAGTGGATTTTGACCTCGAAAACGCACTGAACGGCCTATGGCCGTTCACCACGTCGTCGGCGTCGGAACGAGCTTTCCGAATTGGGGTCCTGCGTTCCAAACGGACACTCGAGCCGAAAATTATGGTCAAAATACTACTGCGTGCTAAAAGCGTTCCCTTTTGACACAGAAAACTGTCCTATGAAGAATCCGACAACCGTTACCGACTCCCCGGCAACGGCGCCAAAAACTTGTTCGGTAAAAACGTGTTTTAAATTTATAATTACCGGAACACCCCAAGTATAAGGTTCGTAGTAAAGGGTGTTACCGGGTCGTCCTAAGGGAGTGGAATGTTTATCGGATCAAGGAACAATTATTCTATCGATTATGTCACGACTATTAACTAAAACTAAGATTTATACTAATTATGAACAGTAAAAATGACGATGAACAGTAACTTCGATGAATAGTAAAAAAACGATGAACAGTAAATTTGCAGAAAAGAATAACAATTAACAACTACGGTTCCTAAAATAACTAAACTCAACAAACAAAGTTGATGACGAACGAATTGGTTTATCAAGTAATTAAAACAACGGCAAGGCAACGGGAATCCACCGATCAATCAACCCAACCCCAACTAGACGGCAAGTTAAAGATATAATTTTTAGTAATGATCTATCACGAATTCGATTAAATTTCTCTAAGCGAATTCTAGGGTTTCGTTTTCTTTTTCAAGTAAAACAAAACGACATGCAAAACACGATCACGAGATTATTTCTAATACTCTTACTCAAATAATTATAAACGATCTCTCGAATTACAATTAATTGCATCAATTGAAAAGATCAAAGCTTGAACAATATTCTCATATAAATTCAATCAAAAAGATAGCTCCATCGATCTCTCGATTCAATAAAACATAAACAATATAACAATATCTAATTGATGAAAAATCATAAATTAACTCACTAAAGATGTAGCTAAAAATCCTCTAGTTGGTGTGGTTGTTGATTGGTTTCCTCCGTTGTCCCACCGCAAGATGCTTAGCCTTCAATCATCTTCGAACTCCCAAGCAAGATTGAAAGAAAGAAACTCATATTTTTATTTGATGTGGTGCTTTTTACGTGTGTAAAATTTCGTGTGTACTTTTAACGCTCGAATGGTGCTTTGCTTATATAGGAGTTTCGGCCGACATAAGGAAGGATCTAGAAAAACGCGTCGATTTTGCAGCTTCGGGGCTCGGTCAACCGACTTAAGACACTCGGTCGACCGAATTGCATGGCTCGGTCGACCGAGCCTACCTATTCACGCGTTTTCACACCGCTGCTTCGTATACCGTGTTCCCCACTTCACTCTTTCGATCTGATCTGCTTTATCCTCTCTTCAATGCTCCGATTTTCTTCTTTATTTTGAAATCACTTGATTGAATGAGATAAATCTTCTCCATTAATGATATCCCCATGCATATCTTTTAATTTTCTGCAAAATTGTTGTTACACCAAGTCATCGAATAATAATAATAATAAAAATGTGTAACAAAAATAACAATTAAACTTAATATTTTCTCATAATTAAATTATAACCCCTCAATAACCATTATAGGAATTTAACGGTTAAAACACGCATTTCTCATTTATTTCCCTTAAAAATAAAGTAAATTGTTTAGGGATTAAGCCCGAAAATATAGTAAAATATACCCTAAACACATATTCACGCCATATTTAAGTGTATTGGATACATATGAATTGTGCAATTTAATTAATAAGATTATCATAATATTAATATTAGATATTAATTGATTTTGAAAAAATAGATTTATGATAACAAGATAAATATAGTCAATATAAGATATTGACGATATCTTGGAAATATTTAATATAGGATATTAAATTAAGTGAGATAATTGAATAAAAGATATTTTCCTTATTTTATTAGGAAAATGCTTTCTTTCTCCCCAATCTACTATGAAGCTTCTCACAATCAGATTGGGATCACATAGGGGCGCAGGTCATCCTATAAATAGGAGGGCTTGGCTAGCTCATTTGTACAACACAATTCCAAGAGCTTATAGTTCTTGTGAAAAATAGAGAGCTTCTTAGAGAGAGATTTGTGAGAGAGAAAAAAATCGTTCTAGCAGCCGAGTTTTTCTGGTAGCAATCGATGATGGGATTCCGGCGAGGTTTTCGTGTGGATCACCGGTAGAGGCCGAACGCTTGGGCGGCTTCGTGCAGAAACTACTTCCGTAGACAAAGCGTCAATCCAATTGGATCAACCAAGGTATTCTTTTGTCTACTTCTTTTATGCTTGTTGCTTAAACAAAGTCGATCTTGGGTAAAAGGAAATCAAAATTTTGAATTCCGCTGCGTTCCCGCGTAGATTTCCTAACACGAACTCCCTCCAGGAACCAGATCTTGCAGGATTGCTTTGTCCTCTTGCTCGGATAGTAGCTGGACAGAAGCAAGGTCCATAGGAGAACCCACAGTTTGGATAGCAGAGGCCCCAGCCGGATCTTTGGTATGAGTTCCCTCAACAGAGACACTCGCTTTTTTGCTCGTACCTTCCTCACCAGCAACGCTCAGATGGTGAGGAAACGCATTCACTGCAAAAGATACAATAGAATGCAAGTGTTAGGTACAGAACTGGAAAATTCAAGCAAAATAAAAGGACATGGAAAATAAAAAAACCCTACGATCTCTTTGAGCCAAGGGATCAAGAGCGACATATGGTTGTGGTCCAGGCTCTGCCAACCAAGCAGCCTGAATGAGCTACGCAGGAAGTCGGACATATCTCAAGAAAAACCTAGAACTCCGGATCGTCTGCAACGCTTCGGCATTAGTACTCTTAGGAAGGTTATCCTTAGGCTATTCACCCGCATTCCACCGACGCAACATAGATGCACTCTCATGCCTCACAAAGAAAAAATTGGCCTTCCACTCTTTGTGTGAGGACGGCCCATCTGCTAGGAAACAGATTTCTTTCCCCTTCCTAGATCGTTGGTGGAAATAATAAAATCCGGGATTGTCCTTGACTGATTTAACTTGATAGAAAGACCTAAAGAGGTTCACCGTAAACTTCACTCTCACCACTCAGCAAATTATAGCAAATCCTACTATGCTCCTTACACCATTAAGAGCTATTTGGGCAGTGCCAAGGCCATAGTGTTCGAGCACGGCCAGGTAAGGATTAATATTTGAGGGGAATAAGTAAGGATTAATAAGTCGGAGACTCCCGTCAAATTGATCTTCATATGCGGCACAACCCCCCTCCGGCGGCGGGAATGAGTAAGGATTAATAATTGAGGGGATGCGGGGTTTGTAGGTGTATAAATCTACCCCGTACTTGCTACAAATCTTAAGTAACTTTTCCTATTTCAGAACGGATTTTATTCTAGGGATGGCCATCGGGTCTTTCAAAGTCTTAAGAGTTTTAAGGTTCGAATCAGTAAAGACGAATGATCACCTATGGGTGTATTGAATAAAGACACAAGAAAAGAGAAGAAAATAAGAAGCTTAATAAATTGAAGATTGAAGAAGAAGGTGAAGAGGAGTCGGTACAGCAGCACAAGTCTTGATTTAAAGGCAACGATGGTGAAGACGGTTGATATGACAGGGGTTATAAACCCTACCTCGAAAATCATCCCTAAAAGACGTGGGGTCTAAACACCTCGATTATTGGGACAACTATAATAGCGTTATAATGTTAACAACGCCACACGTCGAGCTAGGGGCTCCCAAGGGCTCTGAAATCTAAAGGATGAGGACCGATTTCTACCTTAACAGATCAGACCTGACCAGGCGATCAGTCAGATCTGGGGTCTTATGACGGAGATCAGATCAGCCTCGGCCATGTGTCATCCTGGTAAATGGCTAAGTAATAAATGAGGAAAGATAAGATGAGCAATTAAGGGCCAGGAACCCTAGTTAATACTCAATTGTAAGATCCTTATCCAGGAGGGAAGTCGGTCCAATCTGCCTAACACACTTTCTAGCCTACCGCAGGTCGGTCAGGGAGTAGTGAAGTCAGGGCAGCGCAACTCGGACCACATCGTCGTCTGAAGCTCTCCGCAGGTCGGATAGAGCTAACCATGGCTTCACCCCACATGGATAATATAAGTGATAACCATGGAAAGAATCCATCATCATAAAGACTCGATTCTCGCGACCTTATTTAATTTGTCATAATTACCTCCTAAAATCATAGAGATTAACACATACAAATCCATAATGGTTACAAGTGAGAGTCCTTGAAGGACATGACACAATTATAACCTAGGGCATAAGTGTTCCCTACATAAATGTTCCTTAGAACTAAGGCAGACTTGATTCCTGAAAAATCCCAGGGTACGTAGGCAACTTGAGAAGAATGTTCACAGGCTCAATCTGATCATTCACAAACACCCCCCGTTTTATATTTTTTTATAAGCTTTTGGATATAGATCATTGTCCTTAGATTAAATTGGCCCGTATTTTCACATTGACAGTATCCAGCATCATCACTTATCTTTAAATGATTTAACTTGACTTCATTAACATTTGGCATTCAACAGAGGTTGAACAAGAAGCCCAAATGTTTTTTTACTAAGAAATCTTCCTGACTTGACTGTGTTTGGTTTTGCATCCAACTTTTTTCCTTCTTTTTCTGATGCACCATCTGCTGAAAAACAAATCCATCTCAGTTAAATTTCAGCCTTAGCAGCCATTAGCTCACTCTTCAAACAGCAATACTGAGTTTGACCCCTCAGTCTTCAATTTAGCTCTGGTCTTCAGTCGCTACTGAATATTAGAAGAATCTTGACTGACCTAGTCTGTTAAAAACCTATCAAATGACTATTACAGTTCTTGTCTAATTAACCTATACTATATCAGACTCTATTGAAATCATATACATTAAATTCTAGACATCTTTTTGCTTGCATCTACAATAGCTGGAATGTCCATCATCAAAACTATTAAATTCCTAACAATATGTATAATCTAGAAGGATAATTTTTCTTTGCATATTGTCAATGGAACCATAATAAATCTACCGTTGAGGCACCACATCGAAATTGAACCTTTTAGAGCCGAGTTTGAAACATTTCGACCTCTCGTAAAGTTAAAATTTACACGAAGTGTGGTTCCCGAGTAGATCGACTATGATATCATCAGCAATACCATTTTTTATTCTCTAAAAAAAACAATACCCTTTTTCTTTATGGATTTTTAATTCGTGTGACGATCCAAAAACCCGTCTGTCTCAAACCTAAGGTTCTTTTTCTTAGTGATAATCCCTCAATGTTTCCAGAACTACACAATAACGATGAAGGGATGGGGGTGGTTGTGAGATGTTTTAGACTGCATTTGAGAGTGATCAAGCTGCCTACGTATCCAATACGGGGATTGGAATCAAGTCTCCGTAGTTCCTTAGGGATCGTTTATATAGAGGGGCTTGTGCCCTAGAGTTAACGTGTGGCGTGTTTAAGATGGACACTGAATTGGCGTCGGAACGAGCTTTCCGAATTGGGGTCGAGCGTTCCGAACTGGGGTCGAGCTTTCCGAATTGGGGTCGAGCTTTCCGAATTGGGGTCGAGCTTTCCGAATTGGGGTCGAGCTTTCCGAATTGGCGTCGGAACGAGCTTTCCGAATTGGGGTCCTGCGTTCCAAACGGACACTCGAGCCGAAAATTATGGTCAAAATACTACTGCGTGCTAAAAGCGATCCCTTTTGACACAGAAAACTGTCCTATGAAGAATCCGACAACCGTTACCGACTCCCCGGCAACGGCGCCAAAAACTTGTTCGGTAAAAACGTGTTTTAAATTTATAATTACCGGAACACCCCAAGTATAAGGTTCGTAGTAAAGGGTGTTACCGGGTCGTCCTAAGGGAGTGGAATGTTTATCGGATCAAGGAACAATTATTCTATCGATTATGTCACGACTATTAACTAAAACTAAGATTTATAGTCATTATGAACAGTAAAAATGACGATGAACAGTAACTTCGATGAATAGTAAAAAAAAAACGATGAACAGTAAATTTGCAGAAAAGAATAACAATTAACAACTACGGTTCCTAAAATAACTAAACTCAACAAACAAAGTTGATGACGAACGAATTGGTTTATCAAGTAACTAAAACAACGGCAAGGCAACGGGAATCCACCGATCAATCAACCCAACCCCAACTAGACGGCAAGTTAAAGATATAATTTTTAGTAATGATCTATCACGAATTCGATTAAATTTCTCTAAGCGAATTCTAGGGTTTCGTTTTCTTTTTCAAGTAAAACAAAACGACATGCAAAACACGATCACGAGATTATTTCTAATACTCTTACTCAAATAATTATAAACGATCTCTCGAATTACAATTAATTGCATCAATTGAAAAGATCAAAGCTTGAACAATATTCTCATATAAATTCAATCAAAAAGATAGCTCCATCGATCTCTCGATTCAATAAAACATAAACAATATAACAATATCTAATTGATGAAAAATCATAAATTAACTCACTAAAGATGTAGCTAAAAATCCTCTAGTTGGTGTGGTTGTTGATTGGTTTCCTCCGTTGTCCCACCGCAAGATGCTTAGCCTTCAATCATCTTCGAACTCCCAAGCAAGATTGAAAGAAAGAAACTCATATTTTTATTTGATGTGGTGCTTTTTCTGTGTGTAAAATTCTGTGTGTACTTTTCTGCTCGAATGGTGCTGCTTATATAGGAGTTTCGGCCGACATAAGGAAGGATCTAGAAAAACGCGTCGATTTTGCAGCTTCGGGGCTCGGTCAACCGACTTAAGACACTCGGTCGACCGAATTGCATGGCTCGGTCGACCGAGCCTACCTATTCACGCGTTTTCACACCGCTGCTTCGTATACCGTGTTCCCCACTTCACTCTTTCGATCGATCCGCTTTATCCTCTCTTCAATGCTCCGATTTTCTTCTTTATTTTGAAATCACTTGATTGAATGAGATAAATCTTCTCCATTAATGATATCCCCATGCATATCTTTTAATTTTCTCGCAAAATTGTTGTTACACCAAGTCATCGAATAATAATAATAATAAAAATGTGTAACAAAAATAACAATTAAACTTAATATTTCCTCATAATTAAATTATAACCCCTCAATAACCATTATAGGAATTTAACGGTTAAAACACGCTTTTCTCATTTATTTCCCTTAAAAATAAGGTAAATTGTTTAGGGATTAAGCCCGAAAATATAGTAAAATATACCATAAACACATATTCACGCCATATTTAAGTGTATTGGATACATATGAATTGTGCAATTTAATTAATAAGATTATCATAATATTAATATTAGATATTAATTGATTTTGAAAAAATAGATTTATGATAACAAGATAAATATAGTCAATATAAGATATTGACGATATCTTGGAAATATTTAATATAGGATATTAAATTAAGTGAGATAATTGAATAAAAGATATTTTCCTTATTTTATTAGGAAAATGCTTTCTTTCTCCCCAATCTACTATGAAGCTTCTCACAATCAGATTGGGATCACATAGGGGCGCAGGTCATCCTATAAATAGGAGGGCTTGGCTAGCTCATTTGTACAACACAATTCCAAGAGCTAATAGTTCTTGTGAAAAATAGAGAGCTTCTTAGAGAGAGATTTGTGAGAGAGAAAAAAATCGGTCTAGCAGCCGAGTTTTTCTGGTAGCAATCGATGATGGGATTCCGGCGAGGTTTTCGTGTGGATCACCGGTAGAGGCCGAACGCTTGGGCGGCTTCGTGCAGAAACTAATTCCGTAGACAAAGCGTCAATCCAATTGGATCAACCAAGGTATTCTTTTGTCTACTTCTTTTATGCTTGTTGCTTAAACAAAGTCGATCTTGGGTAAAAGGAAATCAAAATTTTGAATTCCGCTGCGTTCCCGCGTAGATTTCCTAACACGAACTCCCTCCAGGAACCAGATCTTGCAGGATTGCTTTGTCCTCTTGCTCGGATAGTAGCTGGAAAGAAGCAAGGTCCATAGGAGAACCCACAGTTTGGATAGCAGAGGCCCCAGCCGGATCTTTGGTATGAGTTCCCTCAACAGAGACACTCTGCTTACTTTTTTGCTCTGTACCTTCCTCACCAGCAACGCTCAGATGGTGAGGAAACGCATTCACTGCAAAAGATACAATAGAATGCAAGTGTTAGGTACAGAACTGGAAAATTCAAGCAAAATAAAAGGACATGGAAAATAAAAAAACCCTACGATCTCTTTGAGCCAAGGGATCAAGAGCGACATATGGTTGTGGTCCAGGCTCGCCAACCAAGCGGCTTTGAATGAGCTACGCGGAAGTCGGACATATCTCAAGAAAAACCTAGAACTCCGGATCGTCCGCAACGCTTCGGCATTAGTACTCTTAGGAAGGTTATCCTTAGGCTATTCACCCGCATTCCACCGACGCAACATAGATGCACTCTCATGCCTCATAAAGAAAAAATTGGCCTTCCACTCTTTGTGTGAGGACGGCCCATCTCGCTAGAAACGATTTCTTTCCCCTTCCTAGATCGTTGGTGGAAATAATAAAATCCGGGATTGTCCTTGACTGATTTAACTTGATAGAAAGACCTAAAGAGGTTCACCGTAAACTTCACTCTCACCACTCAGCAAATTATAGCAAATCCTACTATGCTCCTTACACCATTAAGAGCTATTTGGGCAGTGCCAAGGCCATAGTGTTCGAGCACGGCCAGGTAAGGATTAATATTTGAGGGGAATAAGTAAGGATTAATAAGTCGGAGACTCCCGTCAAATTGATCTTCATATGCAGCACAGTACCCCTCCGGCAGCGGGAATGAGTAAGGATTAATAATTGAGGGGATCTGGGGGCTGTAGGTGTATAAATCTACCCCGTACTTGCTACAAATCTTAAGTAACTTTTCCTATTTCAGAACGGATTTTATTCTAGGGATGGCCATCGGGTCTTTCAAAGTCTTAAGAGTTTTAAGGTTCGAATCAGTAAAGACGAATGATCACCTATGGGTGTATTGAATAAAGACACAAGAAAAGAGAAGAAAATAAGAAGCTTAATAAATTGAAGATTGAAGAAGAAGGTGAAGAGGAGTCGGTACATCAGCACAAGTCTTGATTTAAAGGCAACGATGGTGAAGACGGTTGATATGACAGGGGTTATAAACCCTACCTCGAAAATCATCCCTAAAAGACGTGGGGTCTAAACACCTCGATTATTGGGACAACTATAATAGCGTTATAATGTTAACACTGCCACACGTCAGAGCTAGGGGCTCCCAAGGGCTCTGAAATCTAAAGGATGAGGACCGATTTCTACCTTAACAGATCAGAACTGACCAGGCGATCAGTCAGATCTGGGGTCTTATGACGGAGATCAGATCAGCCTCGGCCATGTGTCATCCTGGTAATTGGCTAAGTAATAAATGAGGAAAGATAAGATGAGCAATTAAGGGCCAGGAACCCTAGTTAATACTCAATTGTAAGATCCTTATCCAGGAGGGAAGTCGGTCCAATCTGCCTAACACACTTTCTAGCCTACCGCAGGTCGGTCAGGGAGTAGTGAAGTCAGGGCAGCGCAACTCGGACCACATCGTCGTCTGAAGCTCTCCGCAGGTCGGATAGAGCTAACCATGGCTTCACCCCACATGGATAATATAAGTGATAACCATGGAAAGAATCCATCATCATAAAGACTCTGATTCTGCGACCTTATTTAATTTGTCATAATTACCTCCTAAAATCATAGAGATTAACACATACAAATCCATAATGGTTACAAGTGAGAGTCCTTGAAGGACATGACACAATTATAACCTAGGGCATAAGTGTTCCCTACATAAATGTTCCTTAGAACTAAGGCAGACTTGATTCCTGAAAAATCCCAGGGTACGTAGGCAACTTGAGAAGAATGTTCACAGGCTCAATCTGATCATTCACAAACACCCCCCGTTTTATATTTTTTATAAGCTTTTGTATATAGATCATTGTCCTTAGATTAAATTGGCCCGTATTTTCACATTGACAGTATCCAGCATCGTCACTTATCTTTAAATGATTTAACTTGACTTCATTAACATTTGGCATTCAACAGAGGTTGAACAAGAAGCCCAAATGTTTTTTTACTAAGAAATCTTCCCGACTTGACCGTGTTTGGTTTTGCATCCAACTTTTTTCCTTCTTTTTCGATGCACCATCTCTTTGAAAAACAAATCCATCTCGCTTAAATTTCAGCCTTAGCAGCCATTAGCTCACTCTTCAAACAAAGAATACGAGTTTGACCCCTCGCTTCAATTTAGCTCTGGTCTTCAGTCGCTACTGAATATTAGAAGAATCTTGACTGACCTAGTCTGTTAAAAACCTATCAAATGACTATTACAGTTCTTGTCTAATTAACCTATACTATATCAGACTCTATTGAAATCATATACATTAAATTCTAGACATCTTTTTGCTTGCATCTACAATAGCTGGAATGTCCATCATCAAAACTATTAAATTCCTAACAATATGTATAATCTAGAAGGATAATTTTTCTTTGCATATTGTCAATGGAACCATAATAAATCTACCGTTGAGGCACCACATCGAAATTGAACCTTTTAGAGCCGAGTTTGAAACAGATTTCGACCTCTGTAAAGTTAAAATTTACACGAAGTGTGGTTCCCGAGTAGATCGACTATGATATCATCAGCAATACCATTTTTTATTCTCTAAAAAAAACAATACCCTTTTTCTTTATGGATTTTTAATTCGTGTGACGATCCAAAAACGCGTCTGTCTCAAACCTAAGGTTCTTTTTCTTAGTGATAATCCCTCAATGTTTCCAGAACTACACAATAACGATGAAGGGATGGGGGTGGTTGTGAGATGTTTTAGACTGCATTTGAGAGTGATCAAGCTGCCTACGTATCCAATACGGGGATTGGAATCAAGTCTTCGTAGTTCCTTAGGGATCGATTATATAGAGGGGCTTGTGCCCTAGAGTTAACGTGTGGCGTGTTTAAGATGGACACTGATTGACGTGTTCCCTAAGGAAAAAGATTAAATTTTGTTAATCTCCTAAAATCTAGGAGATTATCGTGATATTCAAATATTCGTATTTATGAGGTAAAGATTGGATGTAAGATTGGAGCCTTTATGACACAGGATTCCTTCCATAATTATCTGATTCATAACGTGTGTAAAGGGTTCGGTCCGCGGCAGACTCAGACCGACCTTATAGGTCGGATGCGGGCAAGATTGCACACAAGTATTGGCCGACCTGCAAAGGTCAGGATAGTGTCTGTACCCATATCGCTCAGAGGTCGGCCCTAGATATGGGCCGTCCTAGAGGAACCGGGGAGAGGAACCGCTTACCCCTAGGACCGAAGCATTCATCAGGGAGTCCTGGACCAGACCTGTGATTTTTAAAGAAATCCCTTGGGCTCTTCCTCAACCGATTTCTACTGTTTCTTCTTCCGGTCTATCATCAAGGAGTCATGGTATGGTTTCAGTATTGACTCAGAGCAGCATGGAGTATATCTGCCGTGAGTACGGGGTAAAGCCGGAAAAATTTGTTCCTCTGCTCCATGCGGATCCCCGTCCGTTCGCATCACATCCTCCAGACGGGTACTTTTCTATTTATGAAGCTCAGATGAAGGCGGGCCTGAGGTTACCGCTGTGCCCTGCTTTTGTGTCTGTATTACGACACTATCGTTTTGGTTGGATCAGATACTTCCTTCTAGAGTTAGAACAATGATAGGTTTTGCTGTATTGTGGCGTGCAGTCGGGGTACGGTTCTCGGTGGGTCTATTCTGAACCTTTCATCGCATAGCGCAGAGCCCGGGGTTGAAAGGATGGTATCACTTCTCCCGTCGGTCGGGATTAAAGTAAATGATGCTTGAAGGCCATAAGTATAGTTCATGGCGAGGGCGCTTCTTCTTCATTCGAGATGGTAGGGACTCCAGGCTAGGACGTTGGAAAATGAGTTCCTTACAAAAGGATGAGTGTCCGGACCTTCCGAACTCTGCTCAAGTGGATGATATCCAGAACGCGGGTATCGTTCTGAGGCCGCATGAACTGTCTTCTGAGCTGATCGCTGCAGCTCATCTGGCCGAGGCTGGCCCCGATCCTTACCTTTCACTGGACAATGACAGCCGTGATGTGGGTAAGTACCGCTGCTTTCTCGTAAAACCTTTGCATTGGTGTTGGTAACGTGTTTTCCCATTTCTTGCAGTAAGGATCCTAACCGGTCTCCAAGCCCCCGGCCCTCTAGAGGGGGTGGAACATCGAATTGAGAGAATGTTCATGACCGGAGAGCATGTTGGTCGGGACCAGGCGACCCGAATCATGGGGTCCGCTCTTGGATCCCACAGAGCTCGCCTAGTGTCCGAGCTAGATGATGATGACCTGGAAACTCCTATTATAGTGGTGGACGTGGAGGAGGATGAGAAAGAGCTAGAACACCCATTATAAGAAGATCCTCTCGCCTTAGATCAGAAGACGCTGACGTGGAAGAACGACTGGTGAGCAGGACTGAAGCGGAGTCGGGCTCGGAGAACCCCGACGAGAGATCATCCGAGGTTCGCCAAGAGGATGGAGAGACTGAGGTCGTCCCCCAAACCCCACCCTCTTTGGATGACCCCGTGCAGGACATCTCCTAAATGTCTGACATGCATCTGATTGAAGTGGGCTTCGAGGCCATGAGATATGTAAGTTTCCTTTCCATGTATCCTTGACCTTCCTTCTTATTCAAGGGTTTTGATCGTGTATGGTATTTGCAGGGATCGATTGTGGGTCAAGAGATATTTTTCCAACTTGCACGCTCGTCCTCCGAATGAGAGAAGAGGATTTCTGATCTAAGTCTAAGGACAACCGAATAAAGGAGCTCGAGGAACAATTGAAGTCACAAATGGAAAGGACAGAGGCTTTAAAGTCTGAGTATGTCGTCTGTCTTCAAGAGTTCATGGATGAACACTTAGAGAATGAAGCTGAGCTGGACAGTCATATTGTGAGGCTTCGGGGGGAGCTTTCAGCTTCCGAGGCCACTGTCCGTGATTTTCCTGCTTGCCTCCAGGAGGCCTCAACTCAAGCCGTTAGAGCTTACAAAGCTTCCTCTTTCTTTATTGAATCTTTGAAGCGGTTGCTGAGCCCCACTGTGAAGGCTAGCTATATGCTAGGGGTAAACGATTGCAGGGCCCATCACCCGACCTTACTATCGACAAATTGGCCCACCCCGACTTGTATACTCCTGACTGAATCAATGTACTCTCTTCGGGTGAAGGAATTTCATGCGGGGGTGGACCTTGAGGCAAAGTACCCTATGACCGGTGAACAAGGCCGGCCTTCTATAAGGAGCAAACCTTCGTGTTTGACTCCTGATTCTTAATACGGTCGGGCTTTTTTATGCCCGTCAATGTAGATTGTGTAATTTATCACTGTACTTTCGTTTAATGAAATCAGTTTTTCCTGTAACTTTGTATTTTGTGTTTAGACTTGTAAGCAATCTTTAGGTCAATGTACGCATTGAGAAACGTCGGAAAAGTGTCTTGAAGGTAGAATCACACGTGAGAGCCCCAAAACTAGATTTTTAGCTTAGTCAACTTGACTTGTTGACTTGTCTAGCGGCTAGAAGAGACTAAACCACCAAAGCCTAACTCGTCAGACTAAGACTCCTTGAATGGAGCTCGAAGGTCCTCAAATGGAGTGTAATTTGATTATTAGACCTGCAATAGGCGTAAACCACTTCGGAGGTCCCCTCTGTTGATCGCCCAAAAAGAACGTATTAGAAGAATAGCATGATTTTAGATACAACACGATGCTCGGTTCTAATGAGAGATGACCTTAAAGGGGTCTCAAATTCGTTGGTTTGTGTGATCATTATTGTTGCCCCTAGTTTGTCATGCCTATTATAATGAGGGATGGCATACTTGTACTGTATTATGAGTTTAAGTCACCACGAGTATGACCATATTGATTCGGTTTCTTACGAGCGGGGCCAGGTCGGACTGAATTCTCGCATGAAAGTATTGATGAGCGGGGCCAGGCTAGTGCTGACTTCACGTTTAAAGGAACGGCAAGCAGGGCCAGGCTAGTGCTGACTTCTCGCATGGAACATAGCTTCACTGTTAATAAAATGTTGCACCGATTTATAAAGTGATGACAAGAAAACAACGTTTTATTCATAATAGCATAATCGTAAAATAAGAATTCATATTGTAATAATAGCTGAACATAAATTGTTCACAAAGTCAGTTTTAGGGATAGAACTTCCGCAAGTTGTTGGCATGCCAGCTTCTGGGAATGGTCTTTCCGCCAGAATCGGCCAACTGATAGGCACCCTTGCCGTGCACCTTGACCACTTTGTAGGGACCGTTCCAGTTGGGTCAAGCTTGCCCTGGGGGCCCTGCCTGCTGACTTCATTTTTTCGGAGCACTAGGTCTCCTTCTCTAAAGTACACATTCTTTACTTTACCATCATAGTATTGAGAAAGTTTCTGATTGTATCTGGCCATTTGTATGAAGGCTATCTCTTGGTTTTCCTCTAAGTCATATTTGGAGTGTCTACGCTCGATTTCCATATCCGCTTTTGCGTAGAGCTCGAGTCTTGGTGAGGGTAATCCGATTTCAACAGGTATAACTGACGGACCTTTTCTAGGTGTTACGATCCTTACCGGCAGTGTACCGGGTCAAATTGTAGTGCTAGTCTGGTGAGTCAGGTCGTATCCTCAGGGAAATGAAGGCATAATTCAAAGTGTGGTTAAACACCAAGAAGCTATTATTAACTCAATCTAAGTCGCAGTTTTATCAGTTTTATCGGGTTAGATCGTTAGATTAGTTAGATTGTTAGTAAAGCAGTAAATAAATATATAAATATAAAAATAGATAATATATATATTTTTGGATCTAGCCAAAAATACTTTACTGAATCAATATCTTTTTGTAGTGAAATTGAATGAGACAGATCTTTTCCTTGATGCAAGGAGGTCAATTATGTATGAACCGGTGTACTCCTAAGCTAGACAACTCCTCCTCACACGAGCGTATGAAATTGTCATACGTCTAGTCATCTGTCCAATGTCATCTTAAGCATGGGTCACTCCCGTTTTGTCATTCGGCCAATTTTAAGATTGATTCATTAAACAGGTGATTTTAACGTAATAATATCGTGAGCACAATTTTAATAAGATTTATCTCTCCCAAGATAAATCTGCCCCCGGGTAGGAAATCGGATTCCGTTGTCACGTTTTCACTCGCCCAATTTTACCCTCCGGTCTTTCTATCCGTACATTTAAGTGTAAATAGAAAGAGATTCATTATAATTGGTTTTAATCATTATTACCAGAGTCAATCATCCAGATCTATAAAAAGATAACTAATTCAGATTTATATCTTGGCTAGATATATTTTTAGCTTAACATCATTATTATAAGTAATATATAAATAAAAATAGAAATAATAAACATAATAACATTAGAATATATTACCGATTACAACTGTTGAAGCGGGGTCGTTTCCACCGGATATAACATAACAAAGCTTCGAAATCAACAATCTTCGATAATTATTCCGCCATTACAACGATACTATAACTACTTTATTTATATATATAAAAACATATATATACATACATAGACATATGTATATATAAGGGCCCGAAAATAAAATAAAAGAAGAAGAGAAAAAGAGAGGAGATATACATCTATCATATATATATATATATATATATATATATATATATATATATATGTGATCTAAAAAAAAATAAAAAAAAGAAGAAGAAGGAGATGGACGAGAAGAAGGAGATGGGAAAGAAGAGGGGAAATGGGAAAGAAGGGGGCAAAGATTTTTGATGGATTTAGGGGGGTATTTATAGGAAATCTTGATCCGTATTGTCAAAATTCGTCCATACGGTATCGCAGTTCAGTAAAATGGCCATATCTTGAGTTGTAGACCTCCGATTGACATGATTCAAGAGGCATTGGAAAGCTTATTTGAAGATCTACAACTTTCATGAAGGACTCGTCTTCATAAAATGTCTTTTTGATGGGCCATTCGCACGTCGAAGATATTTCTCGATTTCCACTAAATCGAATCGATTAGCCACTTGACCACTTGACTTAATGATACTTGAGTTGTAGAAGTCCGATTGACGTGATTCAAAATGCGTTGGAAAGCTCTTTCAAAGATCTACAACTTTCATTAAGGACACTTCTTCAGAAAATGCCGTTTTAATGAGCCATTTGTTCGTCGAAGATATAATTCGTTAGTGGTACCACTAACCACTGAGCCACTTGACCACTTAAGTTAGTGGCACACACTTATATCCCTAAAAATACCTCTTTTAGGCCTCAAAACGTGTCATTACTCGGGATTTTGGTCAACCTACAATTCTGCAATAAACCACCAAAATACCAAACGTAAATCCGACACGACACTCCGGTTACTAAACCGGTACAAAACTTATAAAAACTTATAAAAATACGATAATTTATATAATAACCACTATTTATATATTTGGATAAAATTAAGTAATTATTGACTTAAATTGGTACAATAATGCTCAAAGTGGTATCAATATTGGTGTAAAATGTCGTAATAATGATCATTAATTTGTCTCTCATCAATAACAGATTCACACCCATAGGCCAACGTGAAGGGGATTTCTCCTGTTGCCGAGCTTGGGGTCGTTCGGTATGCCCATAGGATGTTGGACAGATGTTCTACCCAATTTTCCCCTTCTTCCTTGAGTTTTTTCTTCAGGCCGACCTTGATCTGCCGATTTGTCTGTTCGACTTGCCCATTCGCTTGCGTGTGGCCCACTAAGGTGAAATGCAGGGATATCCATAGCTCGGCACACCAAGATCAGACCCGTTTGTCTTCAAACTATGTGCCGTTATCCGATATCAAGGTCTTGGGGATCCCATATCGGCACACGATATTCTTCCAGAGGAACTTCCGGATTGCTTTGGCTGTAATCGTAGTGAGGGCCTCGGCTTCTACCTATTTGGTGAAGTAATCCACGGCGACCACTAAAAATCTGAGGTTTCCCGGCGCTCGGGGTAGAGGCCCGACCAAATCGACTCCCCACTAATCAAAGGGCCATGCCGTGATCAGGGGTAATCTGTGAGAAGCTTGATGCGATATATTATCGTGTACCTTACATGATTTACACATGCGAACGAGATCCTCTGCATCTTGCCGTATGGTCGGCCAATAATAGCTGAATAGACGGCACTTTTCGCGCTAATGTCCGGGCTCCGGGATGATTTCTGCAAATTCTAAATGGATTTCCTGAAGCAGATAGTTTCCTTCATCCTCTATTACGCACCTGAGCCAGGGTGCCATGAAAGACTTCCTATAAAGTACGTTGTCAAAGAGCGAATACCGAGCCGCTCTGAATTTCATCTTTCTTGCTAAGGTTTTGTCTTCCGAAAGTATTCCATTACGAAGGTAGGATACTATAGAATCCATCCAAGAATCATTCTAGGTGATGGGTTGGATCTCTTGGGTGTCATAACTTCTTTCCTGTAACGGTTCTACCAGTACCTTTTTGTTAGAGACGAAATTAGATGCTAACTTGGAAAGGGAATCGGCTCGTTGATTTTGGAATCGGGGAACCTGCTCGATAAGGACAGTTTGGAAGGCCTTCAGCCGATCACTGGCTATGGTTAAGTACTTTTCATAAGCTCTTCTTTAGATTCGTATTGTACTTTCACGTGATTGATGATCAACTGGGAATCGTTGTAGACCCGCAAGTTCCCAGCCCCTAACTTAGCTGCTAGATTAAGCCCAGAGATTAGATCTTCATATCCAGCTTCATTATTGGTGGCCAGGAAGTTGAATCAGAGTGTGTAAGGAAATTCTTCATCCTTTGGGCTGATGAGTAAGAGTCCTGCCCCGGCTCTGTCCTTGTTCGAGGCTCCATCGACATATAATGTCCAATATTTGACCTCGGTGCTTGGCTAACTATGATCGGCGGTTATTGCCGCTTCTTCTGCCAGGAAATATGCTAATGCTTGGGCTTTGATTGTTGTTCGAGGTCGGAAATCTAAGTCGTATTCTGCTAACTCTACTACCCATTTTGTCAGTCGACCTGATGTTTTTGGTCAGGCTAATATCTACCGAAAGGGCTGATCAGTGACCACAACGATCGGGTGAGCCTGAAAGTAGGGCCTCAGTTTTCTGGAGGCATGTACCAAAGTTTGTGCCAACTTCTCGGCATTCGAATATCTAACTTCTGGACCGTGAAGTGCTTTACTGACATAGAAATCGACCTGTGCATGTTGCCCTATTGATTAGGACTGCACTTACGGCCTCATAATATACGGCTAAATAGGCAAACAGAGTATCCCCATCTTGTGGTGAAGTTAGTGTGGGTAGCTCGGCTAGATAGATTTTCAGATCCTCGAAGGCTCGCTGACATTCTTCATGCCACCTGAACGGGTTGTTCTGTTTTAGAATCTTAAAGAAAGGAAGGCCTCGCTGGGCCAATCTGGATAAAAAGTGCCCGAGCATGGCCATCATTCCCGTTAACCTCTGGACTTTCTTAACGTTCCTTGGCGGCGACATATTCCTCAGCGCCTCCACTTTGTCTGGGTTAGCTCTGATGCCTTCTTGGGATATCATATACCCTAAGAATTTGCCGGTCCAGACACCGAATGTGCAGCTAGTAGCTAGTACTATTCTAGGGACCTACTCTTCATCAAGAGGTCGTCCACCTATACTTCCATACATCTTCCTATCTGATTTTTAAATATCATACACTACAAAAAAACAGCATTTTTGCGACGGCATTTTTGCGACGGAACTTATTTCCGTCGCAAATTTACGTTTGCGACGGATATTTTAATGTTTGCGACGGGACACTTGGCGGGACCGATTTTTTCACTTGGCGGGCAATTTTGCGACGGAATTTTTATCATTTTGCGACGGACCATCGAATAAAATTTTATTAAATTATTTTATTATTCTAAATTTAGATAAACTTTGCGACGGACTTTAATTGCCGTCGCCAAACTCCGTTTTGCGACGAAATTTTTATTGTTTGCGACGGAATATTTAATAAATTTTTATAAATTATTTCATTATTCTGTATGCACATGTTTGCGACGGAATTAGGTTTTTGTTTGCGACGGACATTATTTGCCGTCGCAAAATGGCGGATATCAGTCGCATTTCCCCCTTTTCTTCCTCATTTCACTTCTTCGTCTCCCTCTTCTCTCCCGCCGCCCCCCACCCCCACCTCCCTGCTGAAGCTCTTCCGGCAACGCCACCTCCTCCCACCACCGCCGCAGCCACCCACGGTATGCTCTACCCTCCCCCTCCCTCCCCCTCTCCCCTAGACCCGATTTCCCCCCCCCCCCCCCCCCCCCTCCCCCGCCGCATTTTTTTTTATTTCGTTTTATATATATATATATATATATATATATATATATATATATATATATATATATATGTATGTATGTATGTATGTATATATATATATATTGTATATGTATGTATATTTTTTTTTATTTCGTTTTATATATATATATATATATGTATGTATATGTATATATATATTGTATATGTATATGTATGTATATTTTTGTGTATGTATGTATATGTATATTTTATGTATGTATGTATATGTATATTTTTATGTATGTATGTATATGTATATATATATGGTATATGTATATTTTTTATTTCGTTTTTTATATTTTTTATATATTGTATCATATGTAGTATAGATTTATAGATATATATGTGTAGTAATCATGAGTTAGAAAATGCTTACTTATGTATATTAGTTAGATAAGTTAGGAAAATGGTTAAGTATGTGCAAAGCCGGATGTTGGTTGAATTGGTTGAATTGGTTTGTTGAATGCTTAAGTATGTGCAAAGCCGGATGTTGGTTGAAAATGCTTAGTTTAGAAACCGGATGTTGGTTGAATTGGTTTGTTGAATTTGGATTGAAATGATGATAAGTATGTGCTTACATGATAAGCATAACATACATAAGGTCCTCAAAGGGTGCTTGTTCCTACCCGTTTGGAAAATGGTACTTGGGGGTACTTTGTTATCCGGCAAAGCCTCCGAATTATTTTGACGTCGAACCTTTGACCATGAATCGAAAATTTAGGTTATAGTGTTGTTAGTTTCATAGTAAGTTGAGTAAAACCCGAGTTTGCAAAAGTGTTGAGACAACCTTCAAAGACTATTGTTAGTCTCATATTTTGTATGATATGATGTGTAGGATTGAAAATGAAGAGAATAGAACGGAGTTGGATGTACGAGAGGTTGGATGCTAACAAGAAATTTAACCCGGTATTTGTGAATGGAGTGGAGGAATTCATAAAACATGCAAAGCAGTTAGATTCGTTTCGGGCAAATAATGGAATGATGAAGTGTCCATGTAGTAAGTGTAAGAACACTAAATTTTCAATCGAACATGACGTGAGATTACATTTAACTAAATATGGGTTTTGCACAAACTACTATGATTGGGTGTGTCATGGTGAAGAGTTTCCCATTCCGATCAACGTTCAGCAAGAACGGAATGTGAACCCTTATCAGGACATGGTTAATGACGCATTACGTGATAGGATTGATCACGTAAGAGAAGAATTTCTTAACCAAGAGGAGAACAATGAGACACTAAACCACGAAGTTGCATCGTTTTTTGAAATCTTTGAAAAACGCGAGAGGAACTGTATGTGATGGAAGTAGTGTCTCCGTACGCAAGCGGCTTCTAGGTTGCTCACTTTGAAATGTGATCACAACCTCTCTCACAAATGCGTTGACGGGGTTACCGGTTTGATAGGAGATATTCTTCCGAAGAATAACTTAATGACCTCGAACTTCTATCAAACCAAAAAGTTGTTAAAGGCATTAGAGCTACCCCGTGAGAAAATACACGTGTGTCCCGCGGGGTGTATGTTATTTTGGGAGGAGGACGCGAATCGGACAAGTGTCGGAAGTGTGACCTTGATCGATATAAACCGAAAACGAACGCAAGAGGTCAACGTGTGCCTAACAAAGTGATGACTTATTTCCCGATTGGACCTAGACTCCAAAGGTTGTACGCCACGAAACATATAGGCAAGGAAATGAGGTGGCACGCGGAAAACCCCAGGACAAGCGGTATAATGGCCCACCCAAGTGACGCTGAAGCTTGGAAGCATTTTGACCAAATGCACCCTGAGTTTGCTAAGGAGCCTAGAAATGTGCGGTTAGGACTTTGCACTGACGGTTTTGCACCTTTTGGTAATTTTGGGAAGAACTACTCTTGGCCGGTCATGGTTACACCATACAATCTTCCGCCCCGGTTGTGCATGAAAAGACAGTTTATATTCTTATCGGTGCTTGTACCGGGGCCGAAAAATCCGAAAGGAAACCTCGATGTTTATTTGCAACCATTGATTAAGGAGTTGAAGCAAATTTGTGGGAAACGGGGTTGTTTACTTACGATGTATCCACAAAACAGAAATTTTCATATGAGGGCTTTGCACTAATGTGGACTATCAATGATTTTCCTGCGTATGGCATGTTATCCGGGTGGACTACGGCCGGTGTGAAAGCTTGTCCCTATTGTGGTGATGGAAACAAGTCGTTACGGCTCAAACATAGTGGTAAATGCACTTGGTTTGATTGTCATCGGCGCTTTCTCCCCGAAGACCATATTTTTCGCACCGATAAAGGTTTTTTGAAGTCCAAACGGTATGAACACGCGACTCCACCCCGTAGATTGAGTGGTGAGGAGGTATGGGAATTTGTACAACACCTACCAAGCATCATTGATGGCTCGGATTCGGACTTGAAACGGCTTAAAAACTCCAAGAATGGTTGGTGGAAAAGAAGCATTTTTTGGGATCTTCCGTATTGGAAAACATTGTTTGCTTCGACATTGCCCGGATGTGATGCATATTGAGAAAAACTTCTTTGAAAAACTGATTGACACGGTTATGGACGTTAAAGGCAAGACTGCTTGTGGTCCAAAATCTGCTAAAGATTTGAAAGAGCTTTGCAGAAAGCGCCCCGATTGTACACTTGTTCTTGACAAGTAGAAAAGAAAAGTGTTGTGTGAATGGGTCACCAAGTTGAAATTCCCTGACGGTTATGCTTCAGACCTGAGTAGGTGCGTAGATCATGATCAATACATTCTACGTGGTTTGAAAAGCCATGATTGTCACGTTTTTATGGAACGTTTGTTGCCAGTTGCCCTTCGAGAATTGATTCCGAAAAATGAATGGAATGCATTGAGCGATATAAGTCAATTCTTTCGAGACTTGTGTCTTTGCTACCCTAAAAATAGAAGACGTGATTCGTTTAGAGAATAACATTGCTGAGATTATTTGCAAGTTAGAGAAGATTTTGCCTCCAGCGTTTTTTAACTCGATGGAGCATTTACCGGTACACTTGCCGTATGAGGTCAGAGTTGGTGGTCCCGTGCAATATCGATGGATGTATCCATTCGAAAGGTTTTTGAATCACTTAAAACAAAAGATTGGTAACAAAGCTTTCGTAGAGGGATCAATATGCAATGCGTATTTGTTGGAAGAGATTTCAAACTTCTGTTCTATGTATTACGATGATCATATTGAAACAAAAGCAAAGAATCTTGCTGTTGGTGAGACTTCGGCATCAGCAATCGTTTCAGATTTACCTGAGTTATTCCGTGATCATAATGGTACAACAATTGGGAAGTGCAAGACGAGGTTCTTGGATAATAAAGAATATGACTTTGTGCACAAGTACGTATTGTCTAACTGCGAAATCATGAAACCGTATGAACTGTAAGTACCTCATTACTACATATATACAATGCTTAACGAGTTTTTTCGAACAAATATACATTAACCGACAAAATGATTCATTCTTAGATTGTTCGAGCAATTTATTCGTGTTCAACGACCTCAATTGACCTCGACGGATATTTGGAATAAACATGAACATGAATTTACCAAATGGTTTGGACAACAAGCATCATTGTTGAATGATGATTTGCTAAAAGCTTTGGCAAGCGGTCCTTCTCGTCAAGTCAAAACTTGGAAACGTTATTCGATTAATGGCTACAACTTTCGGACATTCAACCGGGCAACTGATATTGGTAAATCTTCGGTCAACAACGGAGTTTGTGTCGGTTCCACGGAAGGTGCCGACTATTATGGCACTTTAAATGAAATCATTGAGTTGGTGTATTATGGACATTCGACTTGTCTACAAAGCCGTATTGTTCAAATGTGATTGGTTTGATAATTACGAACGGGGCATGAATGTGCATAAAGATTATAAGATAGTTGAAGTTCATCGTGGTAGGAAATATGGCGCTTATGATCCATTTGTTCGGCTTATCAAGTCGAGCAAGTCTACTATGCTCCATATCCAAGTTTGAAAAAAGACAAAGATCAATGGTCGGTTGTTTTCAAAACAAAGGCAAGATCGACTATCGATGCTCCCGTCGAGGAAACCGTTTTCCAAGAACAAGTGATCAATGATGTTTCCCGATTATCTGATCCTCTTAACATTGTCCACCAAGATCTTGATGTCGATGTTGACTCCGATGTTGGGGATAATGACTTGGATGATGATGAGATGGCGGATTTCATTCAACAAGAAGATGGAGAGGAAGAAGAATCGGTTGATGATCTAGATACTGATGAAGAGGAGGAAGAACTCTTCCATTCTAGTAGTGATAGTGAATAATAATGTATTAAATATTTTATTTTGTCATGATAGTGAATAATAATGTATTAAACATTGTAATTTATTATTAATTAGTATAAACGCCTTTTTATTATAATTGCATTTATATTAGTATAAACGTCATTTTCTCGTGTCAAATAGATGTCGGGTAGAGGTAGAGGTAGAGGTAGACGCGGTAGGGGTAGTTCCCCTCCCCGGAGCGTCTTCCTCCTCACGAGCACGACGAGTTTGGATGATGAGATACACCGGATGAGCGAGGAGGATTTTGGTGTCATTGTCAATGGTGACCTTGGATTGCCGAGTTTTGGATCCCGAGGGGAGATGGTAATTTAATACATATCTTGCTTTAATTTGTTTGTATTTTTATTTATATTTTGATTAACCAAATATATTAACAACTTATTGTTTTCAATATGACAGGTTTACCGACAACTATGTCAAGAAAATGGCCAAGAACGCCATAATCGGCGGCTTCAACACTTTTGCCACCACGTGGCATAATGCCGGCCCGGGAGCGAGCGGGATAGGTGGTGGAACGCATTTAGGGTACGTCGTTCATTTAAATATAACTATATATAAATATAACTATAATTATAACTATACATATAACATATATATATAACTATGTTGCAGGGTCATTTCAGCTTCGAGTTACGCCACGAGCGCCTGGTTAGGGAAGCTTTTGAGCGGTATGCTATCAACAGGGTCCGTGATTATATGTATCGGGCTCAAACAAACCCCCGTGCTCGGCTTTGGATGACCCCGGATATTCTCCGTCAGTTCGAGGAGTGGATTGGGAGTCCCGTAAGCAATTATTCAATATTTAATTAACAATACTTGTTTTTTATATATATATATATATATATATATATATATATATATATATATATATATATATATATATATATATATATATATATATATGTATGTACTAACTTGTTTATCTTATGTCGGAATAGGCGTTCCGAAACATACGCGAAAAAGAAGCTAAACCGAGCTTCGGATCCGGTGAGGAAGGGAAGATCCCGGGACACATGCTATGGGCGACGCGGCGTTATCGATTTCGCTCGGGCCATGGAGGACAATAGAGGAGCGCCCTATCGGTCGGTGATCCGGTGAGTAGTTCGAAGAAGAAGAAGTCGGGCAACTTCGTCTCGAGGAAGTTTGAGAAAATCATGGTACGTTATGTATTCTAAATATTATATATACATTATATATATATCATGTAATTATTGTTACTAACAAATTTATATCATACTTTGCGGGACGTCTTCACCTCGAAGAAGGCGAAAGCCCGGGAGACGCGGCCGACACCCCCGTCGACGAGTCGCGTCTTTATTACGAAGCCGCCGGTGGTTACGACAAGAAGGGGAGAGTTTTTGGCATGGGGTCGGTGCCTCCATGTACTACGACGAGTCGCTGCTGCTCGACACTCGTCCGGCGAGACATACTCTCCGGGCATAATCACCCGTCTCGCCGGGAGATGGCGAGAGACGACGGACTCGTGCGAAACCCGGGCGAGGTTGGAGGAGCTAGAGAGAGACGAAAGCGTCGGGATGACGGACTAGCGCGGATGGAGGCGTGGATTACCCGGCGGTTAGGCGGCATCCCTCCGGAGGGATGCAACCCGGGTACGAGGCGGCACGAGAGATGACCATTCGATCATGGACCCGAGGAGGTGACGTGGGTTTAGGTAGTACACCGGGTCTGACTGGGTGACATTGTTTTGATACATTTTTATTTATTTTGGCTTATCGTATCCCCTTTGACATATCGTTTTATTCATTTTTTGACATTTCCCCTTTGACGTATTTTTTGACATATCCCCTTTGATATCGTATTCCCGTTTATATTGTTGTTGTTGATAGCCGGTAGCAATTGTAATGCTACCGGGGAAAATTAAGGCATTTTTTGCGGCGGTGGTTTGGCCGGGCGCGCAAAACGCCCATAATTTTCTGTTTAATTTTATTTTTTGCGACGGAATATATCCGTCGCAATATGGTATTTGCGACGGCAAAGGCTCATTTTGCGACGGATATGAAAAGATCTAAAAATAAATAAATTATTTAATAAAAATCGGTTGCGACGGATTATACATTTTTTGCGACGGATTATACATTTTTGCGACGAAATTTTACATGTTTGCGACGGAATATTTCCGTCGCTATTTGTTATTTGCGACGGACTATACATTTTTTGCGACGGAAATTATAATTAAAAAATAAAATAAAATACGTTATTATCCGTCGCAAACAATTTGCGACGGATAAACCGTCGCAAAACTGGGGTTTTGCGACTAAAAAATGCGACAAAGAAAAATCGTCGCAAATCCGTCGCAAACTAGGGTTTGCGACGGAATAACCCTTGTTTGCGACGGTAATCTTCCGTCGCAAAACTGCTGTTTTTTTGTAGTGATATTGGCTGCCCTTTGATAGGTTGCTCCAGTGTTTTTTAGGCCAAACGGCATAGTGTTGTAACAGTACGTGCCGAACTCAGTGATGAATGAGGTTTTTTCGGCGTCATGGGGTTCCATGGAAATCTAGTGATAACCTATGCAGGCATCCATGAAACCTAAAACTCCGAAGCCTATTGTCGAATCCACCATTCGATCTATTTTGGGTAAGGGATAACAGTCCTTGGGGCAAGCCCGATTGAGATCGATAAAGTCTACGCACATCCTCCAGCTACCGTCCGGCTTCTTCACCAAGACGGGGTTCGCTAACCAATCCGGATAGCTCACTTCCCGGATGATGTTGGCTTGGAGCAGTTTTGTTACTTCATTTTTAATGGCATCCATTCATTCCTGGGCAAAGTGCATCTTCTTCTGGCGAACGGGTGTCCAGTTCGGGTCGATGTTCAACTTATGCATGTCTAAGGCAGGGGACAAACTAGGCATGTCCTCCGTGGTCCAGGTGACACATCCTTGAATTCTTTTAACAAGGCTACTAACGGTCTCTTGTGTAGATCAGGAATCCATGATCCTACCTTCATAGTCCGGTCCTCCCGACCTTCCCACAGGCAGACTTCCTCTTCTTTGTCATCCGAGGACCATGTTTTCTCACTTTTAGGTAGCAATTCTTCTGCGGGGATTGGTCCTGGATCGATGCTTTCATTTGTGTCGGATGTGTAGCAGCTTATTGCTTGGTCTATATTGCCTTTGATTTCCACGAGGCCTCCGGCAGCCCAAAATCTTAAGCTATTATGTGCGAGCGAGATGACAGCTCGTAAGCCGATCAACGGAAGTCGACTGACGATCCAAAAATCGTCTCCTTCTAATTTAGGGTTCTTGCTCTTAGTGATAACCTGGGGAAACTCCAGAATATGAAGATGATAATGAGGGGTATTGTTTTGGGGGTGATTTAGACTGCACTTGAAGGTTATCAAGCTGCCTACGTATCCAATTGTTGAAATTGGAATCAAGTCTCCGTAGTTCCTTAGGGAATGTTTATATAGAGGGGCTTAGGCCCTAGGGTTTAATGTGGCGTGTCTATGAGGGACACTAGTCAACGTGTTCCCTAAGGAAAAGATTATGATTGATTAATCCCCTTGATTTTAGGAGATAAGTATGGTATTTCGAATATTAATATTAAAGGATAAAGATTCGAGCCTTTATCATTCAGGACTTTATAATAGTTATCTGGTTATTGCCTAGGTAATAAATAAGATTTTTACTCGGAATAAACCGAAGAAAGCCGGGCGGCCCCCGGGGGAGCGGGAACGAGGGCCGGACTCCAGCTATCAAGAAATTGTACAAGTCTAAAGGCTTAGCCCGACCTATGAGATCGGCGGAGAGCACAGCAGGTCGCCCAGAGTCCGGTGCCTGACCCTTCGACCTGCCAGAGACTGAGACGACCCCATAGGGTCGGTCATACGTAACCAACGATGACAAGGTGGACGAGGGGGCTCTCTGGGATCGGATCCAGGGAGTCGAAAGTAGTTTATTCTTCTAAGTCGAGTGTCGGGCCACCAAAGAGGTGCCACGTGGACGAGTCCATTTTCTGGCAGCATCATAAGCCCCCAAGATCCAGCCGACCCCTGGATGGTCGGGTCGGATCTATCGAGTTGGTGGATCGGCACAAGAGTTTTGTCTACGGCTTTTGAGTCTAACTTAGGAGTTGCCAGGTGGCGAGGCTAGGTATTTTTCATGGGTTCCTCATTGGCCTCGTATTCTCTTTTCACATGATTGACTATTAACTGGGAATCGCTATACACTTGCAAATTCTTTGCTCCCAACTTAGCTGCCAGGTTGAGTCCAGTGATCAGCGCTTCATACTCGGCCTCATTGTTGGTGGCCGAGAATCCGAACCGAAGTGCGTAGGGAAATTCTTCGCCTTTTGGGCTGATGAGCAGAAGGCCCGCACCGGCCCCTTCTTTGTTAAAGGCCCCATCAACGTACAATGTCCAAGATTCATCCTCTCGTCTTGGTTGACTTTGTTCAATACTGATGGCCATTTCCTCGGTGAGAAAATCCGCTAGCGCTTGTGCTTTGACGGCCGTTCGGGGGCGAAAGTCTATATCATACTCGGCCAACTCTACTACCCATTTTGCCAAGCGTCCGGACGTCTCTGGTCGGGACAAGATCTGTCGAAGCGGCTGGTCGGTGATCACGACAATCGGATGCGCTTGAAAGTAAGGTCTCAGTTTTCGGGAGGCGTGTACTAGAGATAGTGCTAACCTTTCGGCATCAGTGTATCTGACCTCTGGGCCACGAAGTGCCTTGCTAACAAAGAAGATTGGTTTTTGAGCATTATCATGCTCCTTGACGAGGACCGCACTGATGGCTTCGCCGCACGCCGCCAGGTATATGAATAGGGTATCCCCCGGTTGTGGTGACGTAAATGTGGGCAGTTCGGCCAAATACGCTTTTAGGTCTTCAAAGGCTTGCTGGCAATTCTCATCCCACTTGAACGGGCTAACTTGCTTTAGAACCTTGAAAAAGGGCAGAGCTCGCTGTGCGGATTTCGACATGAAACGTCCGAGTGCAGCCATCCTTCCTGTTAATCTCTGTACCTCTTTGAGGCTTCTTGGTGTCGGCATATTCCTTAATGCGTCTACTTTGTCTGGGTTGGCTCTGATACATTCTTGTGATATCATGTATCTTAAAAACTTCCCGGTCCGAACTCCAAAGGTACATTTTTTGGGATTGAACTTCATCTGTGAGGCTTCAAGCACCTCAAAAACTTCTCTCACGTCTTCCAGGTACTGCTCCAGGGACTTGCTTTTTATCAGCAGGTCATCCACGTACACTTCCATGCACTTCCCGATCTGATCTTTGAATATCTTATTGACGAGCTCTTTGGTAGGTCGCTCCAGCGTTTTAAGGCCGAATGGCATGGTTCGGTAACAATACGTGCCGTACTCCGTGATGAACGAGGTCTTTTCAGCATCGCGGGGATCCATAATAATCTGATGGTACCCTCTGTAAGCATCCAGAAAACCGAATACCCCGAAACCTATGGTCAAATCCACCATCCGATCTATGCGTGGCAGGGGGTAACAATCCTTTGGGCAAGCTTGGTTGAGATCGGTGAAGTCTACGCACATCCTCCAGCTGCCATCCGGCTTCTTTACCAGCACAGGGTTTGCTGGCCACTCGGGGTAGTTCACTTCTCGAATAATGTTGGCCTGAAGTAGCTTATTCACCTCCTTCTGCACGGCGTCGATCCGTTCTTGGGCGAAGTGTCTCTTCTTTTGTCGGACAGGCCTCCGGGATGGGTCTGCGTTTAGTCGGTGCATGGCCAGACTTGGGGACAACACTGGCATCTCCTCTGTTGTCCAGGTGAATACTTCCTTAAATTCTTTTAACAGGGCTACTAGCCGTTCCTTGTGCGTACTGGGGATCCATGCGCCTACCTCGATAGTTCGATCATTTCGGCCTTCCCATAGACAAACTGCTTCGGTCGTGTCATCCGAAGACCAGGTTTCCTCGCGTTCGGGCAGTAGTTCTTCAACCGAGATCGGTGCCGGTCGGCTGCTCCCGTGTGCTTCGGACGTAACGCAGCCGCTTATATGACCCATATCGCCTACGATTTCTACGGGATTATAGTTGACTATAAACCTTAGGTTGTTGTGGACGAGTGACACGACGGCTCGCAAGGCAATCAACGGGGGGCGTCCTAGGATTATATTATAGGGGGACGAGGCCTTAACCACCACATACTCAACGGGAAGGGTTCGGCTCAAGGGAGGTCGGCCGAGGTGGTGGAGAGGACAATAGTGCCCTCAGGATATACAGGGGAGTCGGCAAGGCCGAACAAGGGGGAACTTGTTGGAGTTAATTCAGTGCTACCCAAATGCATTAAAAGTAGAGTAGAGTGATACATGATACTTACTGCGCTTCCGGTGTTAATACAGATGCGCCTTACCAAGTTTTGTTCCACCATGGCTTCAATCACAAGACCATTGTTGTTGGCTTCCATAGGAATAGGATCAATGGCGTCGTACACCACCTCCTTGACAAATCTTCGCTTTTTCCAGGGTGTCTGGCTATAACCGTCGTGTTTTCTGGGGACAATATTCACGTTCTTCATCTTCAGGCAGGTTCCACTGACGAGGTGTTCACTAGTAGAGGCCCTCCTTCTAGCGCCAATTGACGATCCAAAAATCGTCTCCTTCTAATTTAGGGTTCTTGCTCTTAGTGATAACCTGGGGAAACTCCAGAATATGAAGATGATAATTAGGGGGATTGTTTTGGGGGTGATTTAGACTGCACTTGAAGGTTATCAAGTTGCCTACGTATCCAATTGTTGAAATTGGAATCAAGTCTCCGTAGTTCCTTAGGGAATGTTTATATAGAGGGGCTTAGGCCCTAGGGTTTAATGTGGCGTGTCTATGAGGGACACTAGTCAACGTGTTCCCTAAGGAAAAGATTATGATTGATTAATCCCCTTGATTTTAGGAGATAAGTATGGTATTTCGAATATTAATATTAAAGGATAAAGATTCGAGCCTTTATCATTCAGGATTTTATAATAGTTATCTGGTTATTGCCTAGGTAATAAATAAGATTTTTACTCGGAATAAACCAGCAGGCCAGAGCTGGCCCCTGGGGAGCGGGAACGAGGGCCGGACTCCAGCTATCAAGAAATTGTACAAGTCTAAAGGCTTAGCCCGACCTATGAGATCGGCGGAGAGCACAGCAGGTCGCCCAGAGTCCGGTGCCTGATCCTTCGACCTGCCAGAGACTGAGACGACCCCGTGGGGTGGGTCATACGGAACCAGCGATGACAAGGTGGACGAGGGGGCTCTCTGGGATCGGATCCAGGGAGTCGAAATTAGTTTATTCTTCTAAGTCGAGTGTCGGGCCACCAAAGAGGTGCCACGTGGACGAGTCCATTTTCTGGCAGCATCATCGACCTATTACCATATTATTGGGGGATGGTGCTTTAACCACCATGTACTCAACTAAAAGTGTTTGGCCTAACAGAGGTCGGCCGAAGGTAGTGGGGAGGATAAGGGTACCCTCCGGGTAGACTGGTGACCCGGCAAGGCCGAACAAGGGAGCAGTTGCCGGGGATAACTCAAAACTATCTAAGTGCATCAATTGTAAAGTAGAATGGTGCAAAATACTAACCGCACTTCCCGTGTCAATGCAAAATGCCTTACCAGATTCTGACCCACTATGGCTTTGATCATGTGGCCACAATTTCGAATCACCAGGGGGACAGGATCTTCAGTGCTATAAGTCACTTCTTCGAGAAAACTTCTTTTTTATGGGGTGTTGCGGTACCGGAGTGTTGATCATCTTCTTCCTTCAAAACCTGGCTGCCATACCCACCGGAACCTGGCTGCCATACCCACCGGAAACGGTGTTCACATTCTTCATCTTTAGGTAATCCTGAGAATAGATTATCAACGAAATAGGACCCTCATTCTAGCGCTAATTGATGATCCAAAACTCGTCTCTCTCAAACCTAAGGTTCTTTCTCTTAGTGATAATCCCTCAAAGTTTCCAGAACAACACAATAACGATGAAGAGAAAGGGGTGGTTGTGAGATGTTTTAGACTGCACTTGATAGTGATCAAGCTGCCTACGTATCCAATGCATGATTGGAATCAAGTCTCCATAGTTCCTTAGGGGTCGTTTATATAAAGGGGCTTGTGCCCTAGAGTTAACGTGTGGCGTGTTTAAGATGGACACTGATTGACGTGTTCCCTAAGGAAAATGATTATGTGTTTTTTAATCTCCTGGATTCTAGGAGATTATTGTGATATTCAAATATTCGTATTTTTGAGGTAAAGATTGGAGCCTTTATGACACAGGATTTCTTCCATAATTATCTGATTCAGAATGTGTGTAAAGAGTTCGGTCCGAGGCAGACTCAGACCGACCTTATAGGTCGGATGCAAGCAAGATTGCACACAAGTATTGGCCGACATGCAAAGGTCGTAATAATGTCTGTACCCATATCGCTCAGAGGTCGGCCCTAGATATGGGCCGTCCTAGAGGAACTGGGAGAGTTCCCGAACTACTCCTAGTTCGGCTGTGGGAATTCTGGCCCGTAAGGCAGCTTCTCTCTTTATTCTTAGTGTTGGCCGATAAAAGGGGTGCTACGTAGGTATGTTCGGTATTTGGCATCGTCATCATGACTTCGTAATCACCGATTTTATAATGATGGGTAAACAAAATACTTACCAAGTCAGTACTTTTTGGCCAATAGTATTTTTTTAAGTAGGTAGTTCTTTTCTATAACCGATGGTCCATCAATACAATAGTTTAATATCATTGGTTTGGGATCACCGGCTAACAAATGAGACAAAGAATAAAAAATTAAATAAATAAAAAACTATCTATATTTGTCAAAAGAAACTAAATAAACTATGTTTATATCCTTTTGTCCGCCGGCCTCGGATCTGCCTGCACCAAATGACGTATGGAGTTGCGCATTATTTGCTGATTTTTCTGCAACCCAATTTCCTGGGAAAGAAACAAACTTCGAAGTTACAAAAATAAAATTTAAATAAATCAAAGTAATTCCCCATCCGGACACGTAACCAATGAATAACCGTACAATTTGATCAAAAGTCAATCAATGTCTCTACAATCGGGTCAAAAATTTTAGACCTTGTGATGGAAGGAAATTAACAAATTATTTCTGTAATGGCCTCACAAAAATATCTAGAAAGTTAAAGCCGTCCCTTGAAGCATCTATTTATCGATGGAGAAGTAGATGCATTTGGACAAAGTGCCTGAAAAAAGAAGTTAGTACAATTAAGAGTAATTGTAATAGCTCTAGAGTAGAATTCTTTTATATCAAAGTCAATCATTTTAGATTGGATTTCAATTTTTGTTATGCTGTAATAGTTTTAAAATAGATTTAAGAAAAAGGAAATTTTTTACCGAGGGGAAAAGTATACTATTTATTAAAAAGGGTGTAAATATTTCATTGTAACACCCCGGTTTCCAATCTCGTCGGCCGCGGTATTGGTCACCGTAATGTCACTTCACGACACACAGTCGCGGCAGTAATACCCAACATCCCACAACAGAAGGAACATAAACATCCACCATTCATTATTAAAGAGGTTAAAGTAATTACAATCTCTTAAAAGAAATATGAAAACGTGCGGAAGACCCAAAATTTCAAGGTTTAAAAAAAAATCCAAATAAAATGCAAGCGTGTGACTGTGGCTACGTGGCTCTCAAATCCCCGCAACCTCCCAGCAACAAGCTATCACCCAAAACGGAATACCTGCTAAGAATCGCTCCCATAAATGGATCATAGCAGGATCAACCAGAAGTAGAAACGTCAACTAAAAGTCGAGTAAGGATAAATCTAGTATATGAAAAACGAAAGTTAAGTAACAAGTTGAATTAAGACTATCAAACCATACGTCAAGACCAACCTCATGAAAAATGCCACCAATCCAAAAAGGATACAACCAAACTATAAATGATTCAACCCATACATAGAAGATACAGTACACCACACTCCATCTATACCTAAAGGTCCCGAATGTGCACATCCCCAAAAGGGTAAACCCTAAAGAGGAGGATCCTAAAGGTCTGCCAATGGTACCATCGTTAAAATGGACCATCACGTACTGGGGTGCAAGGAAACCTTCCCGGGTTCCCGGCTTCAGGTACTACCCTATCCGGCCCGACCACACCACCGTCCGCAACTCCCCAAATACGTAAGGTCATTGAAGTCGTAAGGAAACCTTCACGGGTTTACGGCTTTGGGAGCTACCCTATCCGGCCCAACCACTAAGGGTCTATGAACTTCAATGCCCAACACCAAGTCCCACAATGATATCAAAACCCTTGACTCATCAAAACCCAACTTACAACACATGTTCATAAGATTTATCAATAGCTAACAAAGAAAGAAGGACACTTAAACTGGACGCCCGTCTGAAAGGTTGGACGCATGTTTGGAGGTGTGGACGCCCGTCTAAAACTCAGACATGCGTCCAACAGAACCTGTTACATCCTGAATCGATTTTAGCACCTCAGACGTTCGTCCAGGTACCCCAGACGCCCGTCTGAGATGTGCCCCAAAGCAGACGCCCGTCCCCAAAGTTAGGACGCTCATCCACCCTGGGTTTCAACAAGAACCCTAGCGATTTCGACATGGCTTTCCCTCGACTCTTCATAAAAATCGGCAAATAGCAGCGAGTTTATCACAGAAAGCCTCATATAACAGCACCATAACATTTATAACTTGTAACCCAAAGCCAAACACATTTTACGGACATTTAATACTCCAAAGCATGACCAACCACGTAAACGCTTTTGACAAAAGATTTACAGCAATTTGTTTTCTGCTTCCAAGCACAAACACAAAGGCCTATACATTCTAAAAACACCGCAAACAGCCCCAACTTGTACTTAAAATCCTGATCAACAATGCTACACAACCCAAACAACTTACACCACCCTATACATTACTAAAAGTCCCATCTTTCGAACCAAACGAAAACGTAACTTAGAAATATCCTTACCGGAATTGCTGCGTTTTTGAAAGCCCTTGCTAAGTTAGAAACGTTCCTCAACGAAGCTCGAATCTATATCTATAGATAGAAGGAAAGATACTAAAATTACAACACAATTCCAAAAGAAAAAAAAAGTAAAGGATCATAAAAAAAATCCTTCTATTTAATTAAAGCCAAAGATAGTCCTCAAAAAAAAAAAATTGAATCCTTTACCAGAAAATTAAGAAGTCGAAAATTCGGGATATTACATCCTTCCCCCTTAAGACAAAACCTCGTCCTCGAAGTTCGGGTTCGTACCGGGCGTTGTTCCACCCCCCCCTAAACACCCTTCGTCCCCGAAGGTAAGAAAAAGGATTTTACGTACAAGGCTTGAAAATTGCATACCTTAAGAGAACAAATGCGGGTACTTCTGTCGCATAGTATCCTCAGCTTCCCATGTCGCCTCCTCGGTGGCATGGTTAGACCATAGAACCTTGACGATGCTAACCTCACGTCCCCTTGTTTTCCGTACCTTGGTATCTAATATCTGTACCGGTACCTCCTCGTAAGTCAAGGATTGATCTAGTTCAACAACCTCCGGTTCGATCACGTGAGAAGGATCACTCACGTACTTGCGCAATTGAGATACATGAAACACATTATGCACCTTCTCCAACGCCGGTGGCAAAGCTAGTCGATATGCCACTTCACCTATGCGGTCCAAGATCTCATATGGCCCCACGTACTTGGGACTCAACTTCCCTTTCTTGCCAAAACGCATCACTCCTCTGGTTGGTGATACTCGTAGCAATACCTTATTGCCCACGGCGAACTCAATATCCCGGCGATGTAAGTTTGCATAACTCTTCTTCCTATCTTGGGCAGCCTTCATCTTTTCTCGGATTATCTGCACCTGCTTAATCGTATCTTCGATCATCTGCGGTCCCAAAATCGCTGCCTCGGACGAATCGTCCCAACAAACCGGACTCTTGCACTTCCTACCATAAAGTGCCTCAAAAGGTGCCATCTTAATACTGGCATGGTAGCTGTTGTTGTATGAAAACTCAATAAGATAAAGCTTTTCCTCCCAAGAGACTTTGAATTCTAATACACATGCCATCAGCATGTCTTTCAAAGTTTGTATGGTCCTCTCCGTCTGACCATCGGTAGCAGGGTGAAAAGCTGTACTCATTCGCAGCCCCGTCCCCAAGGCATCGTAGCTCTGCCAAAACCGAGATATGAATCTCGCATCTCTATCGACACAATGCTTCGGGGTATACCATGTAGTCTCACAATATTTCTCGGTATGCCATAGCCAACTCCGTCTTACTCCAAGTGTCTTTCATCGGAATGAAATGCGCCGCTTTAGTCGATCTATCCACAACGACCCAAATCATATTATTCCCTTTAGGACTCCTCGGTAATCCGCATACAAAATCCATGGAGACGGAATCCCACTTCCAAACCGGCACATCCAACGGCTGCAGCATACCCTGTGGCCGTCGATGTTCAATCTTGACCTTCTGACAAGTCAAGCACTTTGACACAAATTCTTCTACTTCGCGTTTCATATTGGGCCACCAAAAGGTTTTTTTGAGATCTTTATACAGTTTGTCTCCTCCCGGATGAACAGAATAAGGCGTACTATGAGCTTCACTCAAGATCCGCCTCTTGAGTTCTTCGTCGGCTGGTACACACCACTGACCTTTAAACCGGATACTACCATCCTCATGTAACGTAAAATCAGCTGCACCATCTGTACCAATCTTGACCTTCTTGGCCTCGATTACCTTGTCACCCACTTGTCTCACCCGGATTTCAGCGTATAATTCGGGTTGCAAGACGAAGTCGTTTTTATCTCTGCCTTTCTGGATGACACAGATGTCCACACGGTCTAACTCTTCTCGCAATCTGATCCGTGCTACTTTCTCGCACACGGAATGAATCGACTTACGGCTCAAAGCGTCCGCCACTACATTGGCCTTCCCTTCGTGACTCTGAATTTCCATATCATAATCTTTAATTAACTCCAACCAACGCCTCGACGCATATTGAGCTCCTTCGTGTAAATATGTACTTCGTGCTCTTGTGATCCGAAAACACCTTGAAAGTTATTCCATACAAGTAGTGTCGCCATATCTTCAATGCGAAGACCACAAACCGCCACTCTAAGTCGTGAGTCGGGTAGTTACTCTCATATGGTTTCGTTGCCTCGATGCATACGCGATCACTCGCCTCCGTTGCATCGATACGCAACCCGTGCCATTCTTCGACGCGTCGGTATAAACCTCAATTTGGGGAGATTTTGCATCATTAAAACAAAAGAAAATTTATAAAACCTATACTACCATGCAAAACTACCTCCTAACCGGCCGAATACCGGGTAGTTGCTAGTAAAGTTGGATAAGTACGGGTATCGATCCTCGTGGAATTGGGATATCGAATCTAACTTATTAATTCTTCTTTATTAACCTAAAATCCTAAACTAAAACGGAAAAGTGAAACTGACGAGGATTGTTAATCCAAAGCCGGGAAGGATAATTGCGAACCAAAATAAATAAAACTATAACTACGAAAAACAAGAAACTAACTAACGAACATGATAATGATTGAAGTAAATCAACATGAAACAAATCATGATCCACCATCCCGCAACCCTTAATTTTCTCCCTAGATTATCTTATAATGATTTAATTCAAGTTGTGGTTTCACCTATCAAACGTATGAATTCCTACTTTCGTAGATGAATTCGCCTATCAATCTCTATCTTTCGATTTACGGAGACTAACGCATCATAAAATAAACCAAGGTGCAAGATTTATCAGATCTAATAACCTAGACATTCAACCTATCAACTTTCGTTTGACATAGGTTAAAGATCCAATCTTTCCTATGGTGATCTAACGGTTACGCAACTTTCGTATTTTGTAAACGATCAAACATGCACATCTTTCGATATAAATGCAATAAACAAATAATCAAAGGAAAGATACAAACTTTAAATAAAATCATTCATAAAATCATCCAAGAGAAGAAACAAAAGAAAGAACAGAGATTACATGGTCGCTCCAGTTTGACATCTTCAAGCCTTCATCATGCTCGAACAAGAAGGAAAAAAAAAAGTACAAAATAAAAGACCTAATCTAACCCCGGATCAACCTCCGGCCGACCAAGCATGGAGCTTGGCCGGCCGGGCTGCTTGCTCGCGCTCGACCCTTTTAGTGCAAAGAAAAGCCTCCGCGTATGTAATGTATCTCTATAGGGTTGCATTGTGCGGTGCTTTTATAAGGTTGAAAGGCGGCCGAATGAAATAAGGTATGTCGGCTGCTACAGTAAAAACTTGAACGGAGGGTGGACGAACGTTTGCTTGTAGTTTGCAGACTCTGTATTGATTTCCTGCCTTGAACACTGGTTTAAAATCTTGGACGCACGTTTGAGTTCTGGACCAAATTCCTTCGATTGGAATAAAACTTCTAAAATTCATATCTTGAGTTGTAGACCTCCAAAAATTATGATCCGAATGTCATAATTAAGCTCTCGGAAAACTCTACAACTTTCATTAAGGACTCTTCTTCAGAAAACGCCTTTTTGATTAGCCCGTCGTATTACGAGTATTTTTCGGGATTTTCCAATACCACAGCATCATTATCCAAACTTGTAACGCTCATATCTCGGGCCTCGTAAGTCGGAATGAAGTGATTCAAGATCCTGTAGAATCCTCTCTTCAAGCCCTACAACTCTTCTCTTGAGGTCGAGAGTCAAATCAGTGTATATCATATCAAGAACTGCGTCGGAAGTTCGGCTGCTTGAATGCTTCATTCCAAGCTTTATCTCCATCTTTATCCTCTTCCAAGTCAAAAACATGTATCTACATTGCATCCAAACACCACAAAAACGTAACAATATCCAAAACCATATAAAACAATCAAATAATCGTATAAATTGATACGTTTTCATATTTAACTCTTTAAATCACCATTCACTCAATATTTCACTATAAACCTCGAATTCTATGAAAATCATACGTATATGGGGGAAATTGAGGTGAAATATATCCTTAAAAACACTACAATTTGACCCTTAACAACACCCCCACACTTAAACCTTGCTCGTCCCGAGCAAAACAAAACAAGAACATACTATCAAGAATCCACATTACCTGACACGAGATATAGTCAAAATCATGACAAGCTAGTATTCAGCAAATCGACCTCACTCGGTGATGTGTGTGCAGAACCTACTAAACTTCCACCGATCCTCTCTTGATATAATACATCAAGCACTAACAGTTATCCGGTCAACTAAACGAAAACTTCATTCTATCTACAGCACTTACCTAACAAAAACTAATTACCAAGAACATAGTAACTAGCTCACAATTAAATTCCTTTGCTTAGTACCAAGAAAATACCTTTCGGGTCTCTACTGGGTTTAGATCAACTTGACTTAGAATTCCAAAAAAAAACGTATATTTATATTTTATTATTCCTATCGTCGCGTCTCAAAAGTATAACACTCTCCCCTACATTAGAGGCAGTCACCCTGAGATCACTCGAACCCATACTGTCCAAGGTAAACCACACTCCCCATTTGGGGCAGTATCCAAATGGACTCGAGGTGATAGTTACAAACAAAATTCCCGCAAAGAAATTTTATTCATTTATTATTTATAGATATATATATTTTTATATTTTTCAAACTCTTCGGAAACTCGCGGTCAAATATTATTTCTAACACATTCAAGACTCTCAAAGTTCTCAAGAACACTAAGGTACTGAGATTCTAACTGTGAGTATAGCACAAGTTCTTAACTTTCATTAATGCTAAATAAGTGTTATCTGTATCGAGAATTAACTTTCCTTTAACTAACCGGAAACTATTCTATATTTGGCTCTTCATCTAATAGGTTCGTGAAATGAAGTTCAAGTGAGTATCGACTTACTAAACCTATTCTCAGAACATGATATGACTACTGATAACAACTAAAGGTGCCAAATTATAAAACTAGCATGCAATTGAAATGTTACTCGGGACGAAACAAAAATTTTGAAAATTTAGCACTTTTCATAAAAATATAACTACTTAGAGCAAATGAATGTAGATACACATAAACCATCCCCTCCCCACACTTAAATTACAACATGTCCTCATGGTGTGCAAAAATAAAAAGAAACGAAAACTTAGCCGATTCGTTGTTCGAAAGGGAGCTATTCGGAAGTGGGTCGACCTCACCCGAAATGCTCAACGAATCCGAGATTGTGGACCATCCACCGGAAAACCGATATCGTCTAAAAACTCACAATAGCTAATGCAAATACCCGCACACTTGATAAACACGAAATATCTCGGGGATAAGGGGAAGATAACATATAAAGCACAGAAAGGAAGTCTAGAGAATTTTTAGATTAAGCTCATATAAAGATGGACATATACATGGAATATTACAAAATAGTAGGGCTAGGTGCAACTATATGAAAATGCATTACAATGCAATCTACGTGAAAAATCCTAAAAATAAAATAAAAACGAGGTAGTATTACGGAAACCGACCGACAGTTAACTACACTCAAAAAGAAAAATAAACTAGGTGGTATTACGAAAACCGACGGTGACCACACTTAAGAAAAATAAAAGGAAAAATAGAAAAACAATGCAACTATATGAAATGCAACTAAATGAAATGCATTTAAATGATATGCAAAAAGAAAATAAAATAAAAGAAAGAAAACTAGCCCACTATATGCAACACGACATATATATAAACGTCTACCACATAATGACAAAGTTACGATAAACGACAAGTCGTCACTAGTGCCGACGCGCCTTAAGACTTATCGAAAGTGATAGACTTATGGAAACCAACAGTCATCTATCTAAACATGTATAACTCATATGGAGAAAGGACGTAGCATACGGAAAACCGACAGTAGCTACCCATATGAACTATAAAAACAAAGGAAGCACGTAAGTCTTAAAAGCTTAAAAGATTCATCGGAGCGGTATGTAGCATACGGGAACCGACATTAGCTACTAATTAACCATAAGAACAGTTATAGCTTACGAGAACCGACAGTCACTATAACATGCCTAGATGAATCATATATAAGGAATTGATCAATTATCTAACATGGATTCATAGATGGAAAGGTAAAAACATATAAGTTCAGGGCATCTATGTAAAAATCAATTAGCCACAGAAGCTCGAATGAAAAATCCACATCAAATAAAAGCATTGAAAATAAAATCAAGAAATTTAGAACCCGGATCGAACCCCGGACGAACGTTCACTTAGCGTTCGTAACCGGACGGGCGTTCCACCTTGCGTACGCTCGTCCGCCTTGAAAACCGACCGGACGGGCGTTCGAAAAAGTATAGACGCTCGTCGGTCCTCTAAATCGAACATGATTGAAAATATTTGAACGGACGAGCGTCCAATACTTCCCAACGCTCGTTCACTGCAGATGAAGAATCGGACGGGCGTCCAACGAGAATCGTACGCTCGTCCATACAACAAGAATGCACGGACAAAAAAAACACAAAGAAACCCTAAATACTTATGAACACAACACAACAACACGTATCACAAAGACAAAGAAATTATCAAATTAAGCACGGGGGTTAGACTAGGTAACACATAAACATATAAACTTCACGTAAAACAAGTTGAGTAAAAAACTTTTGCACATTCTTAACCTAACGGTCATCGAAACACGGCAAAATAAAAACTCTCAACTTGGTATACGCTACTTTTATTAAAAACAAAAATAAAACGTAACAAAATCGAGAACTAACAAAACTAGATTCAACATGACACCTATTCCCCGGCAACGGCGCCACTTTTGTTGGGGAGATTTTGCATCATTAAAACAAAAGAAAATTTATAAAACCTATACTACCATGCAAAACTACCTCCTAACCGGCCGAATACCGGGTAGTTGCTAGTAAAGTTGGATAAGTACGGGTATCGATCCTCGTGGAATTGGGTATCGAATCTAACTTATTAATTCTTCTTTATTAACCTAAACCTAAACTAAAACGGAAAAGTGAACTGGACAGAGATTGTTAATCCAAAGCCGGAAGGATAATTGCGAACCAAAATAAATAAAACTATAACTACGAAAAACAGTAAACTAACTAACGAACATGATAATGATTGAAGTAAATCAACATGAAACAAATCATGATCCACCATCCCGCAACCCTTAATTTTCTCCCTAGATTATCTTATAATGATTTAATTCAAGTTGTGGTTTCACCTATCAAACGTATGAATTCCTACTTTCGTAGATGAATTCGCCTATCAATCTCTATCTTTCGATTTACGGAGATTAACGCATCATAAAATAAACCAAGGTGCAAGATTTACTAGATCTAACAACCTAGACATTCAACCTATCAACTTTCGTTTGACATAGGTTAAAGATCTCAATCTTTCCTATGGTGATCTAACGGTTACGCAACTTTCGTATTTTGTAAACGATCAAACATGCACATCTTTCGATATAAATGCAATAAACAAATAAACAAAGGAAAGATACAAAATTTAAATAAAATCATTCATAAAATCATCCAAGAGAAGAAACAAAAGAAAAGCCGAAAAGAGATTACATGGCTACTCCAGTTTGATCATCTTCAAGCCAACATCATGCTCGAACAAGAAGAGAAAAAAAAGTACAAAATAAAAGACCTAATCTAACCAACCACCGGCCGACCAAGCATGGAGCTTGGCCGGCCGTTGCCGTCGTTCGACCTTTAAGTGCAAAGAAAAGCCGATTATGTAATGTTATCTCATCTTAGGTTGCATTGCATGCGGTGCTTTTATAAGGTTGAAAGGCGGCCGAATGAAATAAGGTATGTCGTCTTAATTAATCCTTTTCCAAGTAGGGTTTGCTACGGCTAAAAACTTTATGCCTCGGTCGGTGGAGGAACGGAGGGTGGACGACGGACGTTTTTAGTTGTAGTTTGCGGAACTCTCGTATTGATTTCCGCCTTGAACGCCGGTTTAAAATCTTGGACGCACGTTTGAGTTCGGACCAAATTCCTTCGATTGGAATAAAACTTCTAAAATTCATATCTTGAGTTGTAGACCTCCAAAAATTATGATCCGAATGTCATAATTAAGCTCTCGGAAACTCTACAACTTTCATTAAGGACTCTTCTTCGAAAAACGCCTTTTTGACTAGCCCGTCGTATTACGAGTATTTTCGGGATTTTCCAATACCACAACATCATTATTCAAACTTGTAACGCTCATATCTCGGGCCTCGTAAGTCGGAATGAAGTGATTCAAGATCCTGTAGAATCCTCTCTTCAAGCCCTACAACTCTTCTCTTGAGGTCGAGAGTCAAATCAGTGTATATCATATCAAGAACTGCGTCGGAAGTTCGGCTGCTTGAATGCTTCATTCCAAGCTTTATCTCCATCTTTATCCTCTTCCAAGTCAAAAACATGTATCTACATTGCATCCAAACACCACAAAAACGTAACAATATCCAAAACCATATAAAACAATCAAATAATCGTATAAATTGATACGTTTTCATATTTAACTCTTTAAATCACCATTCACTCAATATTTCACTATAAACCTCGAATTCTATGAAAATCATACGTATATGGGGGAAATTGAGGTGAAATATATCCTTAAAAACACTACAATTTGACCCTTAACATCTTTTACAAATCTTCGGTAATATCCAGCCAAACCCAAGAAGCTTCGAATTTCTGCAACATTCTTAGGTGTTGGCCATCTCGCCACTGCCTCTATCTTGCTCGGGTCAACGGATACACCGTCTTTCGAGACAACATGCCCCAAGAATGCCACTCGTTCCAACCAGAATTCACATTTAGACAGTTTCGCATACAGTTGTTTTTCCCGTAAAATCTACAGTACGAGCCTCAGGTGTTCGGCATGTTCTTCCTTAGTCTTAGAGTAGACCAGGATGTCGTCAATAAAGACTACTACAAACTGGTCCAAGTAGGGTCTGAATACCCGGTTCATCAAATCCATGAAAACTGCTGGTGCGTTGGTCAATCCGAAAGGCATGACCGTGAATTCATAATGTCCGTACACAGTACGAAATGCGGTCTTTGGGATATCCGCATCCGCTACCCCGAGTGGTGATACCCGATCGCAAATCAATCTTCGAGAAAATACGTGCCCCCCGTAGCTGATCGAACAAGTCATCGATCCTCGGTAACGGATACTTGTTCTTCACTGTGACGTTGTTCAGCTCCCGGTAATCAATACACAGCCGCATACTACCATCCTTCTTCTTCACAAACAACACCGGTGCTCCCCACGGTGACACACTCGGTCGGATGTACCCCTTATCGAGCAGTTCTTCCAATTGTACCTTCAGTTCCGCTAATTCTTTAGGTGCCATACGATAAGGTGCTTTCGATATCGGTCTGGTCCCGGGCATCAACTCCACTGCAAACTCTACCTCCCTCTGGGGTGGCATACCTGGTATCTCATCCGGGAATACATCCTCAAAATCACGGACTACATCAATGTCCGTTAGTTTAGGACCCCATGTGCTTACATCATGTACGTGACACATAAACAACGGGTACCCTTTCTTGACGAGAGATTTCAAAGTCACCACCGAAATGATCTTCACGTTAGGTTTATCCACAAATCCCTTGTAAGATACTCGCACCCCTTTAGGGCCTCTCAAAGTCACCTTCTTCTGCTCACAGTCAATTTTGACTTTATGCCGGTTCAACCAATCCATACCCAAAATAACGTCGAAGTTCTCGAGGGGGAACTCGATCAAGTCAACCGACAAGTTGACTCCCATAATCACTAACGGTACGTCTCTATACAACTTAGAGCATGGCACTAACTCTCCCGACGGTTGCATAAACTCACTGTCAATCACCTCGAATGTAGCTAGACCCAACCTCAAAACATGCGAACCCGCTATAAAGGAACATGATGCACCCGAATCAAAAAGTACGTAGGATAAAAATGAGTTAACCAGAAAATTACCCGTCGCTACGTGGTTGCTCTGATCGGCCTCCTCTCTGCCCAGTGCGAATAATTTCCCAGTCTGATTTACTCCAGCTTCCTGGACTGTGCTGGCCGACCCTGATGGTCGGTTCCTGTTTCCACCAGTGGCCGTAGGTGTACCCCCATGTCGGCTCTGTGCAGGGGTACTACTCCGCTGCTGGTTACCCCTACTCATGTTTCCCATGTTACCCCTTGGAGCCCCACCCATGTTGCTTCCCGTAACCGATGCCGACCCGGCAGGTGTTGGAGCCGCAAAACACTCAAATCGTCTATGTCCAAGCTTCCCGCAATTGTGACACTGGATTTGTGCACCTGAACAATCTGTACCCGATGGTTTCCCGACACCGCTTGCGGTGATAACTTCGTGGCCGACTAAACCCCGAGAGTTACCTCTCGCCGGGCCGACCACCGCCGCCTCTCGGTAACGTGGGAATTTGCCGAAAAAGAGGGTCGTACTGGAGGGTTCCCAGAATTACTGCGTTTTTGCTGCCCCTGATTGTCCTCAGAGACACTCTTCCTCTTGTTAGTAGCATATGCCGCTTTCACCTCTTTCCGAATCCTCTCGATGTTGCATGCCACTTCACACATCTCTTTTAGGCTCGTGAAGCCCCTGCTTGCCCCCATACGATCCCGGATCTCTAAATCTAAGTGTTGCTCAAACTTCACCATCTTGGCCTCTTCAGTCGGCACTAGCTCAGATGCATAAACCGCCAAGTCGACAAACTTCTCGTAATATTCTTGAACAAATCATATCCCCGTGTCGGAGATTATCGAACTCAACCCACGCCTCTTTCCTCTTAGATTCGGGAAAGAATTCACGCCTCGGCTCCTCGCTTAAACTCGGTCCGGTTCGGTGGTACCACTACGATTCCCCTTGCTCATTTTCGGTCTGAGCCAACCGATCTTTGTTAGTACCCCACCACAAATCAGCCCTGTCAACCAAGTAGAAAGCAGCTTGGTCGACCTTCAGTTCCTCTGGACAGCCTAGAGTGGCGAAGATCTTCTCAAACTCTCTAATCCACCGCTCGAGTCCCTTAGGATCTCTCTTACCATCGTACCGACTAGGCCTCTCGCGACTCACGGCCCTAGTCATGCCGGTAGTTGACCCCTGAGAACGATCCTCTGTCAGCTTGTTGACCGCCTGAATCAGGTCTTGATTCATCTTAACCAACTGATCAATCAGCTGGTCCCTCTCATTTCCATTCCTAGGAGGCATAGCTAAAACTACAAAAAGTAAACAATCATGCATTCAATTATCACCTATATCATGCCACAGAATATTTCACATATACTAACACTTACTGCCCAAAATTAATTGCAACACACAGCCACATTTCCACATACATCAGAACTTACCGTACCTTCCCTACATAGAACTCAATACCTACCCCACACATCCTCACTGTGCTTATTTTAGTGAATTTATTCTTAAGGTTCATTTTAGGTGGTGGTCCTGGAGTCGAACGTCTCTGATACCACTTTGTAACACCCCGGTTTCCAATCCCGTCGGCCGCCGGTATTGGTCACCGTAATGTCACTTCACGACACACAGTCGCGGCAGTAATACCCAACATCCCACAACAGAAGGAACATAAGCATCCACCATTCATTATTAAAGAGGTTAAAGTAATTACAATCTCTTAAAAGAAATATGAAAACGTGCGGAAGATCCAAAATTTCAAGGTTTAAAAAAAATCCAAATAAAATGCAAGCGTGTGACTATGGCTACGTGGCTCTCAAATCCCCGCAACCTCCCAGCAACAAGCTATCACCCAAACCGGAATACCTGCTAAGAATCTGCTCCCCATAAATGGATCATAGCAGGATCAACCAGAAGTAGAAACGTCAACTAAAAGTCGAGTAAGGATAAATCTAGTATATGAAAAACGAAAGTTAACTAACAAGTTGAATTAAGACTATCAAACCATACGTCAAGACCAACCTCATGAAAAATGCCACCAATCCAAAAAGGATACAACCAAACTATAAATGATTCAACCCATACATAGAAGATACAATACACCACACTCCATCTATACCTAAAGTTCCCGAATGTGCACATCCCTCAAAAGGGTAAACCCTAAAGAGGAGGATCCTAAAGGTCTGCCAATGGTACCATCGTTAAAATGGACCATCACGTACTGGGGTGCAAGGAAACCTTCCCGGGTTCCCGGCTTCGGGTACTACCCTATCCGGCCCGACCACACCACTGTCTGCAACTCCCCAAATACGTAAGGTCATTGAAGTCGTAAGGAAACCTTCCCGGGTTTACGGCTTTGGGAGCTACCCTATCCGGCCCAACCACTAAGGGTCTACGAACTTCAATGCCCAACACCAAGTCCCACAATGATATCAAAACCCTTGACTCATCAAAACCCAACTTACAACACATGTTCATAAGATTTATCAATAGGTAACAAAGAAAGAAGGACACTTAAACTGGACGCCCGTCTGAAATGTTGGACGCCCGTTTGGAGGTGTGGACGCCCGTCCAAAACTCAGACGTGCGTCCAACAGAACCTGTTACATCCTGAATCGATTTTAGCACCTCAGACGTTCGTCCAGGTACCCCAGACGCCCGTCTGAGATGTGCCCCAAAGCAGACGCCCGTCCCCAAAGTTAGGACGCTCGTCCACCCTGGGTTTCAACAAGAACCCTAGCGATTTCGACATGGCTTTCCCCTCGACTCTTCATAAAAAATCAGCAAATAGCAGCAGTTTATCACAGAAAGCCTCATATAACAGCACCATAACATTTATAAATTGTAACCCAAAGCCAAACACATTTTACGGACATTTAATACTCCAAAGCATGACCAACCACGTAAACGCTTTTGACAAAAGATTTACAGCAATTTGTTTTCTGCTTCCAAGCACAAACACAAAGGCCTATACATTCTAAAAACACCGCAAACAGCCCCAACTTGTACTTAAAATCCTGATCAACAATGCTACACAACCCAAACAACTTACACCAAAAGTCCCATCTTTCGAACCAAACGAAAACGTAACTTAGAAATATCCTTACCGGAATTGCTGCGTTTTTGAAAGCCCTTGCTAAGTTAGAAACGTTCCTCAACGAAGCTCGAATCTATATCTATAGATAGAAGGAAAGATACTAAAATTACAACACAATTCCAATGAATAAAAAGGCAAACCGAAACGACATCATCCCCCCCACACGCATGTATGGATCGGCCATTGCCTTTGGCCGGCTGATCGTCATGCTCGAATTGTAGGAAACAAGAAGACGACCCTTACCGACGACAACGACGACGGCAACAATCCTTAACACGAAGGAGAGATTTCTCTCCTTCTCTTCACAAGGAGGACGGCGGCTAGGGGGAGAAAGGAGGGTTTCACGTGTTTTTTTTTTTTTGGAAGTAAGGAGGAAAGAAAATCTAATTTGATTAATTGGAAGTTTACAGGGGTTAAAATCCTTTTTAATCACCAATAGCCTTTTTAGTATTTTTCCCTTCTTTTAATTAAGAAAAGAAAAAAAAAAGTAAAGGATCATAAAAAAAAATCCTTCTATTTAATTAAAGCCAAAGATAGTCCTCAAAAAAAAAAAAAAAAAAAAAAAAATTGAATCCTTTACCAGAAAATTAAGAAGTCGAAAATTCGGGATATTACATTCATAATTTATAAAAAGGATACAAGGAAGTTTGAAAATTGTTATAAAGGGCACGACACCCTTTATAATAATTTTAAACATTCTTACACCCCTTTCACAAATTTAAATATGTTAGTGAATGGAAAAAAAAATATTTTAAAATAAAATTGTAATAATAACCAAAAAATCCAGATAAAAAATAAAATTAAAAAAATATGTATAAAAATAACCCTCTCTCGTGACCGCCCTCATCCCTCTTGATTAATTTTCTGCTCCTGAAATCATTTCTTCGTGAAAAAAACCCACCTCCAACGACCTACGCCCACCTTCTCTGCTAAAGTTTTCTCCACCACATTCTACCTAAGAAATTATTTTTCTTGTAAATATTTTCTTGATTTCATTTTGCAATGGTTACAATGCTGCATAAAATATGTGCCTTGTAATGTCACTTATTCCTTTTAATATGTTTTTGTATATTTAATATATGCATATTTTGCACGGACATTTTTTTAATGTTTACGCGTTTGAATTTTGTACTATCATGTTTACCATTACATTTAATTTTTATTGTCTTTTTATAAAATTATAATTTATTTGTGATAGTTTTTTCGTTTATAACTATATTATTTATACTGAAAACCCGGTTTTTGAGAGCTGAAAAGTTTAAAATGAGGGGTGGGGCGGTGATCGGAGTGAATTTGTTTTACAATTTTTTTCATTTTATTGTTCAATTCTATTTGTATTTTATTTGATTTTTCAAGATTTTTTTTGTTATTCTCATAATTGTACTTTGATTATCTATTTCTTTTGCCAATATATTAAATTTGGTAAAAAAGGATTTATGGAAGTTTAAAAATTATTATGGGGGTTATCGTACCCTTTATAATAATTTTTAAACATCTTTATGCTCTCTTTACAAATTTTGAAATATTTACACCCTTTGTAATAAATGGTAAACTTCCCATTCCCTTTATAAAAAATTTCCAAAAAAAAAAAAAAAAATTTGACTCCACCTAGATGTCCATCTAAATATAAATTGGGAATGATACGTTCATAGACTTTCATCTACCGAAATTTTACAGAACTGATGATGTGGAAGACACATCATCCTATGGGTCCCACATCTTCATTTAAGCCATCAATTAAAAAGTAAAATAAATAATAAAAAAAAAACATTTATAGATCGGGTTAACTCTTTTCTTTTTTTTTTCTCTCTCGACGATGGCCCCCGCCTCAATCAACATAATCGACGGCGGCACCCTCTACACAACAGTCTTCTCCCTCAAACCACTCTTTCCCCTTAATCGGCGGCAGCAGAAGACTAAGATAGGGGTTTTACTTACAATCGAAGACTAAGATGTGGTCTTCTGCTGCCGTCGATTAAGGGGAAAGAGTGGTTTGTGGGAGAAGACTGCTGTGTAGAGAGTGCCGCCGTCGATTATGTTGATTGAGGAGGGGAGGGGGGACTAGGCGGGGCGGGGCGGCCATCGTCGAGAGAGAAAAAAAAAAAAAAAAAGCTAACCCGATCTGTAAATGTTTTTTTTTTATTTATTTTACTTTTTAATTGATGGCTTAAATGAAGATGTGGGACCCACAGGATGATGTGTCTTCCACATCATCAGTTCTGTAAAATTTCGGTAGATGAAAGTCTGTGAACGTATCATTCCCCATATAAATTTACATCTAGACTTCATTTTCTAATATTTTATCTAAATTTCTCTCTCCATTTCACATGTTTCGTATATCTCCTGCAATATTTTTCAACGACAATTTTTCTTTAAAAATTATTTTTATTTTTTATTTAGTTTTATCTTTGGCAATTGGAATCAATAAAGCAAACGGACAATCTTTCTGCATAAATATTATATTTTCTACCAACAAAAAAATTTGTTAATAATTTTTCTTTTCAACTTTTAGATTTGAGCCATTACGGTGGTTAACATGATTTATTTTATCATTCATATCTATTTAGTGGGTTCCATATCTAGATAGACTCCATAATTCTAAATGATCATTACAATTGCTCTAACAGAAAAAGAATATTTTAGACTTGTCATGAAAAGGGGTCATGTATAGAGCTATTACTACTGCCCAAATAAAGTTATTTTAGCTGATTCGAAATATGTTTTTCTTTATCAAATTCTTTTTTTTGTTTTTTCCCCAACGTAGAGAACACTGACCTAAGATTGTTAGGCGCCTGTAAAAAGTTTCAAGATGCCATAAAGTCTCAGTTTACACAAGTTCAGAGTTTTTCAGAGTTTTTTGAGTTCAACACCTCCGCCGCCTCGAGGTAAGCTTCGGCCTCGACCGGAGTTAGGGTTTGGCAAGGGTTCGCGTTTTTCCAAGAACCGCTGTCTTGGCTAAATCACTAACATGTCGGCACTCCCGTCTGAGTGCGAGCCAGTGTCGTGTCGGCGTGATCTCCGATGTTCGACATGACCATCTGACTTTGTTGTTTCTGTTTTCGCATATCGTAGTGTTGAGTTCAATTCGGTTTCTAAAGCAGGTTCGAATCCATGGAACATTTACTAAACCGACCGAACCGATGCAAACCGAACCGTTTAGATGGTTTTTAAAACTATGAAAACCGAATCGAGTAAAAACCGAACCAAACCGACGTGAATTGGTTTGGTTTTGGTTTTAAGAACTAAGACCAAAAAACCGAGCCGAATATATATATATATATATATATATATATATATATATAGAGAGAGAGAGAGAGAGAGAGAGAGATATATAAGAATATAGGTATAGTAGTTCAACATTATGATTCTCTCAACATAAGAACTTATGTATCTACGAAGACTGAAGTATGTTGAAATTCACTTAGTATTGACATATTTTTGATGACTTATTTTTTCTATCGCTCATTTGCCGGTTATTATTTATTTTGATATCAATTTTAGAGCGTTTTGTCGCTCTTAATTGCATATATTATTCGACGGAGTGTTTTCCTTTTGAAATTAGTGAGACTTAATACCTATTGAGTTGCAAGTAATGACATAATGAGCAAATAAATTCAGTAATTTGTTTATCTTGGAGTAATTATGTGTTATTAGATCAAGTTAGTTACTATGTTTAATTTGGGGTAGTATTTGTAGTATAACCGACTAACCGAACCGAACCAAACCAATTAACTGAAAAACCGAACTGAACCAAACCGTTTATGATATGATTGGTTTTGCTTTCATATTTTTCAAACCGAAATATTTGGTTTGGTTTTGAAAATACTTAAAAACAAACCCAACCCAACCGTGAACACATTTTAACAGTTTAAGTTGTGGTCAATTCATAGTTTTGCTCGTAGTTCGGCTCGTCTTTAAGGTAAGAAGGTCTTCTTATAAAAAAGACTTGTTTTATTATTTAAATTGTTTTAAAGTATACTATTTTTCAAGTTTCTGCACGTAATTTGTTAGCTTAGGGCTATGTGTTGCATCTTAAAGGTAATTGCTAAATCATTATCTTTGCTTTTGTTTAGTAGATGGAGATAGGGTTTTGAAGTTTGGTATTGTTATGGTTCTGTCATTTTGTGTGATAATTTAGGTGGTTAGAAAGATGTAAACAATTAACCTGATTTATGTGCTATTATCTGTTCCGTGAAGACGGTTATTTTTGGTCGGGTACTAAATAAGAAACATGATGTACCGTCCAGGTACCATTGATGGTATCACCCTTGTTGCACTTTATGTCCTCTTGGTGGGGTTTCACCATGGCGTCGTACCATTGAATACTCGGTTAAACCTCAGTTCCGGCTATGTATGCATCAAACACTAACATTATGCATGGATTCCGCTATCTATTATGTGTAAACTATGTATGTTTATGTAACAAGATACATGTAAATCTGAATGTAGTCAGAATGTTTTTTTTAAGGTGACAGAATGTTAATTAAGTAAATGGATAGGCTAGATGTATGATCATGTTTTGTGTATTAAAATATGTTTTCCTCATGTACTTTTCTATACTATGATTTGCTTTTAAACAGTTCTTTTGAGAGTTTAGTTAGAAGATTCATGTCATATCTTCCGTCTTGACAAACAAGAATGTATCATTTTATCTTTTACTCCTTACTAAGCATCTAGTTAATACTTCTTCCTTTATTTGGAATAAGAAGATATGCATGTTCAAGACGAGTTGGATGATGAACATGGAGAGCATACTTAATAATGGAGCCATGGAGTTTTTTTGTGTCTTTATAGTTTCCTTTTTAGTCTAGTTGAGTTGTAATCAATGTTAGCAACTATTTATGATTCTAGTTTGACAACAAGTGGGTTTCAGTTAGAGTTGGTTAATGGAAGACCCCGAGGGTCAGTTTCCCGAGTCTCTTGCTTGTTTCTTTTCTTCTGCGTGTTCTTTGATTACTCTGATATGATATGAGGATTACATGGGATTTAGGGTTTTCTCTAAATTTCACGTGCCGGACATTTTTTTCAGGATAAGGACTCGGTATCTGAGATGTGGGCGTTACAGTTAGTATCGGAGCCTAAGTTAAGAAAACTTGGGTGAGCTTAAGTTATGAAACTTAAGCGTTAAAACTGTTGTCTAGGATGTTGATCTTTGGGTTTTAATCTTAGTCTGATAGTTGTTACAATATATGAATGAAGGAATGATTAATGCACGAAGATATACAGTTGTATGGCAGCAGCTTACTGAGGTACTATAAATACCTAACTGAGTATCAGCACACTCAACTGTCAGCTGAGGATCAGACTCAGTAAACACATCAGTCTACTGAGTATCAGCACCCTCAACTGTCAGCTGAGTGTTAGCAATTGTTCTATTATAAACGGTTATTTTGTTGTAACTTACATATTAATTGATTCATATGCTGTAAGATACTATAAATACCCTAAGGCCAATAGCATTGTAACTCAACTTATTCATTATTCTTGTGTAATAATATTCCGCATTGTTTTTAGTTGTGTTTTCTTAAGTTTCACAACTTCAACATTGTATTGGAGCATGAAACTTGAGAGTTTTCATTGCTTTTACTGTGTTTTACTCCGATTCTAGAGAAACTTTAGAGTTTTCTTCATCTTTTCTTGTGTTTTGCACAGTTTCTTGAGAGAATTCTGTGTTGATTTTGAGTTCTTGATCATTTTTTTCTTCTCATTTTTTGGTTATTCTAGTATGGATTTTATGTTCTTGACAACCACGACAACAAAGAAACAAGAGTTGAGCCCCTCTAGACCATTATATGTTCATCCTAATGATAATCCATCCTTGTTGGTCTCAAAGAAAGTCAGGATCAAAGTTCAGGGGTGAATGGCCTAGTTCACTATTTTTAAAAACAACTTTGAAAAGAAGTTATACGGCGGAATGGCTTTCTGTTACTAAATGTGTTTTTCAAAGAGTTATATGTCACATACACACACAAATCAGGTAATGTGCAGAAAGTAAATCGCATAAAGCAAGTGGTGAAAGTAAAAGACACTGCGTATATAGGTTCAGGGTAATGTAATCCTTAATCATCTATTCTCCTGTGATGATCAGAATAATTCAATAATGTTTTCAGTTACACCTATACAACAGTGTTGATTGTCCTTGCAACACCCCAGTTGCTTCACAATTTGAGCAATCACTCATTGACAGTCTCAAACTGCTCATGTTGTTCCTTCAGATATTCCTTCAACATCTATCACAATTGCAGTTCCTTGACAGAGAGTCCATGCTTCAACTGCCCCAGTCCTTCAAAGCTCACAACTTCTTCATTGATGATTTTTTTTTGAGATTTGCAGGTTTTGAATCAAGTGATTCAATGAATTCAAGCTCAGACTTGAAAGATATTGATTTTCCTCCTTTTGAATCTTAGACTTGAACAAATGGATATTGTGTTATTGATCAAGAAATAGGAATTTTCTAGATCAGAGTTTCTACACTTTTCCTTGTATATTCTTGTTGTGTTTATTCTCTGATCATGTCCTCTATTTATAGCTTTGATTTCTCAATTTGAATTCCTAATCGAACGAGTTGATAACCTCTTGAACCATTCTTTGGCTTTCCCTGTAAGCAAGGTGGGGAAAGTGATGTAAGTCAACTAGATGATGCAATTCTAGATTAATTATTCCCATTTCTCACGCATTTATCGATGTTTTGACATCAACTTGAGCAATTATTGTGATAATTTGGACCATTTTGTGTACATAGAAAATATCACAGAAAAACTACTTTTGCTTCTGATATAGGCTTCTTAGCCAACTTTTCTTATCAGATTTACGCGTGGTATCTTCGTATCTATTTTGTAGCACAGGTACCAAGGCTTAGAGCTTGGATTTTAGATGTGTTGATGCTATGAGATTGATTTTGGGAGATGATTCAAGGAAATTAGGCAAATGTTATACCTATGAAGACAAAATGGTGAACGCCATAGAGATTAGCCCACGCCATAGGTGAATAAACACGACCAAAGATCATTTCATGTGTATTTGGCGCACGCCATGTGACATTGGCCCACGCCAAGTGAGAAATCCAAGTCTGATGGAACATTTAATGCATAGCGTCAGTCATCCAACTACCAATCAGAGAATGACGCGTGTCATTTAGCATCGACCTACGCCAAGAGACTACAAAAAGCAATATGACGCAATCCAAAAGTGCATAGTCAGCAATTGTGGATCGAATTTATTCATCTCAACTACCATATCACAAATACATTTCATATTTCCATCTTCACTCTCCCTTGCAGGAACCCAACCCCCAAGGCCGTTCTAGCCGAATTTTGTCACAAAATTAGCTCTTAATTACTAGTAAACATTAAAGAATTACTAGTTGTTGTTTTCTACTACTTTCGTTGGAGCAAGATTAATACTTGTGTATCAAACTCCATTGAATGTTTTGAAGCTTTAATGAAGGATTCAATTTCGAGTTCATAGCTTGTGATTGATATAATTCTTAATCTTTAATTTGAATTAATTGTTCTTATTGTTATGAATACTAACATTGACAAGTTGGTTTTCATAGCCATAAGTGGCTAGTTCAAAACTAGCCAAGATGATGTTGTCGAATTAGTTTAATCTCTTATGTTGATTGGGAATGATTATTTATGTTGTTTAGTTTCAATTGTTGTGAATCCTTTTCTACTTGCATTGTATGGTTTGTTTGTATTGGAGTAATTAACTAATGCTTGCAATTACACACTTAATGGAGACCGAAATGAGATATTAGGTGTGAGAAAGAGGTAGGAGAACCGGAAGGTAAAATCGACCTTACGAGGAACTAGGTTTCTTATATGGGGATTGTTGACATTGTCATTGCATTCAAGTTCTTATCATGCCAATTCATTAGGGTTAGGACACCTAGGGCCAATGAGGAGGCATAGAGTAGTTTCATACACTCGTATGAGGGGGAACTACTTGTTTAGGAATGCACTGTTTCACATTTTTGAACACCATTGGTAGGATGGAAGGAAATCATTCCCATGATACTAATAGAGATTTGCTTAATCTACACATTGTCTTGGTTATGTTTCTTTTATCATTTTATCACCCTTATTACTAGAAAATTCAATTATGCACTTACTTCTTAGTCAATTGCGACCTAGATCGAATTAATAAAAGCTTTTTGATGTTTAACCTCACAAATCCTTATAGGATACGACATTGACCACTGGACTAGACTACAATTGACCCGGTACACTGCCGGTTAGATTGGACACCTAGAAAAGTCTCATAATAAAGCTATGCATCTCATTTCATCAAGTGCACAATATCATGTTCTGAACGTATTGATGTAGATGATCTGCAAGATCGCTTGTCCTATCTTGAGAATCCATCTTTGGTAACCTGACCCCGACAGGTAGCTAATATTGCTCTATGTGCAAGGTAAAATGAGATATAATGTATATTTTTATCCCGGCCCCGACCATAAGCCTGTGCACCTCGTCCTAAGCTGATTTACACATTCTACGATTAGGCAAGCTCTCATCTTGCTTATTTTTGAGTTCGTGTCGTGTACTACACGTATCAATTTCGTCTCCATGGGTGAGCTTGGACGCTTTCACTCTAGTGGGCATTTCTTGAAGTTCTAAACTTTTGCCATTCAATGCTTGATCATACAAAATAACAAACATATATAGGTGTCTCTTCTGCAGTTGCTTTGCTATTTTAACCATGACCTGGGAAATCTCTGATTGGCCAGCGGTTGGATTAAGCGCATTGACCTATATACCTTCTTGAATTATTAAGAGGGCTGCTCCATCATGATTCCCATCTTTTCCACTTCATTGAGTTGAGTTTCCATGGATCTGACTTTCACTAGCCCTTTTTCTTTCCGTGGTCTTTTGGAGGCATGCCGGGTTGTGTCTTCACAAGGTTTCTCATAAGGCTTGATGTTTCGACCCTTTTTCTAGTGCCAATTGATGATGCCCAAAATCGCCGTTACTGGAATCGGGTTAAAAACCGGGTAATCATATTTCGTGAGGATAATCCGACTACTGTGAAAGGTGGGTTTGATGTTATAGCTGGGCCAATGCAAAATTGACTGCCTACGTAAGTTTGTAGATTTAAGGCATCAAGCTATCGTAACGTAATGTTACTGGACATAGTTTTAGAGGTGAATGAGATGATCCTTTTATAGGCCTTCCACGTGGGAAGAGTTAATGGTGCTATTATTGACATTGTGGTCAATGATTGTGGCAGTTGATTGGGGCGGATATGGTGCAATCATGGCCAAGTAAGCAAGAGTTATGGAGCCGTTATAGAAACATGGAGTTATGTCGTGTTTGACATATAACCGTTGTCTAAGTTCATAAAGGCTTATACCGAGCTGCATGTATCTATACGGAGGTGAGCGAGCACCATGTCGATGATACGAGATGGTAAGCGATCTTTACTTCGAACTGACTTTGGGTACTAGGAAACGCCATGTACCAAGTCAGTGGCTTAGAAGCCTTTCTCTCCTAATGGCGTTTACCTTAGTTGAGGTATGAGATCCATTTGAAGTCTAATATATCCACAGACTCGTTAGACCCAATTTGCTTATAGGATCCAACATAGTCAATTGAGGTCCATGTGGGTGATTCGAGTCATACCCACGTCATTATTCAAGCTACAAAGAACAAACAAACGACCCTGATTTGCATTCATAAGGCCAAAATAATTGAAAAGGGAGAGAGAATATTTACCCCATGAATTGTCTCGAGAAAAATTTGCGTTCTTCTTGTGATTTGAATCGTCTTGGTAGTCTTTTTCTAAATTTAGGAGCAACCGATAATTAGCTACTCCCTCCTTTGAATCTTTGATCTTTTTAAATATATACACACCCAATAAATGTTGATTATTTCTTGTTAATTAGAGTATTATATTGGAAATGTCTATATGCATGAATAATAGTACTGCAAATTGCCTTTTGAATTTTTTAAAATTAGGACTGTCATTTATATTGGGATGTAAATACTTTATTTATATATTATAATTAAATTGAGAGATAAATGTAGAAAAATAATAAATGATACATTAGAATCATAAAATAACAGATAAATAAAAAAAGTAATTATGAAAAGTGACAATTAAAAAGAAACGGAAGGAGTATAATTCTTTTTAAGATCTCTCTTGTCGAACACTAAAGAGGGAGAAAGGCTATGAACGTGGTAGGAATAATGGTGAGAGTTTTGCGTTGAAATTTCACTGAAGGGTCATTAGGAATTAAATATTTTTTTGAAGTTTCAATATAATTCTAAATAATGACTTTTCCAAATTCATTGAATCTGGACACTACATATATTTATATTATTATTTATTTTTCTTTTTATAAATTTGAAATTAATTAATTAAAGAAAAATAAGAATTCTTGACAGAAAAACACCAGATATTACATTTTATGACCTTCTAGAAATATAAACATTAGAAATCTGTTTTTAGGGGTATATGTAATAGAAATCTTTTTTTTGGAGAATGTAATAGAAATCTTGAAATTAAGTTTTCCATCGATTTCACCAATAATTTGATACAACTGTAGTACTATTAATCTATATTTAAAAAGGGCAATGATTAGTTTTAAAAATAATAATAATAATAATATCAATCTAAGAAAAAGTAATACTACTAGTAAACAACAAATACAACTGTAGTACTATTAATCTATTTAAAAGAGCGATGATTAGTTTTAAAAATATAATAATTATATCAATGAAAAAGTAATACTACTAGTAAAAAAAAAAGGGATAATAGTTTTTTGGAAAAAAAGTTTGGAAAAATATTTTAATTTGGCCAATTTTCTCCCATATCAATGAAAAAAAATTCAAATTTTGTATAACAGCCGTTTTTCCTCACTTTTTTGGTCAAACAGCCGTTTTAACCAAAGCTCCCAAAAAAAAAACAACAAAAACAAAAAAAACAACAAAAACAGCCGAAGCCCCACCCAGTCGAATCCTGCTCCGGAATCTTTCTCTATATATATTCATGTCATACAATTGGCAAAGAATGTGCTCTCATATTATTCCCCTGCTCATCGTTACGAAATCTTTTTCGTATTCTTATTCAGATTGTTACCGGTCAGCCGACTCCGGGATCAACCAGATTCAAACTTTTCAATTGAAAAATGGTTAAGCAAGGAGACGATGTTCATGAGGAGCAGCCTCTGCAGCATAATCCTTTATTTACTCCCTACAAATTTGGAAACTTTCAGCTCTCACACAGGTACCTCTTCTAATTTCTCTCTTCTTTTTTTTTCATTTAATTTTGGAGTTTTTTTATTTTGGTAACTGGGTTTTTGTGGGTAGTTAGGATTTAGGTAGAATCCCACCTGGTCATATTCATTGATCTTGTAGTTTATGATTCTAGTAGCATACTTTTTGTTGCCAATCTCATTCATGGATTTCTAGAATTTTGGTTTATTATTTTGGGCTACTGTTTTTGAGTATTTTGAACATTGTTCAACAATTTTAACAAGCAATCTAGCAGTTAAACAACATGAACATGTATGAACATAAAATTAATAAAATGGAACAAGAAAACTTATTGACTGAGTACAGCACTCTGTCGATGTTTATGTCCCGACTATATGCACACGGTAATGGCAATATTCTCTCAAGATACAATAGTCATACATTTTTTGGATTGTATCACTTCAATGAGAAAAACCAGACGAACCCATCACGTTCTGTAAATCTCTTATTGAATAGAAAAAATATGCAAAGTGCATTTGTATGAGTATTTTGTGCAGCTGGCCAAAACTTTGCTTATGAAAATTCACTTGAATTGAATTCTCTCAATTTTCATTCAAAGGCCAGGGAATTTGTAGGAAAGAAGTAGCCTTTTGGTTTCTGGTTGCTACGTTTGGCCGAATAGGTACAACCTTCGTCCACCGAACTGATGCAACACTTAGATTAAAATTTCTCCAACATTTTTAACGATTAGCCACTTGCCAAAGATCCCCTAAAAAGAAAACACTAGTAATTTGCTAATTTTGGATTAGAATATGAAAAAAGGCAAGCCTGGTGGTCAGACGCGTTAGGTGTATGCTAGATCAGACAAATGGTTCAAACCTAAAACAGCAAATTTTGTAGTGATATTTGATATTTGATATGGGCGGAATTAGTCCGGTAATTTGGATTGATTGTTTGGATTTTCGGCTGATATTTGCTTGAGATGGGAATTAATCTTTTGATAGGAAATTTGGAATCTTTATCATTTGTTTTATCTCCTAATTTTGCCTCTTTTGAGTTTCACTTGTTTAAGTTATCCTGAGTCTGTGCTGTAAATTTTACTCAGAATTGTGTTAGCACCGCTGACAAGGCAAAGATCATACGGAAATGTTCCACAGCCACATGCTATATTATACTACTCCCAGAGAACAACTAAAGGCGGTCTTCTCATAACTGAAGCCACTGGAGTTTCAGAGACAGCCCAAGGGTTGACTTTCTTGACTTCTTTGTAGTTGAGTTGTTGTCTCATTATACAATATGCTGTGTATTGAAATATGATGGGATTCTTTCATTCTTGCCTTTTGATTGTTGTGTCTGTCTTGTTATGTTTGTTCATAACCGAAGGTATCCAGAAACACCTGGTATTTGGACCAAGGAGCAAGTTGAGGCTTGGAAACCCATCGTAGATGCTGTTCATGCTAAAGGCGGAGTCTTTTTTTGCCAGATTTGGCACGTTGGAAGAGTTTCTGATTACAGTAAGTACTACTTCTTGCGGTTTCTTGTTTTTTCGAGGTTGAGTTATGGAGTAAAAATTCTTTGTTGTTTCCTGGTCATATAATAACAGCTTTTCTGTTTTACCGACTTAAACACCATTTCTTAACTTTGCAAAAACTGTATTCAGTGCGAAATGCATCAAAATCTAAATTCAGAAAGATAAAGATCTTCACTTGCGCAAATTTTACAGATTCTGTAGTTTACAAGTGTGATTCGGTTAGATTTATAGGGTTTGAATACGTAAAATACATATGTATCTTCATTCATAAATCTAATGCAATTCGCAAAGCTGTTGTTTCCCCCTTGCTTTCCTTCTAATGCATTTTTTGTTGGACTTCCATTTACAGGTTACCAGCCAAATGGTCAGGCACCGATATCTTCTACAGACAAGGCAATACCCCCACAAATTCGATCCAATGGTATTGATGTGGTTTCATTTACACCCCCAAGACGATTAACTACAGATGAAATACCACAGATTGTAAACGATTTTAAGGTTGCTGCTCTAAATGCCATTGAAGCTGGTAAGGTTTCGTGCTTTTATCGGGAATCTTCAGTGCATTATCATTTTAGAATTTTTTTGAGAATTTTTTTCCCATCATGCTAGCAAAAATGAAAAGAATTCTGGTACTAACATGTTAATACTTGCCATGTAGGATTTGATGGGGTTGAGATCCATGGTGCACATGGCTACCTAATTGACCAGTTTTTGAAGGACGGAATCAATGACCGAACAGATCAATATGGTGGATCCATAGAGAACCGTGCCCGGTTCGCTCTTGAAATAGTCGAAGCTGTCTCAAATGCAATAGGACCTCAAAGAGTCGGAATACGGC